>CAJQUW010014290.1:0-385003 GCA_907163375.1 Prostheceraeus crozeri
AATGAAATAATTATCGCATCGCTCTACTTTAAATTTGATGAATGATTTGCTGCAAGGTGTTATACATCCATATTTACAATTTTTCATTTTTTGCCTATAACTCTGTATGTACTCACATCATTAAGCAGTAATCACATTGGCTTTTATAGACTAATGTCAAACTAAAGTTCAGTTTCCCTATATCTGCATTTTCATGGATAACAAGAATAGTGTCCCTGATATAGATGGTCTAGATGCCCATGATTTGTTTTCTCAGTATGCTTATGCTTCCGAGAACAAAATTTAGGTTTGTTAACAGCAAGACATCCTCAACATTTCTGATATTGATAATCCACAACGTCTTTTAACCATGCATTAAGGTGTACATGCAAGGGGAAAATACATATTGAAACACATAATCTCCGAGGGTGGTAAGCAAACTACAAAGATTTGACCAGTTCGAAATTTTACAGTCCGGACCGGACGATCGATTCCGTTATATCGACGGCCGTTTACATGGTGTCGTATCAATTGTTATGTGCTTGCGCTCGCTGAAAACGGATGCAATGACATTAGATTTCGTGGTGACAATGAATGTCATGTAAAATCGCATAATTAAAGACTCAAATGAGGCAAAGTGAAGGCCTTTAAAAAAGCATGACTTATCATGATAGAAATCATTTCACGCGCCTGCTAATGTAGGCCTAAATAAACAGCAAAAACAATTGTTTCACTCACGCCTGATTGCGCATTGAAGAGAATAAGTCATGCACATGTTAGTCAGTTTGATCAAACAGTGATCAAACGACATCACTTTCATCAGGTGTAATTTATGCAATGCGCAGCAAATCAATCAGAAATACGGCCTGTGATAAAATGTGCTTTTTCTTCCACAGGATACTGCTGATTCAAAGTAGGCCAAGAGGGTTATTCAAAAGTAGTGCTACAACTTTGAATAAATTTTCTATATCTACAGTGTATAATAGTCAAAACAACTGAACAAACATATTCGTATAGAAAGCATCAATGTTTCCTCATTTTAGTGTCATTGAGGTTGAAATACAACTTTAGTTTAATCTTTGTCACAAACACATATCATTTAACGAATGGCAAAGAAACATAAAAGCCCACAATTTTTGGATTTCGTTAAATATTCAAGTAATAAACTGATTGCTAGCTAGCCAATTGGCGGAAGATCATCAAAGTAGAGGAAGGTAAGGAATAGAGGAATAGGAAGTCTTTGAGCGAGCGCTGAGTTATGGAGGGAACGAATTCGTACCGGAAACACAAAACTGCACGTCTGCCGGATCAGACCTTTTGCCTTTCATAAATAGATTGAATTGAAAACCCCATGTATTTCCAATGAAGAAATTGTGACATGTTGATCATAAACACGAATTTATTAAGTTATTGACAGCAGAGTGAAGTCTGCAATATGGGCTCTATGATTTCCTAATGACTTTAAATCGCACAAACAGGACTACATAAAACTGCTTGATAGAAAAAAATGAGCACTTTTTCTACTTTTTCACTTCTCTTCACTTGACTGAGCTTAACATACAATAAACAGAATTCATAGATCAGTTTGAAATCACTTTATGAAATAAGAAATTACATTGTTGTCCAATTTGACCCTTGAAAGAATCATTCGTAATTAGGTTTGATGAAAGCGTTACAAAATGTTGGATTACTAATCTACTGTACATTGTCCACTGGTCATCAGTCAATGATTTCAGGAAAACTTCTGCTAATTGTCTTTGAAGACATTCACTGTCTCTCTATGACCCTTTGAACACCGCATGAGAATGTTCACACAGCCTAGATACTTATCTCGTGAGACAATGATACCTACTGTGACCGATTACTTGTCAATTGCTGATCAGATTGATTTGTATAATAAAAGCCATTGAATATGCTTCCTATCCATCGTAGCCAGAGTCAATGGATACTTGTACAGCCACAGAGGTAGATTCTTTTGGGTGTGGGTTAGTCTAGAGCGGATATATTCCTATCCTAGTCATTGCATGAAATGATAGCAAGCGAGAGATATTGACATAGATATTCGTCTCTTTTTGGCTTGTGTGATTGGCCAAGCGCGCGCATTGCAGAAGTAGCTGTTATCATAGAACCCACAGGCTTTAAAGGTCAGATGGTAGGCAGGCCTGCCAAGTGAAAGTAGTATCTTTATTTCAATTTCTCTTAGTGATGAATTCGTCAAATGGAAATATCATTCACACCACTCGACACTTTACGATCTAAATTTACCGACTGTGTACGTTTAATGTGATGTTAATGCTCTAGTTCATCAGAATTCAGACTTGAATTTGCATTACGTTCAATAGAGAATTGATCTTCTTGCCCATCCAGACTGGTTCTGGCTGTGACCGAAGAAAGTCATCTCTACACCCAAACACGCAGACATGGCAATTTATCTGTGGGTACTGCAGATTGGTTTGAAATCCATTCTTCGAATTGCCGCTATGCAAAGACATCGTAGTCGAAAAATGCTGTAGTCTAGATGAAGGAGAAATGATTTCGTAGCAAAACATGGCGTTTGTAAGAAATGGCTACTCAAATGCATGACCTAACTTGGAACTGTCATATTGAATACATCACAAAGAAAGAAAATCAACGCTTTCATTGTCTACGCAGATTAAAGTTTAATGTTAACAAAACTGAGCTGCATTTACTTGCAGGTCCATTTTAGAATATAGTTGTCCATGCATTGTTGGCTTAAATCACCCTTTGTCTCAACAATTATCAAGAATGCTCATCGCCTCATTTTTATGACAAATGTGAGGCACTGTCACTGTTGAAGCTGCGAAATTACTATTCGACGGTATGAACTTAGCAAGCGTCAATTTTTTATGTGCAGCATATGAGGCCGGATATTGTACCGGATCTTATACCCCAATCCTTGCAAATTTAGGGAAGTTCTTTGTTAATGCTTTCATCTATCGTGAATAAATCATAATGTTCGCTGCTTATCAACTCGAATTTTACTTTTTGCTTCATTGTATTCTATACATACTGTGAGCTTTTTTGTATCCAAATGGAAACTGAAATGTAAATTTATGATTATCATTTCTTAAAATAAATGCTAATTTCATCTTGTCTTATTTGAAACACAACAAGAAAACTGTGCTTCATGATCTGTGTATTTGATTTCGAAAGATTTCATATTTGCAATCTCGCCATTTTCATCATTGCGTTTTAGGTGCTCATCAAGTACTTTAGTGCTAAATAATTTATTTATAAGTTGTTCAATAAAACAACCAGATATAAAAATTTAAAATTTAATGGGCTGGGAGGTCCAGTCGAAAGGTGGTCCATTTGTCCAAGAACGAGGGTTACACTTTCACTGAATAACTTAGGTGTATAAACAGAATGCGATCAAGTCAGGCCAATGCTCTTATGAAGAGTTTAAGTGATGGCACAATGAATGGTGCAGAACAATGCGTTTGTCACAACGGTATATTTTGCCGGTAGAATTAGATTACGTTTTAATGTTCATAACTACAAATACTGCACGCCCAATACATGTACTTTAACATTCTTATGAGCTCAGCTGTGAGGTCTATCCCACACCTGTCGAATGCTCTTCGATGCTCATTTATAAAAGAGCATGTAGAGGATGTTATTGTTTATACTTTGTTTCTCCTATTACATGTCGGTTTTTCAGCGGAAGCTGCATCACATGGCCATAATTTGGCACAAATTAAAGATGTTTGAGGCTGAAATCGTTGCCCTTGACATCTGCTCTCTAGACACTTAATGCTTCACAATACGTTCATACGCCCGCCCATCATTGCCTCAATCTGCGTAAAGCAGAATTAATTAAAAGGTAAAGCAGATCACTAACGGTGTACACTGCATAAGTAGAAACTCCATCAAATGGCAAAAAGCCTAACGTGAAACAGGTATCTATAGTAGATGCTTGCATGTTAAAAGCAAGAGATCAAAAATGCAAATTTCTGATGAACGTTACATAGTCATCTGCCCGTTTTAATTTTCATTAATCTTCATTTTCTGTCCCAGGAATCTGGCAGATCGTCTTATCGTCTTTTGGTTTTTATACAAAGTATCTAACTAATACAACTCTTCTTTGAAGAATGAGGAATTGTGAAATAATTGGTAGTAGATCGATTATCAATTGATAAATGTAAAATTCAATAATGATGCAATCAGATGTCCATCAACTACAGTTAACTAACTTCAATTATTCTGAATAAGAGCCATTTTCAAAATAGTAAAAGTGATTTTCATATTGTTTATTAAAGTGTCCTTTAATCACAGTGTGTTCGCGCATTTTCTACAATTGCCCTCATTTCTTTTGAGACAATGCCTATTAGGGTCTTTATGCGCAGCTTACTTTTACTGAAGACTGCGCAAAAACCCCTTAACTCTTCATCAGGACATTTGGGTCAACAAATTCTTGGATATCGAACCATTCTAAAAGGCAGAAGATCATGAGGACTGAAATAGGAGGACACTTCACAACAGAACTTTTCGATAGTGAAATGGAGTCCAGAGTTTGGACATCATAGTGTCGAGTTTTCAAGGCAATGGGTATCCGAAGAAGCTAATTGGGAATAATGTGAGGAGAGAACTACGAGAAGACAATTGAAGACATAGTGGCAATGGCAGATTATTTTTGACTTTGCCTTATTCGAGAGAAATAGGGAGGTCACTAAGACAGGCAGACCTGAACCAGTTCATATTAATCAATGTCAAGTCCAACACATTGACAACTATTCTGTAACATACACTGGCACAGAGAGCGTGTATATGGTGGTGAGAATTGTGTGGTCTGTCAAAGTGCATCAAACCATGATATCTACAACTTTAAATTCTGCTTCTACGAAATATAATGCGAACTTTGTTTGGCAACGTTCGTCGGTGAAGCTAAGAGATCAGGTCAAGATTAGAAGAGCAGTTGTCACCATCGAATTCATTAGTACTGCATAGACATCTCATTTCACATTGCAACGATGCGACATTCGACGCAATTTTATGGAATATTATTCATCGTGGACTGCAGAACACCCAAATAAAGCAATAGCTTGAAGAACGAGTGATCCACTCCAAAAAGCCTTTTATAAGTGGCCAACATTCAGTGCATTGCCTCTTGACAAGGTCAACGGCGAAATATTGAATATTCAATTTTGATTTTATTACAGTATAAATCGTTCGACGAAGGCTATTTTTCTTTTCATGACAATTGTACGTTCTGCACCGCCAACTATCTACATTTCTTTATCAGTTTAAAAACACTTGTGAATGTATTCTTGTTAGGTATTTGTTTGTTAGGGCAAGAATTATGACTCTAGACTTAGCACTTTTCTAAATTTCAATCTGCTTCCCATTGGATTTACATGTATTTTTATTTGGTCCCTGACAACTGGAATTAATAAGAACGGTAGATGCCAAAATTCTTACGTTATGAATTGTTTTGAGACAAGTCTTTACATTAAAGAAGTCTGCTCGGGTTGTACGATACTATGACTTTCCCCCATCTGAGTCACATCAAGCATAATACAGTATAACGATATTTTGCGTGGAAAACGTCTCTATTCTAATGGTTACTTGTTAAATAAGAATATTTCTGTTGTTAATAAGACGAAGTGTTGGTCTAATGGTTATCCCACAGAATTAGACCGGTCGTCATTTCTTCCGTTTGACTAGAAGGGAAATTGGAACATATAACGTAAATGAAATGGCACAATCTCCTGACTAAATACCATAGAAATCGAACAATGAGCAGCCAGTTCAACATCAAACACTCCAAATTGTGCAAAGTTTCAGTGACTGTTATCAACCGGATCACACAGCAAAGAGACACAGCCGATGTCAAGTTCTACAGAGTTTGTGAACGTTTTTTCATGCGTCTGCTAACTTTTTAAAGAATGATCGGAGGAACCTACATTATCGAGAAAACTTTTGCGCAATGATCTGCATTCTTCGAATCTGAAGGAGTCGTTGCGATCGGAGCATTTTGAAGGAATTCAGAGAAATCCGGAAGCGACGCACGACTATTTTTCCTATCTCTGTAAGGTATTAAGAAATTCTTTTTGCCCACTTATTAAGTTCCTGCATGTGCCATCTGTTTGAATCAGTTTGCACTTCTAGCAAAGTGATACGATTAAACAATCTAATTCTGTGGTTTATCCTGTTAATTATGTTGAATCTGTTTGTGATAAAGTTTTCAGTCTTTACGACAAAAGTTCGAAAGAAGATATTAAGAATAAGTTTGTAAAATCGCTTCCTTTTGTTAGTGACATGAACTGTAGACAAATGAATACTTTCCTTCGTAGAACTGGCTTGTCTGAAGATATCAAATTTGTTTGCTCGTTCCCTGAAATCAATTCTACGCCAACCGCAAGCTGTCAGACGCTGCTATGAACCTAATTGCCAATTTTTTAAAACGTGTTTCAAATCAAATATCTCATTGTCATTAAGAATGCTTATCATTTAAAGTGCAATTTATGTAATGAGCAGTAGACCTACCTGGTGAAACTAAACATCAGATTCGCTCGAGTCTCAAAGAACATTGCTCTCGTTGTTCCTCTACTGTGTACCGCCATCATATGATGAACCATGATCATGTTTCTATTTTAATTGTCCGTGGTCTGTTTTAAATTGAATTGAATTGATCACGATTTATTTTAAAAAAGAAGCATTATAGCAAAAATGCAAGGGTACTGTACGAAAAGTAAAATAATATATACGCGTATAAGAATGATAAAAAATTAGTCTGTCATAAAAAAACTTCTGCGTTGATAATTTAAAAGCACATTTTACATTCTAGCATTCCCAATGACCATGTTAGGAAAAGGGTAAAATCAAATGGACTGTATCGTCTCACTCCTTCTATAAATATACCATATTGATGCAATGCCTTGCCAAATGCTTTGCAATGCTTGTTCCATGCTCTTGACAAAGATTATATCGAAACGTCAATCCTACCTTGTCTGTATCTATAAGCAATTCATTTTCTCTCTTACTTAACCCTGTCACCACTGGGGGTGGCTAGGATATTGAAATTTTCTTTCAGCAGCATTGTCTTAGAATATGGGTAAAATTATAAAAATATGAAAAAGCTCTAAGTTGCAAAATTTGAATTTTTATTGGCCAATATTTCGGTTTCACAACCAGCATCAGGGTCAGATAGCATTACAAAGAAAGCATTACAGAGAAGGTAAAGGAGATTCAAAATTTAAGTGTGTAATGCAATTATTAGAGGAATCAAGATATGCACATTTATGATATAATGTTCATAGAAATAAAAAGTCACGTAACACCTCCGTCTCCTCCCTTGAGATCATTACAGGACACAGAGATCTAATAAAGATGGCCTCCTTTAGTCAAAGATTTGCAGTGTCAACGTCTTTGGCTAGTATTTTTGTGCTCACTGAGTTGTTTTGGCAGAGTTGTAGATGTTTGTATACTGATGACTCAGGACGGGTAAGATGTTCTTTCACTCTGATATGTAGAGGTCTTATTAAGCTTCCGATATATGTGGCAAAGCATTTTGTGCACTGGAGTTGGTAAACATTGTTTTCTTTTGACAACTGACGCTGTTGAGAGGACAACTGCTGAGACTGCAGATGTTCGATTCATTCCTGTTTTGAAGTGCGTGACGTAATGTTGTTGTTCTATGAGCTATTCTGACATTGGTTCCTTCTCGTCTGAAGATACGCTTTATTCTTCTATCAGCACGATCTGATAAGTACGGCAACTTGAGGCAGCTACATATAGTCTTTGTTGGTTTTTTCATTCTATTTCTTCGTTTCCTTTGTTTAGATTGGTTGATAAATGCAGACGGATATTCGTGGTTTCTGAGGATCCTGTCAAACTCTTGTTGTTCAAGTGATTTGTTTTCTGTGTTTGCACATCTGTCATCAATTCTCGCTCTTTCATTTGTAATTATTGCAAGTTTTGTTTGTTTTAGCATGTGTAATCTGTGATGAATGAATATGTTTTTCTTAGCAGGTTTCTTGTAGAAACGAAATTAAGGTTGTTCATTTGTTTTTATTTTCACCGTAAAATCCAGAAGACTAAGTGTTTGGTGAACATTCTATTTCTATGAACATTATATCATAAATGTGCATATCTTGATTCCTCTACTAATTGCATTACACACTTAAATTTTGAATCTCCTTTACCTTCTCTGTAATGCTTTCTTTGTAATGCTATCTGACCCTGATGCTGGTTGTGAAACCGAAATATTGGCCAATAAAAATTCAAATTTTGCAACTTAGAGCTTTTCATACTTTTATAATTTTACCCATATTCTGGGGGTGCGTTTTTCGCCCTCCCCTGGCGAATTTTTTTGAATATCGCTTACACCATACAAGTTATGGCCACCACATTTCTAGGAGCTTACTTTCTACGTATTGTGCAACTTTTGACAGCAGGAAAATATATTTAGCACAATACTTTTCACTTTTGAGATCTGTTCAGAAATTTGAATGTTTCGAATATTTTGCCTGATTTCGGCGTATTCACTTCTGATGCATATTGCGGTATCAATTCTTGATGAAATAAGATGAGATAACATAAAATAATTCTTCCTATCAATATAAAAATATTCACAAGTACAATTTTCTTGAATTTGGAATTATCTGCTTATCATGTAAGCATGTTTCAAATGGTGATCTAACAGAAATTTGTTAAAAATTTGCTTTTTTTGATCTTTGACCTACACCTCAGTCCACGGATGACCTTAATAATGAAAATAAAAATAATGCTGTTTTACTGAATCTCCTTTCGATTGATGTGTGGTTTGGCAAAATTGTTATAATAGCTTGGGAGATCAGTAGGGGGCGAAATCCTCCCCCCAGTGGGGCGCGCTCTAAAAAATACCGCAGTGGGGCGAGGGTTAACATTGATATCTATATGCTTGCTCCGTCCATCAGTCCTTTTGAATTGTAGCCATCACGTGTGTCAATGTTGATTTTATAGAAGTAAATAAAAAGCCGCTCTTAGCTCTCAGCTCTCAGCGAAGTGTGATAACACCTTAGTAGTGATCTGACCCCAAAGAATGAAGTGACTTTATCTGCTATTCATATTTTGAAGCATATTTCTACATGTACAGTGATTGAACGAACCTGTGATCAGCTATCAACATAAAATTAGGGAATTGAATAAACAGCATTATAAGCCGGATTGTTCATCAACATCCTAAATCAACCCATAAGTGACGAGTGGCAGCTATTTCTACCCAAACCGCATTTTTGGGACAAAGTTGCGAAGAAAAGAAAGTCCCAGGGCGACGAAACAAGTAGCCAAATCGAAGAGGAGATCAACATGGTTCTAATGGTACCACAGCCGACTTCGCACGATGCCAAGAACGCCCGAAAATTGCATTTGAAAAAAATTGATATAAAACCTTTTTTGTCTACTTTTTCCATACCTTTTTTCAAACTAAACATTTTTGAATGATGCGCTCGTCATTAGTCGGTTAAGGTAAATGTCAAATGCACCAGTAAGTAACTTTGTGTGAAACTTGAATATCACCTTCGGAGCGATTTTTTCTGTCTGTTATTTTCTTTTTTTAAGGCCTTTATGACCGGCTATTCATAATCGATTATTAAATTTGCCATTACTCTTAATATTTGCTGTTATTTCCATGTGAGAGGAGGTAACGTACCTTAGATTCGTATGATATTCCAGTGTTTTAGTTGCTCAAGAGTATTTCTTCCTCGCGTTTGTGTAGCCAAATGCACAAATTTACACAGCACTCGTTTCAACGGTGTCATTCCTTATAAGGCTTCTATTAGCCGATCTCGCATTGGGCCGAAACAAGGGCGTTGGAGCTTTACACAATAGCAAAAGTTGCGCTTAGCAGAAGGGCAGAGTTCGGAAAACAATAAATGTCAAATTGTTTGAACATTGCTTGCTAATGATTTCTAGTGACGCGCATTTATGAATGAAACATGGATTACTGATGAAGTGAATACTTCCGTTCAAGATATGAACGCAACAGTGCTAAAATCGGCACCGGCAAGTGTTTCTGTTTGACCTACATTTTAATAAAGTCCATGAAAAATATTTGTGAAATTGATGAAGTTGTGGAACCAGAACCTGTTTCTGCAGAGACGGACGCCGAAAATAGACTTTCTCATGGTGGTGAAGCGACCTTTACGTCCGTTTGGCTGTCGTAAACAGACTCGATTGAAAGACTCCATGCAATTCCAATGGAGAAACTGTGCCGTATTGGTCATAAAAGCAATCTTTTTACAAATACATGGCACTATTTCTCCACTGGAAATGCACGAGGTCTTTCAAGTGCATGATTAATGACATGATGATAAATATCAATATCATAGAAAATTGTCTTCATGATTAATATAGAGAGGCCGAAACTCAAGGCATCAATGCCATACATGTTTCCCAAAAAATACAGATGATATTGCTTCGCACAGAAGCTCCAAGAGTCCAAGCAATCTTGAAAGCACAGTAAACGAGCGCTGTGCGCTGGTTGCACCTGCTCGCACAGATGCACTGGACATGATCGCCAGTGCACCGAAAATTTTAAATGTTACACTGCATGAAGCACCTATTAAAGTACAAGTCGAAACATAGCTTTTTTGCGCTAGTATCAATACTTCGTAGTTACTCCGTTTACATGTTAGAAATAGTTGTTTACTTATGCTTTGATTCACTTGTCTGACGATGATATACATATATGAGTGTAGATCGAAAGATATCACCAAAAGAGAAATAATAATTTTGAACTGAACATTAGCTTACTTGGTTCTTTTCACAACATACTTTCAAATATCATCACATCGCACAGGACCGAGCCAATCCGAAATCTAATTATCACAAAAGATGCCTGAAACGTGTATTCGGCTGTGGACGTGCGCATACACATGCGCACATGCATATGTCAGTTCAGGCATTTTTGGATTTGGTTCAGTTTTGTTCGCCATGATGAGAAAGGATTTGAATTTCGACATTGGAAATAATACCGCGACCATAGAGGAAGAATGATTTTGAGCGAACTGCAAATGTCCTTGAATGGCTGGCCGATGAATCATCGAACCCCATTACATGTACATATATAAGCACACATGCCATCAAACAAATGCATCAACCGCTATGTCAATCATCTTTGCGTTAAAGAGAAGATGCGCAATTTATGGAGTAAATGACACAACGACCAACAACAACAGCAATGAGGTCATCATCAAATGACACCACATAAAATCATTCAGGCATTTTCATTACAATGTCAAAAATGATCGGACGTCTTCAGTGCGTGTGATCTCATTCAGTATCCTGAATTAATGACGGTCGCCAGACAAAATGTGTCATGCAATGTTTTGGACAAATACAGTCCGTTTCATAAAAAGTGGATCATCCTAAAATTTGACTAAATAAAACATAAGTATGATACAGAAAGCATTTTTCGTGTTATTTCATGTCCTAATATATTTAAATGTCCTTATATTATCTGATAAGCTATGATACAGTAACGGTTCTTAAGAAACTAATATTTTGTGGCCCTACCCTTATTGTCAATGACGTTACCAATTCGTCTAGGCATTGATTCGATGATATCGTTGATTTTTGACTGATCTAACTTTCTTCACTCTCTTTTTAACAGTGACGTAAGTTGTGATACGCCATCTGTAGGTAGCAGTGAACGACGAACGTTACGTTTTAGAATACTCCATACATTTTCTATGGGATTCAGATTAGGAGAACGAGCTGGCCAAGATAATGTCCTAAGCCCTAATTGAGACTTGCATAAGTTGACTCTACTACTCCTGTGACACGTAGCATTATCATCCATAAATAACCAAGTCGATGGATCACCAAGTTGATCTGTCATTTGGCCAATGTTCATTTGTAAAACATTCACATAGCGTTCAGAATTCATGGTTCCTTGATTTATGTGAAGTTCAGAGCGGTCATTGGTCCAAATGACAGCCCAAATCAGTAGAGTCGCACCACCTTGTACTCGGGGACGATGTAAATGTCTCGGAATTTCCTGATCAGATTTTATCCATAATCTCAATCGACCATCACTATCCTTCAGACGGACTGATGCCTCATCAGACCAGACAACCCGATCCCATTGATTTCGCCAGTGACAATGACTCATTGCCCATCTGAGACGTCTTTTTGTATGCTGATCTGATTCGATCTGAAAGGGCCTCTTACAGCTCTTGAAATTCGACTCAATAAGTCTTCTACGAATAGTGGACTTAGAAATAGACGAGTCTAGTGCAGCCATCTCAGTTAACGAGAGACTTGGATCAACTTTAACAAATCTCAAAATTAGGCAGTCTCTACGTTTGGATATTTTGCGTGGCCGGCCAGAGCCCACTTTACGACAGAGTCAAAAATTATCATTATGCCATCGATGCACATTTGTGTAAGGGACATTTAGTCGCTTGCTTGTAGCTCGCAGTTCTAGCAAGGCTGACACTTTGCCTTTTGTGAATGCGATCTCGTTATTGTTCATTTGTACTTTGTATTGTTTTCAACCGGTAAGAGATAGATTTATAGCTGAAAGCAATCAGGAGTGCTGCCAACACCACCGCAACGAAGTCAGGAAGCTATGGAACATGAAGTCCTGTTAATCACATGTAGCAGTTACATTATTGTTGATGAATAATGGTGCTATACTGGCTCTGATTGACCGATTTTCTTTATTTTTGTTTTGCTTGATAGCTTTTGGCTTGTAGAACAGCATATTACATAACAAAGGAAACAAATGTAATTTTACAAGAGTGAGGTATGATTTTGTGTAACATTGCTAAATGAAGATCAAATTATCTACTACTTTTTTATCTGTAACAGGAAAACAACTCAATATTCATGCTTGAAATTTCCAACAATGATATTAGTAAGCACAACTGACATATCTTCCAAATTTCAGAGAAATTCGTTCAAGTTTGGCGGAGTTAGACAAAGTTGAAGTTGAGGCGATGTTTAAGGGTGATCCATTTTTTATGAAACAATCTGTAGTAGACGATCATCATCTTTCTCACAAGAGCCGTGACCCTTCTTGGTAGCGATATAATGACGATTTCACCCGACTTCCGGAAAACCGCTCATTAAAGAGCCCACTTATCGGTCTTACTAGTTTGTCTATGATCTATCGATCGTGTTAGCAAATACACATAATGTAGCTTGCACAATGCAGTACAGGGCAAACTGCTGAAGCAGAATGACCATATACGTTTTATAGCGCTTGATCAATTCATGAATAGCATGTGCGGAGAGACTTACGATCCTTCATATCTACTTTCAGTCTATTTCTTTTACTCTTTGCAATAAATGAAGGCTTTGGTGCTCTACTTCCAAGTATTTTGCCTTGATTATGCGATTTATTACTTGCGTCAAAATCAAGCATTTCTTACTAACAGCAAAACGGCAGCGTTAGTTCCTCATTTTTGGTCATTTGGCAAGGTTAGTGAATAAAAATAAAATCAAAAATCTGGTCCGTTTCGAGAATTCGCTCCTTCTTAAGAGAAATTCAAATCAAAAACAAATTGTACTTATCAATAAACGATTTAATTTCTATCTTCTTTATCGTTCATGAATTTTAATTTTAGATGGGCAACCGCTTTGTGTTTGAGAGATTTTTCTTTGCGTTTTATATATTTGCTGTTAGGCCTTGCTCAATCGAAAAAGGAGAAACCTCTCAGCCTTTCATTCCCGTTCTCAGTCTGCCATAATTTTATGCATTATGTGGAAACTAAAGCCCTTGCGAATCTAGAAAAGTTAAATATTGTTCCAAAACTATTCACGGTGAACTTATGATATCATCTTAGGCCCATGAGAAAATGAGGAAAATCTCTTTAGATCGGATCACATTTAGCTTCAGATGGTTCAATGAGATACACGAGGATATCAAATTCACCGAAGAAATTCCAGAAAATAAACAGCTGAGGTTCTTAGATATTGTAATCTATATTGATGACGAATCCTATAGTTTGCCAAGCTATAGGGCGTACTCAAAAGGACAGCATTCAAATACATTGAATAAAGACAGCCTTGTCCAACTCCGCAACCAATAGCATAATTACGTAAAACGTATAGGTGCAATAACGAAGATAACGAAAACAAATCTTTGGAAAAATTGCATCTGAAATAAGAATTTAATGGTGATACCAGGGATTGCAAATACCCGGGTTTTTGCAGCCACCCTGATCCCGCTTCCGGATCCGGATCCTAGACCCGGGTACCCGGGCGGATCCCGGATCCAATGATCAAAAGTGATAAAACTGCATGTAATTCGTTTTCATTCTCATGAAACATTGAATAGTCTGGTACCTGAGATTAAGTTTAAATTATGCGTTTCATAATAACTTGTGAGACCCTCGTAGAAAACTTAGAAGATTTCTCAAGGAATTTGAAGAGAAACGTATTTGAAGAGATATTAGCTATTCAATGCAACTGCAACAATAAACGGAATATTTTAATCAGAGTTCATGTATTCTATAAATCACGTGGTTACAATCTGCAACGAAGAAAAGGTTATTTAAATACTACGTATAAACAATTAAACAATAGGTATTGTTAGTTAAATATCTTTAAGAAATAAGAGCTACCATTATAACCTAATGTTCGGTTAAGCAATGGATTGCTACTAAAAATTTTTATAGATTCAACAATGCTAATCTCAAAGTCCGAGTTTCCACGGTAAATGATTTTAAAGCAATCATTATAGTTACGAAAACAATGGTTACATTGTTCTATGTGTTGTGCAATGGCACTATTGCCACTTAAGTGTTCAAGTTTACGTTGATGCAGACGTCTTTTGGTTTTGCCAATATATTGGCAATCAGGATCAACCTGACATTGAAAGCAATAGACAAGACGCGATTGCATGTCTGGACCTAACTTACTTTTAAGGGAGAAATATCTTCAGTAATATCTAACCTTGCATTCCAAGTTAAGTTTACGAAATATTTTTACTAACTTATTACTAAATTTCTGTGATGCATAACCCACGAAGGGGATTTTGATTATTTTATTGAAGTCATTATCAATTGTAACGCGTGAAGAATTGTTTAATTTACGACCTATAAATTTGTTAATTGTTGATTGAATTAATTGCAATGGATAGCCATTTCTACTTAAGATATTGGTAATTTTATTACATTCATTATGGAATAGATTCCAATTGGTGGATACATTGTAAGCACGATGAAGCATGCCTAATACTAGTGTGTTTTTCCAATTGCGAGGACATAAAGCATTGAAATTCAGTAAAAGACCTGTAAAGGTAGGTTTACGATAAATCTCAGTAAGTATATTGTCCTCATCAATTTTCAGAAGGACATCTAGAAACGGTAATTCTTTATTGCCCACTTCTGATGTAAAGTGCAAGTTACTGTGTTGAATGTTTAGAAAATTATGGAATACATCTATGTGTTGTTCATTGTTAAATACAGCTATGATATCATCCACATAACGACGATACACAACAGGAGAGAAAGGTAAGTCCTGCCATTTATGTTCTAGATTAGCTAAGAAGACGTTAGCAAGGGTTGGACCCAACGGGCTACCCATACTTACACCATCCACCTGTTGGTATACAGTATCATTCATAAGAAAGCAACCAGACGTGGCAAATTTTAATAAGTCTTTAAATACTTTTTCTTCGTACTTCGGTTTATTGGCATTACTAGGTGAGTACACTAATTTAGTTGCAATGTTGATTGCTTCAGTTACGGGTACGTTGGTAAATAAGTTTTCGACGTCAAAGCTCACAAGGGTGCTATGACGGTTTATTTTATGTTTAACATCATCTAATACACTAATGAAATCATTAGTTGATTTCAACATAAGGTCATCATTGATATGTGGTTTAATTAAATTGTCTAAGTATTTAGCTAATTTATAATTAGCAGCACCAATAGTACTAACTATCGGTCGAACAGGGTAATTGTTCTTATGTACTTTTACGGTACCATAGATACGTGCAATGTTACTACCAGAAGGCAGTATGTCCTTATAAACGCTGTCATCAACTTTATTTTTTACATATTTATTGAGATAGCGAGATAATTTATTTTCCTCGATACAAACAGGATGTTTTTTAATATCATTAGGTACAGGAATTATTTTAAATTTAGAAGAATCACTCAATATCGCATTAAGTTTATGATTATAGTCATCAGTATCTACAAGCACGATACCTTGACCTTTATCAAAAGAACAAATCTTTAAGTTACGAATCTTAGATAGTCTATTTAAATACACTCACTGAAGGAATTCGAAGATAACTGCAATGACACTTTGAAAAGTAAACGTAACCGTATGTTACACATGACTTTAAATAGACTATCTAAGATTCGTAACTTAAAGATTTGTTCTTTTGATAAAGGTCAAGGTATCGTGCTTGTAGATACTGATGACTATAATCATAAACTTAATGCGATATTGAGTGATTCTTCTAAATTTAAAATAATTCCTGTACCTAATGATATTAAAAAACATCCTGTTTGTATCGAGGAAAATAAATTATCTCGCTATCTCAATAAATATGTAAAAATATAAATGTATAAATATAATTAGCTAAATACTTAGACAATTTAATTAAACCACATATCAATGATGACCTTATGTTGAAATCAACTAATGATTTCATTAGTGTATTAGATGATGTTAAACATAAAATAAACCGTCATAGCACCCTTGTGAGCTTTGACGTCGAAAACTTATTTACCAACGTACCCGTAACTGAAGCAATCAACATTGCAACTAAATTAGTGTACTCACCTAGTAATGCCAATAAACCGAAGTACGAAGAAAAAGTATTTAAAGACTTATTAAAATTTGCCACGTCTGGTTGCTTTCTTATGAATGATACTGTATACCAACAGGTGGATGGTGTAAGTATGGGTAGCCCGTTGGGTCCAACCCTTGCTAACGTCTTCTTAGCTAATCTAGAACATAAATGGCAGGACCTACCTTTTTCTCCTGTTGTGTATCGTCGTTATGTGGATGATATCATAGCTGTATTTAACAATGAACAACACATAGATGTATTCCATAATTTTCTAAACATTCAACACAGTAACTTGCACTTTACATCAGAAGTGGGCAATAAAGAATTACCGTTTCTAGATGTCCTTCTGAAAATTGATGAGGACAATATACTTACTGAGATTTATCGTAAACCTACCTTTACAGGTCTTTTACTGAATTTCAATGCTTTATGTCCTCGCAATTGGAAAAACACACTAGTATTAGGCATGCTTCATCGTGCTTACAATGTATCCACCAATTGGAATCTATTCCATAATGAATGTAATAAAATTACCAATATCTTAAGTAGAAATGGCTATCCATTGCAATTAATTCAATCAACAATTAACAAATTTATAGGTCGTAAATTAAACAATTCTTCACGCGTTACAATTGATAATGACTTCAATAAAATAATCAAAATCCCCTTCGTGGGTTATGCATCACAGAAATTTAGTAATAAGTTAGTAAAAATATTTCGTAAACTTAACTTGGAATGCAAGGTTGTTATGACCTCGTTCAAAACTGGAAGATATTTCTCCCTTAAAAGTAAGTTAGGTCCAGACATGCAATCGCGTCTTGTCTATTGCTTTCAATGTCAGGTTGATCCTGATTGCCAATATATTGGCAAAACCAAAAGACGTCTGCATCAACGTAAACTTGAACACTTAAGTGGCAATAGTGCCATTGCACAACACATAGAACAATGTAACCATTGTTTTCGTAACTATAATGATTGCTTTAAAATCATTTACCGTGGAAACTCGGACTTTGAGATTAGCATTGTTGAATCTATAAAAATTTTTAGTAGCAATCCATTGCTTAACCGAACATTAGGTTATAATGGTAGCTCTTATTTCTTAAAGATATTTAACTAACAATACCTATTGTTTAATTGTTTATACGTAGTATTTAAATAACCTTTTCTTCGTTGCAGATTGTAACCACGTGATTTATAGAATACATTGACTGAGTATATCTCCACCGTCTAAACATTCGTTAATCAGAGTTCGTTTTTGTTGATGTTTAAAAGGAAAGTTAAATAAGAATTTTGAAGAATGAATGTGTAGTGTGCTTGGTGCAGGTTTTTTTCACATTTCATGATCAATAAGAAAATGAATCATTAATCACCAATCAGGACAAGCACTAAGCTAAATGGAGATCATATGAGATGGATCCCGGATCATATGATGAAAAGTGATAAAACTGGATGTAATTCGTTTTCATTATCATGAAACATTGAATAGTCTGGTTCCTGAGATTAAGGTTACATCATGCATTTCATAATACATAAAAACATACTAATGAAGTGATATTGAAATCCTAGGATTTTGCTATCGCCAATTGCAGTTGTCACTCTGGTTCTCAGTTGTCATCACCTTTTTACAAAATATCATTACTAAATATTTGGATGATTACAAGTATCTAAAATATCGGTAATACAATCAGAGAGTGAGCATAGAGAGATGTGTACTCTTTCTTAAGACAGGATAACTGTAATTGAATTTCTGATTTAATTAAGTTTACATTTACTATGATTGTCAATCAAAAAAACAATTTCAACAGCGATAAAGAAGTATATTTAATTAAAAGAAAGGAAAGACAGCAAACTTGCTCTTATTTGTGTTTATTTAACTAATATGCGCATATCCAACTATTATAGACTTATTAATAATACAGCTGCTGTTCATTGTAAGTGTAAGGTAGTCGGATCAATATCATATGTTTGGAGAAGCACAATAGATTTTTTATGTTATTAGCCTTGAAAGTCATGGATGTCCATTTATTCCTTGGTGTGGATTAGTAAAGCGGGTGCAGTGGTCACAAGTCTACAACGGTGACATAACAATTAGAATGAACAAAGCATGAAAAGTTACGTCATCTTTTTTGCACATTAATACATGTAGATGGTCATTTAATACCGAGCTACAGATATTCCTGGACAAATATTTCTTTTAAGATTTATATTCGCATTCTTGGCTGCCAATTTACTACTCTAATAGAGTAACGAGAAAAACAAGTCTGAGGTTCAATAACTTTGTAACTTTCTATCGTAAAATAGGAGTTTCTACATCATTAATGATCATCAACATCTCATAATAAAAGCTCTTCGCTGGATCCGGGATCCGGCAGATCTCATATCGGATCTCGGATCCGGATATTTACAACAGGATCCGCCAGATCCCGGATCCGGATCTTGACCCGGTGCAATCCCTGGGTGAAACCGATGAATTAAAAATTACTGTGAAGAGTGTTAATCTATCCACTTTTTGAATTGGGATCCACTATCTGTGTAGCATAAAACTTACAGTTTTGCAAGCAAAGTTGCTGTGAGTAATGTTTTAAGGTTGTTGACATCATTTGCTTGCATGAAAAATGCTTTGAATTTTTCAGAATTTGAATTGTTTATTATGCCATAAAATGACATGATTTAGGCTTGATTATAAATGGTGAAGTACCCATTTATAGATAATACAGTTAATACGAACATGTCGATCGATCAGATTAATTATTAATGCACAGCATAGCCTACTCAGAACAATTATCAAAAAGAACAGAAAAAAATGCAGATCACGACCTTTACATAAAAGGCAAAGCGCATCATTCTTTTTTTAGAAGCACTCTCAACTTCGACATTTTGATTATTGAGTATCATTTTACTTGTCACAATATAATTATCAAATATCAAATATTAATATCATGTTATTTGCCAAACTATAGGGGGTACTCAAACGGACAGCATTCAAATACATTGAATAAAGACAGCTTTGATGATCAAGTATCATTTTATTTGTCATAATGTTCGAAACAGAAGTAAATTCAACTTGAAAAGTATGAGCTACACCGCCGAGAGAGGAGAGAGAGAGAGAGGGAGACGAGGAGACCCCGCCTTGTCGCTCGCGCTGAATTTGTTCAAAACGAACCAGGGTAGGTGGAGCTTTCGATTTTATTCTTCGTCATCACTTACGTATGCCTGAAATTTCGTAAAAACTGAAAGATAGAGAGAGAGAGAGCGAAAGAGAGAGAAGTAAGAGAGGATTAAAAGCAGCGTCTATCGAAATCGCTAGAGACAGAGGAGACGGCCGACTCTGGCCGTCGAGGAAGGGTCGCCTTCAAGATGAATATTGTACTTGTCAGAAATAAGTGCTTGATGTATAGTGAATAGTTCGATAACTTGGTTCTGATTCCATTGTCAAAAATCAATTGAAATCATGAATGAAAAATGGCAGTTTTGGGGTTTTGATCATGCATTGCATGCTTGATTTGTTATTTACGTGGAATATTCGTGATTTTCTCATAAGCCTTATTAAATGAATTTGATGTGAAAGCTTCTGCAATTTCTCTATTTTCGAAGCTTAATTTATTTTTCAGATAAATGCTGTGTAAAAATTGCTGCACTATTCGAACCCAACCAGAAAGCCAGGAAGGAAACATATTATTGAGGAAATTCATCAATACAATAAAATGATAGTTAGCTGAGTATTCTGAAATATAGCTCTACCTAAGTAAATTTGTCGCCGTTAGATATAGTGTCGGAAAAAAGGCAGCTAAAATGTTCTGCCTGTAGTCAGTTGTGGCTAAATTAATGTCTACTTTCGCTCATCGCATTAAAGACTTGAAACTCATCGCATTAAGAACTAGCTAGCAAAGCTGGGTTATATGAACTAACTCTGACAAAAATATTGAAGTGTCTAACTTTCCGCATAAACACATTTTCTGATAATGGACTGAATTTAGAGATAAAACATTTTACAAACTTACTTTTCTTCAAATATATTTGCTATCCTGTGACAGAATGCAACTTCAGTTTGCCACTAATATGAAGTAAGACACCTGAGTCTTGAAACTGTAACAAAATTAGTCATGAGTGTCAAGCATAACCATCACTTTGATAAAACTCGTCGGATGTAAATTCATCGCCATGAAATGGATATTCCACAGTCACCGACAGTGTTTTCCGATAAGTCAACTGACAATACGACGAATTATCATATTTAACTTATTCAAGAGATTGTAATTCAAATCTCAATGACAATGCTCATTATGTGTCTACAGAAAACTAAACCGAGATCTTAAAAACCAAAAGATTTAGTTTTTTCACGGAGATAATGGTCCTAAGGTCTGTAAAAATATTTGAACAACTTCAAAAAAGTTAAATTTTTGTAAATTATTCACATATTACAATCGAATACTTGACATTTTAATAGCTAAGTAATATGAATAGAATTTTGTATCAAATAGGATGAAAATGTTCTGACAAGAATCTTAAAGCATTTAACTTAGACAAATCAAGTTCATTGAAGTAAATTTCATGAACAGCATTGTGATCAAAGTCTCCATACAAAAGATTGAGAGCTTCTTCTGACATAGTTAGGAACCTATTTGTCCAACAGGTGCAAAGGATCCATCAAATTTTGACTTACATGAATCATCCACTAACAGAATGCAACATGTTGAAGGGTCAATGAAAATAATCGTCTAGAATTGAGTTGCAAATCGTTCGAATCGCAATAGACGGTTGAAATGCATGTGCATGTAGAATATATGCACTAAATTTCATTGGGTGCGACTTTATAAATTGTAACATCTGAGTCATGACAGCATGTTCAATTTATACTTGCGATTAAGTACAGTGTGTCCCAAAAGTAGTTAAAAAACTTTAATTGTTGATGGTAGCTCTCCTATCATACCGATTAGTCTGAAAGTTTCACTGTGGAAACTACATATCATGCTGCTTTGTTAAATACTAAGTTCGTGTTCGCTCGGCTTCTCAAAGGTATGTTATAAGCAATCAATTGGATATGTTTCATTGCTGCGTCGTTCGATGACTAGGAATAAGGACAGTGGAAGATGCAGCCATTGCAATATGTTCACTTGCAGCATCAATCGATAACTTGGAACAAAGACTGGAAGAAATGAACCCTGTAAACTCAAGCAAATATTTGAATCATGAAATATATGTGAATTTGATTCAAAAAGTTCAACATTCAGAGATAGAGAATGTAACAAACTTTGAATGATTGATAGATTGTGGCCTGGGACGAAACAGAATGGACACAGATGCTCGCGTTGCACTTGTTAGATGATACTTTTTCTTCTAACAATAGTGCTTCTGCTGCAATACGAAAGTTTAACACCGAGCATGACAGTGTCCATCCGTGCACTACAGCAGCGTTATAAAATCTCACAAGAAAATTCGAAGAAACCGGGTCTGTATTGGACAGCCCATCAGTCGAAGATGATAGACAGGCTGCCGTTGTAGAGGCTGTGGAGGAAATCGCAGCCAGTAGCGATTGGGGTGTCATGTGTAAGGATGGTGTCAGAATCGACAAGCATTCCCAAGTCTAGTGTTCATTGAGCTCTGCGAACGAAGCTTCAGTACCAAAAGTACTGAAAATCGATCCGCCATCAATGATCGATCCGCAAGCAGATGACTTCGAAAAACGAAGACAATTGGCTGAATGGTTCATTAATTTAATTTGGTTCATTAATCAGCTTGACAATATTGAGACCGGCTTTGGACGGACGAAGCGTATTATCACCTTAATGGAACGGTCTACTCGAGAAATGCCTCTACGTATGGAGTCCTATCAATCCCCACTATCATGCAGAATTGCCAATTTAATCTCCCATAATGTGCGTTTTGATCGGATTCGTTTTGATTCGTCCATAATTCTTTGAATCCAGCACAATTGACGGAGATGGATACCCATGCATACTGGTCACTCACGTGATTCCTATTTTAAAGGCTCACAGAAGATGTTCGATGACCACTATCTAATTGGACGGTGCTCCGCCCCACATCAAGAGCAACGTAAAGAAGTTTCTAGAGACCACCTTCAGCACAGATCGCGTAATCAAAATCTTCTGGCCTCCGCGGTCTTCAGAATTGACACCATAGTCGACTTTTGGTATTGGGGAAGTTTAAAGCGTTTGGTGTATTCACAAGACAACCGCTGACAATAGCCAACATCAAAGCCAGTATTATTCTTGAAGCAGATGATGTACAGCAGGCACGTGAATCAATTATCGATCGACTCCAGATGATTGAAGAACATCATGACGGATACATTGAGTGACTTTGAGTGTAAAAGATCATTCATTAACTCTGCCTTTGTGCAAAATTTAATGTTCTAAGTAAAAATGAATACTTTCATTTTTATCATTGATTAAAAAAACCTGATATTCATTATAATTCATAACATTCTATAATATACCTTTGAGAAGTCGAGCGAGCACAAACTTAGTATTTAGCAAAACCCCATGATGTATAGTATTTACAGTGAAACTTCCAGACTAATCGGCATGATAGGAGAGCTACCATCAGCAATTAAAGTTTTTAACTACTTTTGGGACGCGCTGTATTTGTAGCATAAAACTGACAGTGTTACATATAAACTTATTTCAGGGAATGCATTAAGGCTACTGGTTTTTATTCATATTGCATGCATATTAAATTCACTCGCTATCTGAAGCAAAGAACGATTAAACAATAGCAAAAGTCTCCGGAATTCATAGGCATAGAATCGCTCACTCTTTCATAAAATTTAAAGATTTTTAGTAAGTAGGAAATGCGCTTATCCTCACTCCGGTGTATGATTGAGCTTTGGTTGTTTCAATTTTATCATAATTACTTCTACAATGCTGATTTCGTATTCCTTTCGGTCGTTTCCTTTGTATTTGATGTGAAATTGATCTAGTAGTGTCCTGAATACAGTAGTCACAGCTATCTTTGTGCTTTTTACTGTCATGTTTGTTTTTTCATGTTCATCAGTCCTCTGGTGAAGCCTTCGTTTTGTTTTGCCAACCCAGGCATGATAATTAATATCCAACGCTAGACTTCAACAAAAGGTTCGATTTACTTCTTAAAGAAAAATATGATTTCACTTTAGTAGCATTAAAAACTACTTTATCATCAATACCATATTTATTATAAACTTAAGCAAGACTACGCTTAAGTTGTTGCGAGGCTGTGCCAATATACGGCATCATAGTGTAAATTGTTTTATTGCTGTCCACGGTGTCATCTCCATGATTATTTTTTTGCGTTGCGGCATTTTTCTTCTTCACGATTGTATTTTCTATCATTGCTCTTGGATAACCGTTTTTTATGAAGATATTTATCATTGTCATTACATCACTATGAACTGTATTCCAGCTATTGCATGAAAAAGAAAGAAAGAAAGGATTTATTCACGGCATGATGCATGCATACATATGTATTAGTGAGAAAATAACATGATGATCACAATTTCATTTGCATTGTGTCAATTGTCTGTCAGTGATATGAATCGATTAAGATGCTTTATCTTGCTAGAAATTGACGATTAAAATCATCAATCATCAAAAAACTTTTAAATAGAAGTCAAGTTTTTGATGTTTTCATGGACCAAATGTGACAAAGTTTGAATGTTTATCAGAAATATATGTTTGAATATATACTTACTAAATATCACAAAAATATAGAGTCGTAGCATGTGTATTTTTCGAGCAAAATCAAAAAATGTCTATAGCCGAGGGATGGGATCATAAGTTCGAAGAAACATGCTTAATCAGTTTCTTGACATCAAGTCTACTTTTCTGTCGTGCTGGTTTCAGTTATGTCTCTTTGGAATTCACCAGGTTTACATCACACAAATTTCTGTCGAACATTGTGAATTATTGGCCTTTATTAACAGCCTTTTTTTCTTGACCTTCTTTTGACCTTGTTTTTTTATTCAGCTACCGAGTTATGTGAACAAGAAACAGCCTGATGTGCCCAGGACGAGTAGTGGCCGTCGTATTTTCCTATTTCCAATGCGTCTGAGGCAACTTAGTCGGCGAACATCTACAGACCAACCACCTTCAAGAGAGAAACAGATAACTCCAATTTTAGAAAGGTTTCATGCTCGCAATTGCTAAAATCACTGAACAAGAAGTATTTAGCCATTGGGCGTTGCCAGAGGTTTGCAATGACATTGTCGTTATCTTTCGTTCTCAGAAAATCTTGGATAGCATCATGTCGTTGACTCAATAGCCTGGTCAATACCTGAATTCTAGTCTCTACACTACATTCTACATGTATCTCTGCACATAAATGGCAATTCGGCCACATAGAAGAAATACCTAATGTGCTTCTGACAATAGACAAGGTTCACATAATCATTTTGCATTTCTTGTCAAGATATCATTTCCTGATGATGTTGGGTTGATTGTACAGAAAAGGTCTTGATAAAGATAATTTTAAATTTGATTATGAAAGATGCATTATTTGCCCTCAGCAATTTCAAATGAATGGTGTTTATATTCGGCCTCCTACTTGACACATCATTTGTGATTACTCCGTTCGGTATGATAGGCGTATATATTCATATTTCCTATTAGAGAGACAGGAATCGGTCTTGTGGAAAAAATCCGATTACAGTATGTAGAAAAGATTAGAGAATTTGATTGAAATTGGATAAAATATCGATGGTCAAAAAGAAATACCTAATGTGCTTCTGAGAATATATAATTCTCAGAAATAATATTTGCTATTTGATATAAGCAAATGAGGATGCCAAAATTATTGATAGGTTTGAATAATCATAGAAAGGGTCAAACTCAATATCACCTAATCTAATGAACCATCTTTAAATAATGTGTTTGGGTTAGATGACTCTTTTTGACTCTTCTCTAACTTAGACGTTCATTCTACAAATGAGCTTCCTCATGTGCGAGTACCCATATTATAACCATCAGAGACCTGAGGGGGGTCCAGTGGACCCCCGGAGCCGTATTTTTCTATTTTACTTTTTGTGCTAAGGATACATCAACCGCTCACACACATGTAAAATCATCATTTATGCCAGTGAATCTGCATGTGTTATTTCATTTCAAGTGAATAAGTAGAAGTATGGTAGATAGGCCAAGAGTGGACATCAGGTATCAGCGGGTGCAGAAATTCACATAACAAATTTTCTACTATCAGATGAAAAATGAATCTGTGCATGTCCACGTTGGTGCATAATGAGTGAAATTCAATTGTTCAATGTTTTCATCATGCTCGTGCATGTGCATTATGTTAGAAGATCGCAAAATGCGAATATTTTGTTTTCGCAAATGATCGTGCATGACTGGTTGGCCTACATGAACAACTCAGCAAAGACAATGTTCAAAATAAAAGTCATCATTATATTAACAGTTCAACACTAGAAACAGACAAGTTTTCACAGCAGCAATTGATGAGTTTTGAGATCTCCACAGCTGTTTTGAGGGTCTTAAAATGCAGCATTAATGGCTCACTTTATGCCTATTTCTGATAGGTACGGATAAATTTGAAAAAATGGACAAATGTAAAGGTTATGCTATATGGAATAGATAAATTTCATTAAAATCAACTATCTGAGGTTTTATGGCGACAGCAGGCATCGTAAAACCGACTGAGCAGGCTGAAAGACACTCAAAAGATTAGTTATGTCGACTTGCTACACACAGACATCATTGTCCTAATGATTTGACATCGATTTAAGCAGATAAACTAAGTTTTTGTAATAGGGGTCCACTGGACTCCCCCTCAGGTCAAAGAGGGAGTGAAAAAGTTCAGGTCTCTGAGGGATAAGACATAAACTTCTTATGTTGATCTTATTGATCTCAAGACAAATATATTTAATCGTTTGAAAATATGCACCCGCAACACTTAACATTATTAGGGATCGACATTATGTGGCAAAAAGTAATTTGTTTCCTACATTTTCTATAAATTTTCGATGCACTTTCGATGTAAATTTTACAGTGCATAGATGTAAATGTATTATGGGTGCAATTGAGACATTTCAATTACAAATAATTTTGTTTTTCCTTTATAAAAACAGCTTCACTATGAATAAGACAACTGTTGCGTTTTGAACAAATTAGCCAAGACCAGCTGACTGAAAAAATATCCGATTACTTCCTTGCTTGAAAGATGCAATCATGCTCAATGTCATTGATAGGATTAACCCGTAATCAGGTCATCACAAAAGTCAAACACTTAACCACATTAAATTTGCATAACATCTTGTTCTATTTATCAATACACAGAAAGATGATGTCAATTACTCGCTGTTCAAAGCATAGGTTCACAAACTTTGTTTTATTTACTCCATCTCAGCAGTAACAATCAGTGTCTGATATATCCGACAGGTAGACTGACACCAAATAATTAAACAAGGATTTAAAACAGATCGGGATTTAAAAGCCAATGCCTTGATGAAGTGCTGTCAGGCCCTGGTCTGTCTAAAAAAAACAGCAACCATTCTGCTGATATTAGTAATTACGCACCTGATAACGATTGTGTGCGAGTCAAGTGTAGACAGAATGAAGGAGAGCTGTCAAGTCATCGAAATAAGTATTTTTTTGTACATCTTTTTGCCCATCTTCTAATTTTATTCACCTGAAGTAAGACGACACAGAATTCAATAAATTGCATTACAGCTGCTTAAGAAACGATTTTACAAGACCGTAAGAAACGAGTCATCCCGATATATTTTCATATTTTTCTCGAATATTTGGTATCAGGTTAACGAAATATTTTTAATAAATTAATATTAACGATTATAATGATGATAGTCAGATATTTCAACAAAATGAAAATCAAACTTTGAATACGGAATCGTTTCGAGGTAGTCGTCAGATATTGAATTGAGTATGTGTATGTACACACACATTTCATAAAGTTTTATGGCTCCTAATTCTCTGATAATGCTTTTTCAACGCTGCTTTTTGAAATTTTTTTCAACAAGGCAATCTACACAATTTGCTATGCGCCGGAATAGAACTTGAGTAATCATTTACTATTGCTTGGCATTCAATATGACAGTAGGCTAGAATGGAATGAACATGTTATTGAAGTTTGTAAGCGTGCACCTTTTATGCTCCGACAACTTCCCTCTTGTCCTTCTAAAGCACATCCCATAATAATGTATAACTATTATGTATTAAGTATTCCCGAGTATTGTTGCGCATTATTTGTTGGAATGAACACAAGAGACTAGAGATGTGTTGGAAAGACTATCTCGTAAGGCACATCAAATCATCTGTGGTAATCATTGCAAATACTCTGACTTTCCTGTTCTGAAATACAGACGAGAACAACACGCTATGAAAGTGTTCAAACAGATGATTGATTCAGACAATATTCTCCATCAATTGATTCCGCGGAAACCCTTGCCTGTTGCGGTCAATACGAGGTTCCCATACAGCATTCTGCACGTCGTTCTCAATCATTTATCCCTTTTTGTACAGCACTCTTCAAAAGTATCTTTCATGGCTGACTTACTTCTTTTTTGACAACTAACTTTTTGACAAATGTGACTGCAAAATACATTGTAATGTAGGATATTCGATTGAAAGAAAATATAGACGCTTATGATATAAGCGTACTACACTGTAAGCCGTAGAGCGACAATTATCCCACAAAATTACTGACAAAATCAACCGACGATTGTCACCTCCAATATCCTGCGATATCCGACGAATTTGTAGGTTCTCCATCGACATCGAAATAGATGCTTTGTATGCAAATCAATTAAACAAAAACTGTTGAATATTGATTGATTTTTTCGATTAATGATTGCTTGACTTTTGGGGAATCTATATTATTGTGTGGCAAAACCATGATTTAATTGACATAATTTAATTAATTACCTACATTTTTGATAAAATTTCAGCTATAATTCATTGCTATTCATTATGTCGATTTTTTTAGATATTGCAGGTGTTCAGTGGCAATCATCCTACAATGACCGACAAAATCGATTTTGTAGGATAAATGTCTGTCAATTGTCAATCAACAGCTTACAGTGTACATATACTATTCAGACAAATCTGCAAGAATGACCAACAATAAAGAAAAAAGATCGACGCAGAGCATTGACTTCAGGTAAAAGGAAACGATGTGACCTCATATTTTCCTCAGAAAGACATGCGTCAAAGAATATTTCAGAACGCCTAAGTAAGCTGCATTCATAGGCCTATTGTATATATTGTGGATTTTTCTTATCATCTCAATTTTTTGAGGATCTGCAAATCGTCATTCTTCCTTATAATCTTGTATTTCCCTTTATTCCTTTTTTAGAACTGTAAAATGCCTTTTCACAGTTACATTGATATGGCTGGCTACTTTGGGAACAAACTTTTTCACGTTTATAAGTGTATGCCAGGGTTGGAACCGGCCGGCCGGTGAAATGATCAGCCAGCCTGCCGGCTGACCGGTTAATCTAGATTAATCTAATTAGACCCATGTCGACAGTCTAGAATATGTTGCTTAGTCAATCATTATAACATCAGGAGAATGTAAATACAACATCATTTGATGGCATCTACGCACATGCTTTGTGATATAAATATTGCGAATTCTTCTTTAAGCAGTTGAAAAATGCTTACCGGCAACTTATACATGTAATTCAAACACTACTTCATCTCAATAAAGTTTCCAGAATCATGTATTTAAGCCGGCATGAATTTTTAAGGCATTGTGTTTTATTCAACCTATCTGTTCTAGAATTATTCCACATCTCGAATAATTTCACCAAATGGGATATAACATGTAGAGCTCAGAGATACAATGAGTTATGGATTTCAATTTTCAATGCAACCTAGTGTCTACTACCCGAACATTTGACAGTGGATCGTAGATAATTGTTTGATAATCTGACCGCATTATTTGATTGACATTATGCCAGGGATGCGGAGTCGGAGTCCTATCAAATGATAGGATCGATGATGATCCGAAACATAATACAAACAAATTATTTATTCTCGTGCATAGCTGTCACTGTCTTGATGTCAACTTTCTTCATCAAACAAAAGTACAGTCGAGACAGCAGTGCATGCAAAGCTTGTAATAGTTGAGGGAATGAACCGTGATAGTGAAAAAAGGATTGTCGTTCCACTAGGTGATTTAGTAGAGAAGACAAGCCATCCTCCCAGCCTCGATCACACATACGCGCCAAAGGTCACATCAGAGACAAAAATGAAATACTAGTTTGCTTGAGAACATTACCTCTGACCCTCACGTTAATCGTGTGTGATGGCTCCTCCGAAGCGCATATTAAAATCGAAGGTACTCATATTTTTTGAAGAAGGGATGGGATTTTCCTGCCTGGTAGAGAGTGGAGAAAAACCAATCACACATCAACAAGATGGGAGGAGCCGAGTCGCATGCATCCAACTGAAAGCGACATTTGATCAACTTTCATCGAAAATGATTTATAATTGATACAGCAATGATCACTAAATATAGGTTCAGGTAAGCCTATAGTGATCTATGACGTAGGCAACCAGTTAATTTTTCAAAAGGGCTTTATATACTTGACACCCGGAGTCGGAGTCCTATCAAAATGATAGGACTCCGCATCCTTGCATTCTACAGGTACAGCAACACTCTCTCTCGATCCTGGGATTGAAACTGCAATGGAGAGAGGTCTAAATTGACGTCGCAAATTACTAGAATTCCCTCACAAGTGAAGAAATAAATCTCACTTAAGTGAATCACTTTAAATCAAGTTTCGCCGCATACAAAACATCTTCGTAACATCACAGTCAATAATCAAATTGTTAATCTCAGAACTTTAATCGCTAGAAAAGGTTTTATTATATTGGAACTAGAATCTGTCGACCGCTTAAAGCTTACGTGTGGGGGCGGGAGATAGATATACGCACATAAAATTATTGCATCAATGTTATTATTACCGTTTGGGTCATTATTGATTATCTGTTTTCAATTTGCTTGTGTTTACTTTGATTTACTTTGAACATGTAGCTAAAAATCATAAATTATAAAGTATGCCTGCAACTCATTATATCAGTAAATAAGTCACTGCGCGTGTTACTGCTTATCGCAATCAAATAATTGCATTGAATGATATTGTATTGCAATGGGTAACTCTCGCTTATCGAGAGTGCCAGATGGCCTACCATTCGTGCATTTCTTGTCTGCTAATTGGAATTTAAATAATGTCTAGTTTTATAAGTTGACCAAATAATGTCTGAGGATCAAGGCCCCAACCGGTATAGAGACACCAGCCAACGTCCCATCCCCGGCCACCGACCGACCGGTTTTGAATACGCCGGCCCGTCGACCTGGCCACAGCCGGTTCCAACCCATCCTACTTAATCTGTATTCCTTGCAAAAATCAATCTTATCAATTTTATCTCTTTTGTACTCATAAGTAACTTTCCGGTACATTCAGCCACATTTTCATCAAAATTAGCAATCATGAGGTGTTTTATATCAGAAACTCAGTGAAATTTCAAAATTGTCAAAAATCTGTTAAGATCGGTGATTTGAAATTTTGCAGATCAAAAATGAATGCAAACATTTGAAATCTCACACACAAAATGTGTTGGGCAGTGATTTTCATGTGATTTGGAGCGTAACTTTAGAAGCTAAGGACGGTGGATAGTTCCCTTGGGATATCAACTGACTTCGGAAACCAGAATGGATACGGTTCAGAGACATCCGGTACATTAAATGATTGGCTTACGAATTGTTCACATGAAACCATTTCATAGATCGCATGAGCGCTGGTTTCATAAATTTTCTGCGTTACATGTTCATCATTCAGTTTAGACGTCAAATCACGTTTGCAACCCGCATTTCGAACTTTCTTCTTAGGTGGCATTGAGATTGCACAATTTCATTAACTTGGCATTCAATTGTTGCTTATTACTAAATTTAGTAACAAATTTGTTGATCCATCCGTCAACCATAAAAGAGGCACAGACATCAGCAGTCTGTTGACGTGCGTCATGTAACTTTTTGACCATCGATATTTTATCCAATTTCAATCAAATTCTCTAATCTTTTCTACATACTGTAATCGGATTTTTTCCACAAGACCGATTCCTGTCTCTGTAATAGGAAATATGAATATATACGCCTATCACACCGAACGGAGTAATCACAAATGATGTGTCAAGTAGGAGGCCAAATATAAACTTCATTCATTTGAAATTGCTGATGGCAAATAAAGCATCTTTCATAATCAAATTTAAAATTATCCTTATCAAGACCTTTTCTGTACAATCAACCCAACATCATCAGGAAATGATATCTTGACAAGAAATGCAAAATGATTATGTAAATAACTTAATAAGTGAACCTTGTCTATTGTCAGAAGCACATTAGGTATTTCTTCTATGTGGCCGAATTGCCATTTATGTGCAGAGATACATGTAGAATGTAGTGTAGAGACTAGAATTCAGGTATTGACCAGGCTATTGAGTGAGCAAGTTAGAATAGGGCAGCGGATTGTAAGGGTAAGGTCCCATGACGAGCTTTTAAGCTGCTCTGTGGCCGCGCAGTGAAAATGTTTGTAGGTTTTTCAATCGGAGCGGCTACATTAGTAGCTCTACCTGGGCTGTGGCAGCTTGTCACAGCTAGCTTCGAGCTTTGGTAATCTCAATTATCACAGCTCAAAGCTAGAGATATAGGATGATCCATTTTTAGAACTAACGTAGTAAACCAACAATGCTGACGAGTGGCGAGTGATAATCAAGCTGTACGGTTCATTATGTGGCCGTGTAACTGTCACAGCTCAAAGCTTGACAAAGCTAAGCGTCGCTGCTATCTTTAAAGCGCGGCTCGTCATGTGTGCAATTTATGAGCAGGACCTGCTTGAAGCGCTTCAATATCGGATGCAGCATTAGGTGATTGCAGAAAGCAATCCTCTCTTCACGTGCTTGCAATGCAGTCATAGAAATCCGTCTTTTCGCTTTGTTTAAGTTATTGGAACTAGATTGGATAGCAATTGTTTGTTGATGGCAATTTTTCAGCTGCTCAGTCAAGCAGTGACTGAAGTCAATGTCGCTAGATCTTACGAAGAATCGTTAAAACCGGTTGTAGTTGCAAAGCATCCTGCCGTAAAGCGGCAGATTGAAAGTTATTTTATCAAATGGTGAAATTATGATAACCGTGAATTGAATGAACTAAGTGAAGTGATAAGTTGCCGGTAATTCCCATCGTCAACTAAGGCAGATGTCACACAGGAAAAGGCGTCTTCCATCTTCTATTTTCCATGCCACTCGCCTCTTTGCACATTCTTCATAAGGCATCTTCCATAAGGCGTGATGAGACGATTTTCATCTGCCGTCTTCCGCCTGTCATTGTCCATCTTCCACCTAACGCAGTGACACTAGGGAAATCCATTTCCGAAAAAGTCATCGCTATTTTTTACTATTAACCGTTGCTATGACTGCTGTTTTGATCCTCTTCCGACATGGTGAACAAAGAGCTGTTTTCTGATACATTGCTTCTCTTTGCAAATCACAGTTTCCCAGATCTTCCCTCAGACGTTGTTCTATTTGTAGAAGTCTCGCGGCCGATGGAAAATGTCTGATGGAAATGAATTTCATCAGCCGCGGATCAGCCTCATGTCCGATGGACGACGCCTTCTGACTTTTCCTATGTGACAACGTGATGGACGATGGAAGATGACTTATGACTGATGACTTTCTCTGTGTGATAGGTTGTATTCTTTTCTACATGCAATTAAAGGGAAATCCCAAATAGAAGATGGAAGACGCCTTCCCTTTGTGACAGCGGCCCTAGCCTTCTGCCTTCGACGTAAAGCTGGAAAGATCCCTTCGTCTAGTCATCTTCTCTTCACAGAATATGGCCATACCACCGCCGTCATATTATTCGCAGACGTCTACGTACCGCTGTCATGACAATGCATGTCCACGACCTAGCATGTCTTGTCTTTTTTATTATAGAGTGTTGGATTTCAATGATGGCCGACGTAGGTAGGAATGGTGTGCGATGATTGTCCCTAAGATGTAAGAATGAGACTGGTCCATTATCTCTTCATTGAATTATTATGAATAGTTGAATATAATATAGCAATTAAATCTTTTCATTCTAATTTAATTAGTAGCAAAACAGGTCGTGCATCAAAACATTGCTAATTTTATGAGCTTTTATAAACACATATTGAATACTAAATCAGAAAGCACAAAACATCAGAAGGCATGTTGAAAGTGACCAGTTAAGTTGAAGAACCAAATTCAAGTATACCGCTGACTGCATCATCTTTCAGTCTGTCGCACCTCATTGTCCATGACAGCTAATCACAAAACATCTTTGGTCGCTGTTTGTAGCTATGTTTTGCAAATAGCCCACAACCATTTGTCTGGTGGATTGAAATCCTAAGCTCTTGGAGGCCATCGACGTGTAAAAAGTCGACTGAAGACTCACGACGGTAACATAAAAGTCTCTTTGAGTTTTGGTGCAGAACTTTAGGAAACGTGATGCCATCCACATTGCAATTGTACATGATGCTCCATGAAATTTCCGTCTCTGATGAAGATACGTCGATCGAAGGTATAGTGCATTCCGCCGCGTTTGGGTTGAACCACTTCCTTCTGCTACGAGTGGACAAAACCAGATTGAGCAACGATGTGCTGCCCCTGTCAAATACTTCTCAAATGAAAACCCATCGCCCGATGATAAACGTAGATTTGTGCTACTGAGTCCACTGCACATCCGTGTGAGGGAGAACGATCAAGGATACTTGAAAAGTGCTATTATGAAAAAAGAAAGTGGGCACGACTGATGTGATACAACAGCAAACATGGTTATCACAGTCACCACGATTGAGAAAAGTAAAGTGTTCTGTGTCGTCTGCCTGCTGTACAGTAGGCCATGTCAAACTTTCGATTAGATTTAACAAATCCGTTTTATCTGAATAAAGCGATTTTATGTATTAAACCATCGCAAGCATTTAATCGCGTTTTCACCGCAATGTCGACACTCGATCATGAAATTACGATTTGATGAAACTGTCTGGTACATATAAACGTCTTTGTCAACTCTAAAACTTATTGAGTTCAAAGATAGGATTTAATAGTGGCCAAAGATTTCGATTGTACAACATTCGATATCAAGATCGGATTTCTCGAATATTGCGAACAGAAGTTACAGTGGAAATGTGATCGATTCCTGCTATAGCTTAAGTTCGCAAATATGTTTAATTGAATTTCTGACCTCTCTCTTTGATTTGCGCTATTTAACCATGTAGTGGTTTAACAAATCTCACATTGCTTTGCATGACGTGAAGTTGTCAATGCCATTCACTTGCGATCGATGTAACAAAACGGCTTTATCGAAACCAACTTGTTGACACCGATTTGTCAAATCTAATCGAAAGTTTGACCTGACCTAGTGACAAGCGTGGACGAAATTCGCTTTGTGACGGATTGGATAACTTCCTCAATTTGAGTCATGCTATCCCTCACAGAATTACACCGGTCGTCTGTTCTTCTGTTTGAATAGAAAGGAAGCATTGGAACATGCAATGGCTATGAAATGGCTCAATCTGCTGACATAATGCCATAGAAATAGAACAATAAGCAGCCAGTTCAACATTATACACGCCAAGCTGTGCAAAGTTTCAGTGACTGTTATCAATCGGATCACACAGCAAAGAGACACAGTCGATGTCAAGTTCTACAGAGAAGTTTGTGAGCGTTTTTTTGTGCGTCTGCTAACTTTTTAAACAATGATCGGAAGGACCAACATTATCAAGAAAACTTTTGCGCAATGATGTGAATACTTCCAATCTGAAGTAGTCGTGGCGATCGGAGCATTTTGAAGGAATTCACAGAAATCCGCAAGCGACGCACGACTATTTTTCCTATCTCTGAAAGGTATTAAGAATTTCTTTTTGTCCACCTATTAAGTTCTTTCATGTGCCATCACTTTGAACCAGCTTACACTTCTAGCAGAGTGATGCGGTTAAAGAATCAATTTCTGTGCTATCAGTAAAAATACCGGCCATACACATCATATTCAAGCTGCGAAAGCAATGTTGATCAACATGTGTAGAGCTGATACAGTTTCTCTAACGCAACTACAAACGGAACAGGTCATGTCAGAGAACCGTAAAGAATCCGAACGTCTCCGGGACTATCTGAAACGCATCATTGACAGCTTGTGATATTTGTGGGATGAAACTTGTGCCTTCCGAGGTAGCGCTGAGGTTAATTTCTATTCCCTTGCCGATGGAAACCTAGCATACCAGAAAGGAGGAGGGAGATTTCTCAATGCGATCAATTTGCTGTCCGCACGCGAAGAAGTAATGGAAAAAAAGCTGAAAGAGATAAGGGAGAGCCGGAATCTTGGTAAAGGTCGTGATAAACGCCTGACATTTTCTGTCAAATGACACTCGAAACACACGAATTAAGGTCATGACTAAATTAGTGAAGGAGGAAATGTGCCGCCGAATAAGGGATAGAGTTTTCTTCAGCATGTCCGTCGACGCAACGACAAATGTTACATTACTGGAGCAGATGTGCATCATCGTCAAGTATGCTTTGCACTCCATTGATGGTCGCCCAGCCACAGTAGAGGAACGCGTGATTGACAGTGTGAGACCACCACAGGCGAGGCAATTGCGACTACTCTGGAGACGGTGTTGCGAGATAATGACGCTGAGGCACACAACTGTGTTAGTGCATCAGCTGTTGGGTCGAGTAATATAAAAGGTCCCCAAAAGGGTGCAATCCCTCGCCTTCAAGCTAGGTCGATGAAAAAATGCGTGAATATATATTGCACGGCTCACGCCCCAAATTTGGTGAGCAAAGGATGCTGCAGATCCTCTGTTATCTCCATGATTATTGATGGTACATCTTCAAAAGTTGAGAACCTTTTCTATGGAAACGCTAGGAATCGATCTGAGGTGTTTTAAGATGCCAAAAAATTGAACTGTGTAGGCATGGAACTTGCTGCTACTAATGCGACCAGGTTCAGTGCCATGCACAGTGCAACAACACGTGTTTTGCAGTTGTATCCAGCTGTTCTTGCTGTCCTCAGGTGTATAATTGAACGGCATGAAGATTTCGACGCAATAGTTCGTGCAGAAGCTGACGGACAGCTGATACGCTTTGATAACTTAAGACTTTCGCTAAACTAAATATTTACAAAGAGATATTTGACATTGTTGGGCCCCTCAATACCTCCAAATCTCGTGATTAGGATCTCGCGCTATGCGTTGCAGAGGCAGACTTAACGAAGGCAAAACCTCAAACTCTCTGTGAATCAAGAAGCATTGATGTCATCTGTAACGCAAAAGTCGCAGCAGACACATTATAGGCATTGCATCACAATTTACAGAAAAACGCGTACACAGAAAAAAAGGACTTAGTGATTACGAAGGAGTCGACGAGAGAGACTCCGACTCTAATGAACAGTAGAAACATGAAACTTTTCTGACAGCCTTCTACGCACCTCAAAGGATTCTGAGGGATAAATTCTCCGGATAGCGTGCACTTTTGCTGTCACTCTCAGCTTCTTTACCGTCCTCATTTTGCAATAGTGAGTTGCTAAAGAGCAGGCACAGACATTCATAGATCAATTCCAGATGGATGTCGGTGTGGAATTGTTGACTGCGGAATTGAGCCAATTCGCCAACCTTTGCATCCACAGTAAGCCGGAGTTAGTTATTTTACCGCAAAAGAACAGCTTCCATGAAGCGTATGCTTACATTTTAGACACGAGACTAGATTCCGTTTTCTCCTATCTCCCTTTAGCCCTCCGAATTCTGACGACGACACCAACATCGTCAATGGAATGTGACCGCACATCCAGTAATTTGGAAATAATCAAAGACAGGCTGGCTAACAAGATAACTTCTGAGCATTTGTCAGACAGAATGATTCTTTCGACGGAGCAGGATGTGATGTGGAAGTTGAATTACATGACTGTATAATTCGTCGATATTGCCGAAATATCACAGGAACTTACTAGAGTGTTATTCCCAGTTTAGTGACCGTGATTTATTCAACCTTCAATTGTGCTTGTATATCTCGCAGTGATAATATGCATTAACCAGATGCTTCAAACTTGAGCTGTGATTATTTATAAATTAGAAAATACTTTTTACTACTCTAAAACTGGTTTTTGGGGGACACTGCAGTTTAAGGATTACTTTCCATTTGCATATCTGGGACGGATTTTAATTTGGGACGATGTCAAGAACAGAGCTGGTGCACTGCTTTTTATAAGATTTTTCCTAAGCGGTGAATGGATCAGACCTCTCGTCCAATCACAGACGAGCTACAGTTCCCGATGTGCGCACGCACATTTGTAACGCGTTATTGAAATCGTGTTAGGCAAAAATGTTGTCTAGCAATAGACTCAACCATGGCACCTGAAGTCAATACATTGAAACATGATGATTGCACGATTCGTTTCATCAAGAGAGCTTCGGAGGCTTAATACAAGATTACATCCTTGAGTTTCAAAGGGAGGAGACAGAATTGGAAGCATGTTTAGACTACACACGAAAAATATTTACGGAGTTGATATCTTATTTCAAAGACAGTATCATCAAGGCTCATTTAATTGCACATGTCAATTACATTCATTTTCCACAAGGTGAAGTAGCGGAAAGTGTTGATTTTCAATTTCGTTCCTATGAACAAGAATATGTTCCTGATGCTTCTGAATTTTATACACGACATCTGCGGAAGATTTTTTCTCGGATGGACAACTTTCATGGTTACGGCAATCATTTACTTCTGAATAAAATAAACCATATTGTCATTACTATTAGTAAAGTGGGTTTCAATGATGTTAAATCAAAGACCAAATAAAGTATTTTTTCATGACACTTGTGTTGTGCTAAACTTTCTAATGCTGTGGTAAACACTGTTTTCCTATAACATTCTAAACTCTGTCTCACTGCAGCAGAAAACTGCTTTTAGTAAACCTGATGAAGCCAATCTAACAGTCATGGAGTTTGAATTTTCTAATAAGGGAACAGTTGACAACTGTCTCCAATAAAACTTTCTAACACTGTGAAAGTAAGTTACAAGACAATCTACACTGTGCAGTAAAACCTTCTAAAACTTTCTAGTGCTGTGATGAGTTCGGTCAGTCATACAACGTCAATGATCAAACATTATTTTCACAAACGTGCGTCGAGGTAAATTATTTGACTACACTGACGCTTACATTTTATGATATGTGTGTTTCATAAAACGTCATGATCAACCTTTTCTAACTATACGTCAACCTGTGTTGCAGTAAAACCTTTGTACGACACTGACAAGGGCTTGTTCACTAGCAAAGAGAGAAGTCTGTGATGTGTTGCGTGTGGCGCATGAATGTCCTCCCTTCATTCCATTCATCATTTTTCTTCCCCTCTGCATTCCATATCCGAAGATATGAGGCAGGCTTGAGACCGCTTTAGCTGCATTAGAAGGTTGGCCCTTAAAAGAGCCCATGGGTCGTTCTCCGTCCACCGACACTCTCACTTCTGCAAAAACTCTGAAAGAAAAAGAATAGGAGATTAGAGGCGGCAAGGAAATGATCATGTTGAGGAAACTTACTCGGCTTTTTCTTTACAACTTTTCGCACGATAAAGTCTTCCAAATCGCCATTCATTTTAATGGATAGGTGGAGACATCGCACACCTTCACCTTCATAACATGTCTGTGTCGAATTGGGGTCGTCTGTGAGGGTCGGCACATCGCAGATGTTGTTTTCAAAGAGAGGAAGGTGGACCTCATACACTCTCTTCCTCTTCACCCTTCTCTCAACCTCTCGCAACTTTTCCACTTCACTCCCCAACCGCCTGTTGATCACCTTCGTCTCTTCCACTTCCTTCACCACACCTCGCATCCGCTCCACCTCATTCTTCTCACGCATCAACTCCGACTCTAAGCCCTCAAGCGCCTTCTTTCGCTTCATCATACCACTCCTTTCCTTCAACCACTCCTGTTCCTTCACTCGCATCTCCTCCAACTCCTCCCTCATCACCTTTATACCCTCAACCTTAGCCTTCAACTCATCATTCTCCTTCAAAACTTTTCTATTCACACTCTCCATATCCATCATACGATCCTTCAATCTCACAAATGCCTTCGTATCATGTGCCTCTTTCCTAGGCGATGATGTCGCTACAGGCTCAGCCACCTCACCATCTGACTCATCAGACAACTCACTCCCAAACAATGAGACCATCAACTTCCTAGTCTCATCACTCGCCCGCTCAATCACTCCTTCTACCTCTAATTCCTCTTCACTCACCACTACCTCCCGATCCTTCACTGCAACACCCTCAATACTTCTAACTGCTGCATTCAACTCCTCCTTCGCCTTAATTAATTCACTCATCCACTCACGAAACGATTGCGCTCCAATGTTTCCGGATGGGCAAGATTCGTGCGCCTTCCGGAAACCCTCAACATCATCCTCATCACACACCACCCTATGATGAACACAGACCTTAAAAACATGCAATCTCTCATGTTGGTCCAGCGTCCCCTCTTTGATATGCTTACGGTATTCGCTGCCCCTTGTTAATTTACCGCAGGATCATTGAGTAACGATAAAGCGCGGAATTTTAATCATGATAATTCTGTAAAGATAGAGTAAAATTTGATAGCTAGTGTTTACAGGATACTACTTGCTGATATGCATTGAAAGACTAGGTCATCAAACATTTGATAGCAAACGTTGGAATAAAATCATCAACCAAATTTAAAGAGTATGATTCCTAGCTTTATCCTAAAACCCAAAGTTTGATAGCAAACCTTGTAAGAGCACACACCGTTCGTCTTGCAACTTGAAACAGGAGTGAAGACTAGAGAAAAGTCGCGGTTTATATACCCAGCGAGCACAAAGCCATGATTCAGACCTTCCTTATTTGGCCATGCTTTTGACTTGACAACAGCAGTTTTACCATGTATGGGTATCGACAGTCGCCGTACTTTCTGTTACCAACTCCCAACACAAAGACGGATTCCCCTATGACGCGAAAAGGTTTGACGTCAATGCCTGCAGTAACCATCTCATTTTTACCAAGTTACAATGACAAACGATAGACGTTGCCAAGCCTGAGTTACTGAGGCTAAACGAGATTTCACAAAGGCCTGATAGCAAGCCAGCAACCGTTTGGGTGTTAAGCTCTTGAATCCGTTACAGGCATTACTCAGAGGGGATCTTATCCCAGCTCCAAGGCCTCGACCCACAAATCCAACCTCGGGCGGACAGAGCGTGCGTCATGTCACTGTGTTGGTATCCGGGCCCCGATTTTGACATAAAAATCGGTGGAGTTATTTACAAGAGGAAACATCCCAAGCCGTTGCTTTGATCAGCTTGATAGCAAGCCGTAGAGAGCTTGATTCAATAGCGTTTTGCAATGGAGATGTTTAGAGGCCACCCATGACAAGATAGCTAAGACTCAATCGATTGGCGTTCAAAGTGCTACGTTGAGAACTGTGTCAAATGCCCAACATGAGTCATGAGTTGCCCCAGCGGTTTCGGTCTAAACTATGACACACTCCCTTGCCACACTTATGATTACGGCATCGTCCGCCGTCCCGAAGGAACACCCTGTCAGTAGAATATTACAGCAAAACTCTCCGTGTCTTGCTCGCTTTCAGTGAAAAGCTGCTTATACCATGAGAAGACTGGCTCATACATCATTAAAAATCCTTTCATTGACTTCAGCAGGGTCGAAAACCCCAGGACCTCCAAAACTAGTGAATTTAAATTTTTCAACTTTTTAGCACTGCTTATGAAATTTTATAAGTAGTTTATCACTTAGAGTAGGTCAATAGCAACCGAACCTTTTTTGAATCAAGTCAAACGGACTTGTAGAAGCAAAGTTACAAGCCTTTAAAGTTTTGGAGTCTTTTATGGCCTGGAGACGAAGGCCATCTCCTGGCGAACCTCTAAGTCTGACGCCTTAGCTGACTTCAGCAATGAAATTTTCTAAGTCGGTTTCTTACAGAAACCCGGAATTTGGAATGTCCGAAGTTATCATCGGAGCTCAGAGAGACGACCTACCTTTGACAATCGCTCTCCTCTAAATGAAAAGTCTCTGTCGGTTCCCGCTTATATAGTGTGTGGCGATCAGCTGATGACGTAATACCCATCATCCAAACACAAAAAACCCGTCTATCTCCGGTTCTAGTGCTCCGATTGAGCTGGAAATTCACCTTTTCCACGTAGAATTTGACGCTGAATCCGAATCTGCCCTCCATTTTCCCATCCGATGCTTCGTTTTGGCTCTACAGCCCACAGGCATCGCAAAAATTCTAACTCGTTTTTCGGAAAAAGGATGAAAAATTTTTTCTCTCCGATGGCTTTCAAATTTAGCACGCGGAAGCAGAATTTGACGCTGATTCCAAATCTGGTCTCTGTTTTCCCGTCCGAGGCTTGCTTCACCCGCTAGAGCGATTTTCATAAACATTCTAACTACCATTTTCCTCCCAAAACCCAGGAAAAGTGGTCCAAAATGAGCTTTCCACTGCATTTTTCTCATTCTTAGCTTTCAAATGAGCTATTGCACGACTTTCTACGATTTCTAACACCAAAGTTGGAAGTTTGTTAGAAGGGGGGGAGGTCTTCATAACTTTTTCTATTTGCTGGAAAGAAGTTCCTAGACCCAACATTGTCCAAAACGTCCGAATCTGCACTCTATTTTCCCATCCGAACACTCCTTCTGCCCGAAAAATGGACTTTCTCATCCCAAAACATCCAAAACCTGACTTTTTCAACTTTGACGTTTTCCTGCCATTTTCCTCCCTCAAGCCAAGAAAATTAGTCCAAACTGAGCTTTCTACTGCATTTTTCTCACTTTTAGCTTTCAAATGAGCTATTGCACGACATTCTACGATTTCTCACACCAAAGTTGGAAGTTTGGTAGGAGGGGGGGGGACGTCCTCAAAACTTTTTCTCTCCGATTTTGCTGGAAACATCCTTCCCAACCCAACAGTTCACGTAGAGTTCGAATCTGGCCTCCGTTTTCCTATCCGAGGTCTCCTTCTGCCGGAAAAACATGGACTTTCTCATCCCAATACTCCCACACCCCGCCTTTTTCCAACTCTATCGCTCTACCCCTTGCCTCATAGGAAAACTCCTCGTTCCACCCTTTCCAACCCAAAATTTCACGTAGATTCCGAATCTGAACTCCAATTTCCAATCCAAACCCTCCTTCATGACGATTTCCAGCCTTTCTCATCCCAAAACCATCAAAACCCGCCTTTTCTCACTCTATCCTTCCGAGATTCCACCCCTTGCCTCATCCTTGGCACCTCCCTCACCCTCCTTCCAGAGGGGGGGGGGGTGGGGACCAGTTTTCTCCTCACGGACCCATTCCTCCCAACACATCCTTGGCAACCTCCCTCATCTTCCTTTCCAGAGGGGGGGCTGAGTCAGCATGATAACTCATCGATGACTCATCACTGCACCGCACTGTCCTTGTGTCTGGGATGAGGTTACTACTCACAATGAAATATTTTGTTTATCTACTTCGGTTTGTTAGAAGTGTGATTGATTCGAAATCGACGGCACACCGCGGAATTTACTAAGTGGCTAAAGTGGAATTCCTACTACCTCACAGAGATCGGAAAAAGTCGTGCGTCGCTTGCGGATTGCTCTGAATTCCAGAAAAGTGCTTCGATTGCCACAATTCCTTCGGATTCGAAGAATTCAGATCATTGCACAGAAGTTTTCTCTACAATGTTGGCCCTTACTTTACTACAAAAAGTAGCACGAAAATTAGTTCACCTGATGATTCCACCATCCTCTTCTTAGCATTTTCTCACTGCATAGTGCTTACACTAAGTCGAATGTTAGCCGGACAGCGATGTGTGCGAAGTGATATCACAGCACGCACGCATCTCTCACTGGCTCTGGTGTCTTCTGCTGACAGCTTATTGTTCGCCATTTCCAATAGCAAGCGATACACGAATTATCCATTCGAGAAGGAGCAAGTTCTCTAATTCTGTGATGTGCCATTTCGATATTAAGGTTAGATACGATTCGAACGCGTGCAGATGAATCTAATTCTGTGGGTGTATAAGTCCTTTGTACCACTGCGGTGTTCAAAAGTGGAAATGAGATTCATCGCGTCCTCCATTTGCGGAAACATGCAAAGTCAAAACAGTATGCAAAGTCCGTAAACCTTTCTTTAAGATCAGAGTGTTCAATCCAAAACATACGGCATGATTCTAAAAAAGCATTTTCTAAATTGATGCATTGCTTGTGATCAATCTGTACATTCCTGCTAATAATATACTACTTATAATATGCTCATTTGAAAACCGCATGCCCTGACCCTTCTTGTAGGACGCTTCAAATTATACTTTTTTAATCACCTTGTGCTTTATTTTGTCGATAGACTGCAATCACTTCTACAGTTCCACGACCTTGATTCAATCTCATGCTTGGAAAATGGCATTATTGACCACCGCTTATGAAGAAGTCATTCCTGACCACATTATAGTAGTGGCGGCGGCGAATATTATCGCATGGATTTGATGGGACCGTTCACATTTGAGACATAGACCTATGTTTGTACGTGTAATCCCATCTTTGAACGATCTCGTCATAAGAATGTGTAAATGTATAAATATATCTGCACGAAAATACAATCACTGTTCAACATTCATAAGCAATTCACGAGATATACAAATAGGACAGTTCGAGCGGTGTATAGGTGACAAAGTTATGAGGAAAGCGCGTTTAGTGTTGTTGAACTGAATAAGACTGACACACTGAATCGCCCTCAGCTTGGGCCTTTGTCGTCAATCATGACCATCAAAATGGCTGGCATTGGGACTCGTTACTCTCATGAGCCGCCAATGGATTCTTAAACTTTCTTTTAACTGCAGGGATGGTGATATAGCAAATCAAAAAGACGAAGTTTGTATCCCCACTATGTTTTGAAGGTCGTTCATCTTCATCTTTGATTTTGTTTTATTGATACATTAAATAAATTTACTGAAATGTTTACTTTCGACGCTAAATTCTACTAAGTTTTAAGTTGTTCCTAGTTTTCTCAGTCTTTTTTCTAAATAGCATTTTAAAATTCAAGCAATCATTTTTTTGAATTTCGTAATTGTAGCCTGGGATTGTAGATTGGGATTTAGATAAGTTACAAAGTTTGAAGTATATAAGCAGACACCACAAAGTGTCATGTATCACTCACTTTTCCTTTTTAGACGCTCATGTCAAAAGTAAGTAGTTAATAATATAATTTTATTTTAATTTTAAGTATAAGTTAGATGTTTTTTTTCGTTTTTTTTTTTTAGTTAGGAGTTATATATTATTTTTTTTATTTATGATCTAAGTTACCTCAACCAATTTAACTATCTAAAATAGTCGATAGAATTTCATGAAAATTATACAGGACCCTTTTTAACACATGCTCTGTCTGTTGATGTTTTCGATTTTGCATTTCAAGCGGTTCTTGTTGCTATAAATAGCATTTTAAAATTCAAGCAATCATATTTTTAAATTGATTATTTATAAGTAGTATGTATAGAACATGCGTAATATGAGTCATCATAACGAGGTCAATATAGTTGAAAATCTAAAATGTCGATAAAATGCGGTCGCACATTTTTTTTCATGTGGCTCCTGTGGCTAATATATTGTGTCTACAAAAAACAGGTGCCACGCAGAGAACGCCAAGTTAGAAAATGTCACTGAAGGAGACCTTCAAACAATTATTCGTTTCGACGTGAGATAAAAAACTAGAGGGGGGAAAAGGCCCCCTGAGGCAAATAGGGTTAAGGGCGGTTATATCTCTTGCTAATCGATTGCTATCTTTGAATCGCAGGTATGGCACGCACATGCTTGATTAATGAGAAAACAATCAATGCATCAATGAAACACCGGCCTATTTATGTATAGTATCGATCGTGAGTTATCAAGTTGCAGCTATTCAAATACATGTGAAGAAATGACTGCAATGTGCCATTAAACTCTTCATCTTCATTTACATCATATCAAGTGATGCAACGATGTGCGTCCATACAGCTGGCCATACGATTGAATTATGGTCATACTCCCGAGTAGGGTGTGATTCAATAGGATGCCGAGGCTTTGGTGCGAAATTGCATGATTGACCGAAAGTGAGCCCTCAGGAATATACGGACGACCGGTTAATAATGCTGTTTGAAAATGATGAATTACTCGAATTGCATGTGCTTGAAACTTAGGCTTCTTTGAATGAAACAATGACTTAATGTCGAATGAATTGAAATTGGTCATTTGCGCTTTTGTTTGAATATCTAGCGTTGACTTTATGACATTCGCCTGCTTCATGTAAGCCGTCTGTAACGTTGCGTAATCCTGTGTAACGCTTATAATAATTATAATTACAATTTTTGTGTATGGATACTCACGTTATCTCAAAGAACCGCGTTATATCTTCCTCACCGAAAATTTACCCCTTGCGGCTAATTTGTCGCTGTTGTTTGATAAAAAGCTAAGTTCGAGTGCATCGTGCAAGACGTGCATGTATTTGTTAAAGGTATACCCAAAGAAAATAGACAAGAAAAAGAAAAGCAGGGGAAAGCAATGTCCGAAATGTCAACTGAAATTGAAAATCTGGTTCGCTCAAGCGGTAATGAGACAGACTACTCCCTGGGATGTGGAGTCGGAAAATTTCGTTTCGGAAAAAGACTTCGACTCCGAAAGGGGCATTTTTGCGACTCCGATGTTAATTTTGACGATTTTAGCGATGTCTCCGATTTTACTAGTCCTTATTTGAAATGATTGAATGCATTTTCACGGGAAGTAATTCACATAGCATGATCCATAATAAGCATTACGTTTGAATCTTACAAAATTAGAAATTTCAAAAACAGCATTCACATGAAGGATTCATATAAAACAGACCTGCTACTTTGCCTACTATACTTATGTCATGAGATGAAAGACATCTGCTACCAACGAGATAAGTGACCAACTTTTACAAACGGCCTCAAAGTCGTCCCCTCTATATATATTCACTCTCACCCCCAGTTGTCCCCTATCTGTCTGCTACACCGTGGATGCGTCCCCTTTATCGTCTCAGTCGTCCAGTCTGTCCGACTTTCTGTCCCCTACCTACTAGCAGGTTGACCCATTGGATAATTAATTCGATATCAGCATTTGGTAGAATATTCTGGAAAATCAAAGCAATAAATACCGATTATTTTACGCTTTCTTGTTAGAAGGAAGGAATTGAAGGAAAAAAGGAAAATTGGATGAAGAAAAAAAGTTCAGAATTTTTAAAAGTGGAAACAAGTTCACTCCTTATCAGGGAGTCAGTTTTAGATAAAGACGAAATAAGATTGTAAATTTCTCCCCTTCCGTTCAATATTTTTCTCAGTGGGAGACATGAAAACCTGTTGGTCATTTAAAAAGGGGAAAAGGTGGTGGCCATTTATTAGATGCGCATAAATTATAAATTGCACGATTATCTACTTGTATCTCACAAAGAAAAGCAATTACAGACTAATTATCTAAACCAATTGTTATACTACATTATGTTCATAATATGCTTCATTGTTTGCCATGAAATTGTTTTACTTGAACGTACTAGAAATACTTCGATGACCTTAATGGACAGGCATAGCACTTGTATGACAAAAAAATTCCAGACTATCCTTATTGAACTTCAACTGTACGGGGAAGCTATGAAAAAAGATATTTCACTTTAGAGAGAATAAATATCAGAGAACTATCAGTTATTGCTTTTTCAACCAAGCTTACGAATGTATTTTGAACAAAGAATCAAACAATTTCGCGATGCTTCAATTTTTGAGAAAATTGCTAGGAATCTAATCAATATAAGGTTCACAAAACTGGATATGATTTGTGAGTCTCATATGCTTCAAAAGAAGCTTCTACATCATATAAATGACATTTACATCTCTTCATGATGCATCCCACGCATTATCCATTACAAAATGGAAAAAGTGACGTCATTGCGGTAAACAGTTTATACAAGATGTTGTTCATGTAATTGAAATAATTGATGATTATGTGCTGAAAGCCATCCTGTTGCTAACATACAACTGCGGCTGTTGCTATATTATTTGACTAGAAGCTATTCATCGTTTAATGAAGTTACGTCAAATTGTAATAAAATCGGTTGACGACATTCGATGGGTTATGAATGACAACGTGATGAAGACCCAAGAAATCCAATGTTTGCGGAAATAATTTAGTCCTACGATATAAAGCATCATGTGCAATGTGGCAGTCTCTTGAATGCAATCGTCAGTACATATAATCAAGCTTCGCACAATATGTGCCGTATACTTTTATGGACTGTGCAGCAAACATTTTCTTACGGCTAAAATTGGCTTAATAATTTATCGTCCCGTTCATAGAGTTCTATGGTCCGCATCACTCGAGTTGTATCATAAATCATCTATGGTCCCGTTCAAAGAGTAGACCTAACTACTGTATATTAGGCAGTGTAGCAACCCAGTATTATTACAATCCCCGATGTGCATGCAGTTTCGATTTTGTTAAATGACCTCGAGTTGAGACCCACTACCACATGTAAGGTATGCAACGTTTTACACTTTTGGAGACATTTCCGCGGAATTGACCGATCGTTATAGCAATACAGAAAGAATAATAGCATTTTACAAATCCTCCGTGTCATAACAACCTTGGAGAGGTGATGTTTACTAAATTAGCAATTCGACGGGTGACTACTTTAATGATCAGCCTTTTAGAAATGAGAGTGTTTTCTTAAGCGTGGTCACATCACAATCGACCTGCCACTGAAAAAGCAAAATATCATAGACAAAGTTAATTATCATAATCAGCTTTAAAAGCCGTAAATGAGTCGGCAATATTGTTCAGATTCAAGAAATGAGGCATAGTTTTAGTGCAAGATAATATCGTGCCGATGAAAATTGAATTAAAACTTGAATTTTCAGCCAAGAAGCACAATAGGATCTCAACTTTTCCATGAAGACTTGAACTATAATGTGGTCCATGAAGTTTTCTTGATGATCAGCCTAATTTCCGCTTAATGAAGATACCTCTTAGTAAATGATCATTCCAATCAGTTTCATACTACTTATGTGATGGTTTCACGTCGCTAGCATATAAACACAGGAATAATTTGCAAACATTAAGCTTCTTAAAAAGTAATCAAATGTTTTTAGACGTCAGGAACCTAGTCTCGGCAAAAAAGAATCTTTTAATATAAAAATTGTCAATGTATGCCGACATTTTTTGAGTTGACAGTTAACCTAGTATATACTAACTCTATGATCGCACCTGTTTCTACATGCTTCTGTCGAAGTTAAAGACAACCAGAAATGAGCGTTTACTGAAACTTTTTCAGCATAACCTACTGATATCACACTCTATTTATCAATCATCGACTGATACTCTATTTTCAAATCATCGAGGTTGTCTTATGCATCGGATTTACTGAGAATTTTGAAGTGCCTCTATGGGGACACGTTGCACCACCGACAGGTCGGTTACTTAAATACTATACATTGAAAAGAGTTCAGAACTTCGTGCGGGCCTAAATTCTTGTTACACATTACTGACATTCACTATCTTGATAATCCTGTGCAGTCGAAATTATGAGTATAGAAAAGTGGCTACAGGACACAAAATTTCAAGCTTTCTCTGGAGTGACCCATTTATTATCTACTTTATGCATGAACCTAAATAGAGATGTTTTATTAGGACTTCTCTTATGTCGTAATAAATTTAAAATGACTAATCACATTCATCACACAAGCATGCATGTAATTTACATCACATAAACATTATGAATCAATGTGATTTAATCTGCATATAAGGCATTTACCGGTATATAAACCTCGGATTTACCGGCGGTTATACCGGCATAAAAAGACGTGCGAATCAGCCTCCATTCAGTTCTACCATAAAACCAACTTAAAGCGTTCCTCCCCTTCAGACGTCCCTGACACACCGAGGCTATTATCAGACATTCAAAAGCATTGTCAATGTGTTGCGGATGTGAAATCAGCACAGAGATGCCAAGCTGTTTGATGATTCAAAGTCAGAATTTAACGACTGATAAAAAGTCAGTTCTGAATGTTTCTAGTGAGTGTCGAAAATCATGACAATCCCCACAGAATCCTCATAGAAGCGCGATGGGAGCTGTGGGGATGGCCTCAGCACCCATACCCACCCCATACCCATCGGTACCCATACCCATGGGTATACCCACAGAATCCCCATACCCACGGTAACCCTGGATATTGGCCAGGATCATGGCATCAAAATTCTTCCACTGGGAAAAAAATGAGTATTGTTAAGTTTTTCAAATTCTATAGCTGATAATGAAATTGTTAGCGGCATTTCTAATCGAATGTATCTTGATAATGCTCACTAGAATCTCAGCGAAACGTTCAACAATTCACAGTCGCTTCTGTTTGCTTCAAAAATTACATCAAAAAGAATAATCATTGCAATGATTGTCGTTGGTCATTATTGTAAAATTTTGTAAAATTGTAAACTTTATGTATGTATGATATCACTCTCAAAAATAGCTAGAACAGCTCTATTGAATATGCTCAGCCGTCGTAATAGCTACATGTGTACATCTCGTTGTAAAGGGATCTTTTAGACACTAATGGGTATTTTGATTATCCTTATCTAAGCTGCAACATATTGTTCAATGTGATACTATGCTTATCAACGGAAGTACATCTTGGCAAAGGATCCCTCCAGAAAATTTCTGCCTATCTCCCAGTCTCAGAAGACAACATTCCCTTGGAGCCATGATAGCCATCAATCACATTATTCATATTCGCTTTTGACACAGAAATTCTCTTTGACATTTTTGATATATATAATTGATTTATAGAAATGATATAAAAAACATTAATGAAATTTAATTTAATCCCAAAATTCTTGTGACAACAATTTCACCACAGAAAAAAATAGCATTCGCAATTGAGAAAGTAAATAATTAATTACCCGGCTATTTAAAAGCAAGTCACTCTGTCAGGTACGCGGAAATTAACCTGTTTTAAGGCAATTTGTTGAATTACGATCAAATAAAAAACTCAGAATCGAAAAAAAACCTTCGACCCTTTGTTCATGTCTTTTATGTAAACATAGACAGTTTTCTCATCTGTCTAGACAATCGAATTCCATCAGTTGAAGCAACCTGACAAATATGAATCAGCAGCTGCATTATACAGTAGTGATCATAAACAGAGGACCACCTAAATTTTGTCGAAATTCAATCAATTCTCATCCCTTCCAATCGTGTAGTACATCAGTGTGTCACACATCATTCGAGAACTAACATTAACTTAGGCTTCAAATAAGCTTTGATAAATCTACATCTGATATTCTGTTTGCTGGACCGTGGTCAAAATATGGTAATCGCTAAAATTACAAATCGCAATATTTCGCAAGTATTTGAACCAGGCACATGTTCGAATGTCACCACTTCGAATTCACGAATGTACATCTCAGAAACTACTGGAACTGTGTTAGGCACTTGCAAACAATATCATACAACTTGCATCTTGTGGGATTGATAGTATAGATTTGCCAGCAGTTTTTTTGAAATCTGCAAAAAGGGAGGCAGAAGAAGAGTAAATGCTCATGCCAGGTTCGCAAGTGAATAGCTCACATTCTTTCTAGTCAGTACCAATCATGGCATCTGTCGTCTAATAGGCTGCATGTATACGTGAAACTGAATTAGTGCCTCAGTCATCAGATCCGTTGAGTGACGACAGAAAATTTCGTTGTTGTGACCAAACTGCATGCAAGCGGTTAAATGGAGACAGCATTTTTGAATTTATGTCAAGTTCATTGCGAAGATGTCACTCGCTCTTTCAAACATATTTAATTGCATGCAAACAGTACACAACATTATTGAGTTTAGATAAATTGGAAGAATCTTTGAAGACAAGTGATGACCTTTACTTAAAACGTGAAGTGGCAACAGTAGTTCGCATCTCAGTTGGTACAGATCGGCAGTGAGGCATTCCAAATAACTATTATTAATTATATCCCATTAAATGATTCCTTATATTTAACTTTGTACAAAGATGCGAAAAATAGACGTAGAACTTACTTTCACAAAACGTTTCATTGAAACTTTGCTGCATTCAGTTGTGAAATCATCTGCACATCTGCACAAAATCCTCACCATTCATAAAGTCACGATCTGATCACCGCCAAAGTTTACATAAGCAATTGTACTTGCTGAGCAATCCCACAAATATTTTTGCATCATAATGAAGGACACTGATGCTCTTACGCTGACTCTCATGAGATGCTGTAATATCATTGCATAAGTGAGGGAACTCCGTTATGAATAACGATATTCACCTTGTCGTCTGAACAGTTTACTAGTAGATGACATCAAATTTTTGAATTTTTGAATCTGAGTAATGGCAGAATTGTTTTATGACGACGATGCCGAAAAATTCATTCCCTCAGACCCGCAATTCATTTTCCTGTATCTCAAAACGGTGAGGCACGGAATTCAATTGTCTCATTCACTGAATTAACAGAGAGGAATTACGATTAACCTCAGTAAAAAATGCATCGTCAAGCCGACCAAGAGCCGCATGCAATGGGTTGACAGAGAGACATACATGTAATTTTGAAAACCTAGAATAATTGTCTTTTTCTCTGCTTGGAAGAAAATTTGATACAGAAATTTCAATCTTTATATTTTTAGAGCCACAAGATGATATGATGGTGAGCTGTCAGATGAAACGAGGCATTTTTCCGAGATTTAAACGGAAGTGCACTTATAAGTAGTACGTCCTATATTTTAGGTGAGTCTACAAATGCACTGAACACAATTGGATCAGCTGCAAGTTTAACCTTTATTTATTCACAACAGCACTTTTGTACCATAGAAGTTTGCAACAAATACCGTGAAATGATTGAAATATTTCTAATTGGTGTAATTACTTGTATGCGAGGATATTTCTCACAACTCTGTATAAGCTGACAAAATTCATTCTGAGATTACAAATTTGGGTGCCATATGTTTCCAATGCCCCTGTACTGCCTGTACAGTTTAGGGAGAAGAGACCCCAACTTTCAGGAACAGAGGATCGAAAATTCATAGCCTTGATCCTCAAAATATTCAACTTGAATAAGTAAATGGTGACGTGTAGGGGACCGTCGATACGACACGTCGCTGTTGAGCCGTTCCCAATAGATCGGGGTAATTTTAGTAATTATGTTTCCCTTTTGATAAGGAGAAGCAGAATTAGAGGTGATGTGAGTTTCTCTCGTGAAATTATTTAGATCCTGATTTCTGAAAAATCAAAAATACTGAATATTTTTGGTTTCAGCTGCGGTTGCAGTCTGGCTTCTGCTACCATTGCCGGCTTTAGTTCAGATAAAAATACTCTGTTTGTCATATGTGGGCTTATGATGCATCGAGTGGTGTCAGCAATATCACTGTAGATCGTAGTCAATGTAAGAATCAACAGTCAAAATGAATTTATGTGTGGCTTGTGTTCTGCACAGTTTCAACATGAAATATCGAAATAACAATGAGTGTTTCTCTCATTGAGGTGGAGCTGGAGTCGGTCGCAGTCGGCAATTTTCGCAAGAGGAGTCGAAGTCGTAGAAATTGACATGCCCGCCATCGCGCATCTTTATTGTGTGCATTATCTGTATGACTTGACGCAAATATTTCCACATCCTCTGATGCTGACAGAGTTTGATCACAGATATATTCGTGCACGGCAAGAACATGTTGTTTATGTGAAACCATCGAACCTTTCCAACCTTTCATTTTGGCCGAAAGTCTCTATTTTCGTGGAATGATGAAACATCAAAATCTTGTCATGTTATTCAATTAAAATCTGACTCTGAGACTTTTCCGTAAGTAAAGGCATCAGCTGTTACATCGGGGGCTTGTTTCATAAAATCAATCAGTGTTTTTTCAGTGTAGAAGGTTATCGCATTTCATATAAATAAACAGGACAGAAAGCTGTGCGATTTAAAGCAGTCAAAAGAAGCACTGCTTCATAAAACCAAAGACTTAACAGTGATTTACATCAGTCCCACACTGCTTAAAATCAGAATTTCAAGAAGTCTGGAGAAAAATATCAGTTGCGCTAGAAATTTGAAATTAAGCAAGTTCAGTGACAGAAATGTGAAAATTTCTATTTACCTTTTAATGTTGATAAATGCGTAAATGATTCAAAATATCACAGGAATAGCTGCGAATATGAATCAAAAATAGTAAAATTGCACTTGATTTTCATTATCACTATGTCGGTATACTTACCATTTGTTCAAGCGGCAAATTAAGTCTGTTTTCAACACTGTTTTTTACAATATTCTTTCAGTATGAAAGTATCAATGGGGAGACAAAGAAACGTCCGGCAACAGTAAAATTGTGCCGTTGGCTTCATATTCGATTATCTTCGTTCACTTAGGCGTTGAAGAAATTCGTCTTTAAATCCCGATCATCAGATTATTTCGCTATTGATAGAGGCTTAATTGACTTTTACAGTCTTTGATAACATATGACAAAAATTGCTCCAAAACAGTCAAGACAGCAGTCGTACAAATGAATCACGGTGGCATTTCTGGCTAATGATTCTTTTAAACAGCCAAAACTAATAGAGTCATCGAAAAGAGAATGAGGCTAGCCAAAACTCGTGTTCATTTTTGCACCATAGACGCAATAGAGCCAAACTTGGTCCATAGAGCAAGCATGTTTAGAGAGCACACTACGAGGCAGGTAGGCATCTTACTTGTTATTAATCTCTTTTATATATGGTGACAGCATTCGAGTTGTGCACATTCTTTACTGTCTTGGAGAAATTGCAAAGAATTGACTATCATGACAGCAATCCATAAGAAAAATTGATATCTTCCACATCTTTCGAGTCACTTGTTTTTGGTTTGGAGAAGCTTCGTTTCGTAATTATCTAATTAACTTCGATGGAAGCGATGGTTACTCTAAGATTCGACCTTGTCAAAAAGAGCATTTCCTAGACTTGTCATATCACACGTTACCTGTACTGAAAGAATCACCATCATCAAAGACGATCACAATCATACAGTAAAGATATAATACTAATTTACTCTATGATCACAATAAATTCAAGATTAAGTTATTGAGATAAATCTCGATGTCGATATCACGATGTTGATTAAATCATAAAATCATGCCGAAGAATGCTTAATTAATCCACGTGCATGCTGTACAGTAGCTGAATTCAAACTAAACTTAGCAAATGGTCATAGCCATTTATAACTCTATTCTAATAAATAATTTTTATTCAGCATGTAATGCATCCTATCAGTTAACAATTCAGAAACAGATGTATATAGCTACTTGGAAAAGCAAAATATTCGTATTTTGCTATTAAGTTAACAATCTGGAAAGCAAAGCCATGAAGCAGGATAAATTTTCATCATTTTGTATGAAGCAAACGGTTTGGTATGAGGACTTGAAATCACAATGCTGATCATGAAAGTTCCCTGGTAATCAGCACCATTTTCTTTTAAGCTTCATGTTCAAGATTGTTATCAGAATGCTTTCACTGTATTTGACATCTAATGACCTTAATAGCATATGAATATTAAAATTTCATTTTCCTTTTTGATAAATTCATTTTTGAAAAAGGATCAAATAATTTTTAGACTTCAGGTACATACTCTCCGTAAAAAACCGAATTTTTTGATATGAAAAATTTCAATGGATGCTGACATTTTTTTGATCTGACATACCACCTGCTATATTCTTGCTCTATGACTTAGGCTTCGATCATCCTATCGGCGTCAACAAAGCTGCGGCGCATTCAAAACCGGCCAGTCGGTGGCCGGTTTGTTAAAAATTCGACCGGGTCGGAGCTGGGACTGCGGCTGGCGTCTCTGCACCGGTTGGTTGAAGCTATGATCGTTAGACATCATTCAATTTCCACATAGCGCACGTGAAATACATGAATGGTAGACCTACCGACAGTCCGATAAGCAACAGCTACATATTATAATGCTATATTGTGCAATGTAATTATTCGCACTTTGATGGCATGTTTAGTGCAATGAGCAGTACATTGTATATGGAGAATGAATTCTTTGCTGCTACAATGAGTTGTTCAAGGTCTATACGATATAATGTATGATAATGTTAACTGTTTCTTCAAAGTCAATCACACGCAAGTAACTTGAACAGTGAATCAAACAGCAACAGTGAATCAAACATGATGACGCGAGCGGACATTACATTGATACAAATAATAACAATATTGCGTTTATCTATATTCTGCCTCCACAAGAAAGTTCCAAGCTGTCAACAATTCTAAGTTCTAATATAATAAAAGATTTTCCTACGATAGAAGTTCTGAGATGAACCGAAAGTGCGACGTTTATAAAGGATTCACTGAAGTGAGATTTGCTTCTTCACTTGTGAGAGAATTCCAGTGATTTACAACGCCAATTGAGAATCTTCTACGCCGCAGGTTAAATTCATATTTTTCAGTTTACATTGATGAGCGGGAGCTCCCTAAGAGTCTTGAACAAGGAGCTCGCCGAATATGTAATCAATTTTTCATTCCATTGAGTGTCCCAAGACCGAGCTCGTTGCGGTACCTGTATAACGTCAATCAAAATTTATCGCGTGCCGTTAACTTACCACCAGGACTGGGACCGGTTATTTTTTTGTAACCGGTTAACCGACTACATTTTAAATGGCTGAACTGTTAAAATCGGTTAAATGAGGATTCCCGGTATTTATTTAGTTGTCAAGGTCTATGGACAATTTTCATTTATTAGCACAATTATTCATTCACAATTATCGACAATTTTTCATTATACATGATAAAACTAGTCAAACGTCGTAGCCGATTTTAACCGGTTAAGAGAAAGTGTAGCCGGTTAACCGAACCCAGCTCTGCTTATCACACAATTATCCAAGATCCACTGGCGAATCTTCGGGTACTAAGACTTAAGTTGCATTGAAATCTATCGCTCGTTGCATCTCTAAGCTCCACGTGCCAATTAAAGTATCCCACATAGTGAAATCAGTCAAGAATTGGAGTAATTTTACAATAGATAGTCTGAGGAATACACAATGCTTACAAAATTCATGCAGACTAGAATAAAAGATTCTGGAAACTTTATTTGAGAAAGAATAGGGCTTGAAGTTGAATGCATAAATTGCCCTGAAATCCTCTTCTATACTGTCTAAATCTGTTCTCAACAGTTATGCCAGACTACAACATACGAATAAGTATTCTCACATTATGTTACATTCACATTCTCTTATTAATATAAGTGATTGACTTAACATTTTCTTCTAGAATGAATCGTCAACGTTCGACATGGGTCTAATTAAGCTAACCGGCGTCCGGCGTTGCTAAAGCCGATCGACCGGTTCCTACCCTGGTAGAAGCGATTGAAGTCAATAAGAAAATACTTTCCTTAACCGAACTCAAAGGTGCAGAATCATGGAAAGCAGATAGGCGTTGAGCAGATAAAAGGAAATCCTGCCTTAAGTATACACGTCAACAAATGCAATGAAATTACTACATTTGATTGTTTACAATGAAGTAAATGATTGCTTCGAAATGGAATACCAAGGTAAATATAAACCATAAGTTCGAATAATAGAGCCGATTAAAATTAAAAGCAAAATACCTTCCATCAGCTGAACTTTTATATACAATGGCAAATCAATTTGTCTGGGATGATGTAAATGACTATAATCTTACATGTAGACATGTCTATCTATTGGTTTTCTCATCGATTGCAGCGAAAGCAAAGTTGTGAATTTCAGATCAAATTCAAAGTTGAAGAAACTTTTGTCATACCTCAAGGCATCGTCCTCTGTCATCAACGTTGAGGTCTCACCTCTCTTCAGATCTGCATGTAATTCACATTCTCTGCAAAAAACAATTCGGCGCAACATGGGCTTATAGAATGCATGTTATCTGATACGTCTATCAAAAAATAAGTGAAAAGCGTTCGCGCACACAGACAAAATAACTGTCAACATTCACTTGGACAAAATAGCTGTATTGTCAGTTAAGTAGAAATACAGTGGATTTGCTATAGCCAAGTAATTACGACAGCATTCTAATAAATTACTCTACACAAAACGTCGAAAAGTACTCTGACTGTCCAATAATCACCTCATTTTTGTACACGACTAAAATGTGAGACAGGCACGCACTGCAGGGAGAGTTTCCATTTTCTTCTTCAAAAAGTACTCCGTTTGTGAAGCTCAAACTACTGAAAATGAAATGTAAGTAATAGTAGATGGATCAAACAATATCTACAGAAAAGAAAGCATAATTGCTCTTTGAAATGCATGCACATGCATAGAGGGAGATAAAGTAATAAGATCATGCTGTCATTGCTGCAAACGGCTATTGGTTTGGACTAAAGCACCGAAAAAGCCTTGCATCTATTTACAAATGCTAAGAAAAAGTCTCCGGTGAATTTTTATGATTTTCTAATTTCTATATGACCAAATATCAGCACTGGAAGTCAAGGGCCGTACCAAGCCCGTTATAAAAAACTCATGAAATATGTTGTGTAGGCTATTTACTATGTATAAGTAGTCAAACTACGTGATAATCATGACATTTGTCATGAAGTGTCAACGTGGTAGCCTATACTGACTATGTTAATTGTAAACAAAGTAAATTACCGGTATCTAAAACAGCAACGCACAGACTATACACGTATTACACCATAAACAAGCATGAATGAGCCATAAGTAATTTCCGGCAGGAGGCAGCTGTCACTTGAACTTATTTGCATGTAGTGCGTACAATATTACGCGTGCATGTGATTATACATGCTATTACTGATATAGACACAGAAGGCAAAATAATAATGTAATTTTGTATATTCAATGAATGCAGTGAACCACTTTATCATTTTAGTGCAGTTTTGATATCTAAATGGAATTGATATTTTCACGAACGTTAAATGCAACCAATTGGCATCAAATAATTTAGCACACTCTCTTTTTAATATATGCAGTTCAAAAAGTCAACATCACTAGAAGAGTCAATAGAGGGATTGAAATCCATGCAATGTGCGAAAGGCGAATGCATATACAAGCAAATTGGTTCACAGCGGGTTAGATATAAGAGTCTGAACTTCCTCTTCTTCTTCTTATTCCTCCTCGGGCTTTTTACCCACTTCATGTGGGGTCGCCGGTGTGGATATCACTCGAACTCCGGATTCCATTTCTCCATCGCTTCCTGTCCTTTGTTCTTCCGTCAATCCAGTGGCCATTATATCCTCTTTCGTGAATTCCTTCCATCTTCTCCTAGGCCTCCCTCTCTTTCGCTTCCCGATCTCCATTTCCCTCACTCTTCTCCACACATAATCCAAATATCTACTCATTACGTGTCCCAGCCATCTCAGTCGTGTCCCTCTGACTTTACTTTTGAACTCGCAATCTGCACTCGCTTTCGGATATTCTCATTTCTTACTCTGTCCGACTTCTTTCTCAAGCCCAGCGACCATCGAGGCATTTTCATTTTTGCTACTTGCATCTTTTCGTCACCACTGTTGCCTACATTCAGTATAACATTGCCGGTCTCACTATCACCTTGAACATTTCGCCTTCACTTTTTCTGGCATTTTCTATAAGAGCATGAGCTTAAACTTTCTAAAACTTTCCAATTTTTTTCTGGACATGGATATGTATCATTTTTGCTGACAGCTCTTTTACTTTCAAAATTTCTGCTTTGATTACCTATTGATATGGTAAATTCTCTTACATGATGAGTCTCATAGCATCTTTTATTAGGGACAGTCCATGGTTTATCATACGGACTAGTTTATTACACACAGTAATCAGTAGGTATTTGGGATGTAGCAAAATACCGAGAATTTGTAGTTGTGTGTACTTTACTTCAAGATGCGTAGTAAAGTAAAACGAAGTCTAGTCTGAAGCCTCATGCGTAGCTAAAAAGACAGCTCAACTGCGGCCTCTGAGGTCATAGAGTGTCCTGAGCTGAGCAGGTGAAAGATATCGTTGTACAGGGTGGCCCATTTAAAACCGCCGATTCTAAATGCTTGTAACTTCACTGTTTTTAAGCATATTGAAATGAAAATGACACACAATGTTCATCTGTGATTGCTATTTATATTTCTATTCTAATTTATCTGGCAAGTGCATCAAACAATCAAATCTTTTACAATATTGACCACAGAAATTTACAAATCAATTTAGATATTAATGATCACAATCTCTTACAATACTGACCATAGAAATCTGCAAATTAATTTAGACATCAATGATCACGAGAAAAGTATGCGAAACAGAAATAAATGAGTGTGCCTAAATTTGCGATGACTTTGTCAGATTTCATTTTGGCTATTCAACACCCAGAAAGACGTTGTCATTCCAAATCATGGCTTCCACAGTGAAGGAACCTTGCGCAATGCGCAGTGTGTTTCGACTCAATGCAAAGCGTTGTTTCGGTGCAGCGGAGGTTTCGCAAAGAACGGCATGACGCGATTCCTTCGGGGGATTCAATAAGGAGATGGCATAGCTCTCTACTGAGCAAATGAAGCGTCTTGAATGTGCCCAACGAACCCGAACACGCAGGAGTGATGAGGATATCGCAGTAGTGCAGGAGCATTTTGAAGATGATCCTCACACCTCAACTCGGCACATTTTTACATTGACGGAGCAGTCAATTGCCAAAACCACCGTTAGAGAATACACGTTGATTTGTCCAGCAAACATTCACCCTGAGAAGAAGATGGCATGGGCTGCAATTTGTGCTGACAGACTGATCAATCCTTTCTTCTTCGACCAAACCGTTGACGGTGAGCGTTACCTTTCCTTGCTACAAGAGCAGTTTTGGCCGGAAGTGAAGCGACTCGGACTCAAAGAGAAGATGAGCTTCATGCAGGACGGTGCTCCACCGCACTGGAGTCGGGTGGTTTGAAATTGGCTGGACAGGAAGCTTCCAGGCAGATGGATTGTTCGAGGAGGTCCCGAGCGTTGGCCAGCGCGTTTCCCGGATCTGACGCCCTGTAGCTTCTTCCTGTGGGGCTTCATCAAGTTCAAGGTTTAGGGAACTCGTCCGAGGTACATCGAAGAATTGAAAGAACGAATTATCTCAGCTTTCGAAGAAGTGACAGCCAAGATTCGACGCAACACCATGCATGCATATCGTGATCGATTGGCAAGAATTGTAGAAAATGATGGACATCATGTCGAAGTACGTATCTTATGACCTGTTGACTTTATGATGTTGAAATTTTTAGAACATAAATTGCATATATGGATGAACATTGTGTTGTTTTCATTGACATCTGATCATAAATAGTGAAATTATGGGCATTTAGAATCGGCGGTTTCAAATGGATCACCCTGTACACCCTGTACATTACAAGAGAGCAACTATAGCACTTATATGATCGGCATCTAACGATCCAATTTTTGGATGAGTGTTTCCATTCAATTCTTTGGTCAGCCAGTGATAAAGGAAATTTTCGACCAAGAACTTGCTATAACGTCACCAGTAGACTCCTGATCAATCTGGGTGAGTCAAAACAAAGCAAGAACAACATCGGAATTCATCATTAAGGCTGTTCAGGATGATCAATTTTGAATTGCGAAAACAAAGATGAACGACCGATACAAATTTCTACAAAAGTGTTCAGCCATAACATAAGTTCATGTTGACCTTCAGAAAGGCTAGGAACAATATATATGATAGCATCAAATGCATTTGATAAGTAGAGAAGGATGAACAGCATGCTGAACCTAAAAACTGACCACCTGAAATGTCAAATTTCAATTGATTCTCATATCTTCCAATCGTGCAGCAAATCAAAGTGCAATTTTCAAGAACTTGTAATAATAGCTAAAGAAAATAGCAACGATTAACCCCCAGAGACCTGAGGGGGATCGAGTGGACCCCGGAGCCATCTTACTTTTTGTGCTGAGGATACATCAACCGCTCACACACATGTAAAATCATCATTTTTGAACATGAATGTGCATGTGTTGCTTCATTTCGATTGAATCAGTAGAAATATGGCAGCTAGACCAAAGGGTACCCCTCAGGTGTCAGAGGGTGCAGAAATTCACATAACAAATTTTCTACTATCAGATGAAAAATATATCTGTGCATGTCCACGTTGGTGCATAATGAGTGAAATTCAATTGTTTAATGTTTACATCATGCTCTTACATGTGCGTTATGCTAGAGGATCGCAAAATGCGAATATTTTGTTTTTGCACATGATCGTGCATGACTGGTTGGACTACATGAACAACTCAGTAAAAGACAATGTTCAAAATGTTTAAAATGAAAGTCATCATTATATTCACAGTTCAACACTAAAAAAAGACAAGTTTTCACAGCAGCAATTGATGAGTTTGAGATCTCCACAGCTGTTTTGAGGGTCTTAAAATGCAGCAGTTTTGACTCACTTTATGCCTATTTCTGATAGGTACGGATAAATTTGAAAAAATAGACAAATGTAAAGGTTTTGCTATATGGAATAGATAAATTTCATTAAAATCAACTATTTGAGCCTTTGTGGGGACAGAAAGCATCGTAAAACCGCCTCCTTGTACAACTGATGCTGTGCTAAATGTGGTTGACTTGTAAAAACACCATATGATAATCCTATGAGGACACTCAAAGGATTAGTTATATCGACCTGCTACATGCATCATTGTTTTACTTAAAATCAACTTTTGTAATGATTTGACATCGATTTAAGCAGGAAAACTAAGTATTTGTGAAAGGGGTCCACTGGACTCCCCCTCATGTGTGAGAGGGTTAAGTCAAGAAAAGATACCAACACCCTTGATTCCCCGACCGCACTCGCCTGAGCCAGGAATCAAACCGAAGTCCGCGGTGGAGACGAGCTCGCAACTTCTTCACTAGGCCACGCTGACGGTTCAAAATAAATGCGAATTAAGGCAGCAGTCATCTGCATGTTACATCAACAGCTCATTGTCCTATTTTTGACATCACCGCGGACTTCGGTTCAATTCCAGGGTCGGGCGAGTGTGGTCTGGGAATCAAGGGTTTTGGTGTCTTTTTTGACTTAATCTTTGTCATTCTCTATGTTCGATATATTGCGACAGACCTTCATTGTCAGCTTGCATCAATGAATATTCGTCATCATATTTTCTGCACGATGGTCAAAATATGAAAATTGTTCAATCTACAGATCACAATTTTTCAATAAGAAAACATGTGAGTTTGAGAGCGCATTTACCACGAGGAAAACGAGCACTTTGTGACATTTCCTTTTTTTGTCTTGTGGGAAGTTTTACAAAAAGTTAATTTCTCAAATGTTAGTCTCACCATTAAGAAAATAACTTTTGCAAAATTATCATCTTGCAGGGAAGTATGAGAAGCTACATGATGCATTCTCCAAGGGTTGTTCAACTGTTGTGTAACCAACCGAGAGGAAGAAATCATTGAAATGATAACGAGGTAATATTAGGAATTGCAATCCCGAATATTTTTCCAAAGTTTCGAGATCACCGGATTAGGCAACATATCGCTCCATAACAATTTAGAGAAAGAAGATTGTTTTCAAGTAGTCAGTCCTCTTGCTGCATGCTTTATTCCGTTATGGTTAAGTAAAAAATTAATTACAGGGTTTGTTGGCGTTGTGCTTGCTTCCTCAATTTTACTGAGAGTATAGCAGACGAAAAGGAGGTGAAAATGCAGCCACCGATTCTATCTATCGGTTCAATTTCTTGTTTATGAATTTTTGACTTCCCCACCATTCTCGTCTACTACGTATATTTCCGTCATCAAAAATCAAGAATACTCACGGCGATGTATCAATATAATAGTTGCGCTATCTTCCAGTGTAATCAGGTGTCCAGCACTTTGTGAGCAAGTATTTGCATGGTTGGATGGATCTCTGAGAGCGAATTCAAAAACTACATTTTAATGCGAAGTGATCACTGCAGAACGCTGTACAGAGCTTGATACTATGTATTGTGATCAATATATTCTAAATTAAGGAATTCTTATAGGCGAAGATTATCTGATATCACAATTTTCGAAATTCATTAGAGTAAGAATATCAAACTTGGAAATCAAGTCTTACTTCTCAATATGAATCGAGATGGGGAAAATGAGGAAAATGGAAACAACATGATCGTTCGAGATGTACAAAACTGTGAACGTTCGGATAATCTTTAACCTGAGAACCGCGACTAATACAACGTTTCCTTGCTAAAAGCTATAAATAGAGTACTTTTGAAGAATATGACTATAATACTTCTATCAGTGGCGGCTTTAGCGATCATGCCCTTCATGCTCAGCATGACGAAGTATTTTGTCTAATTTTCCTCCACACAAATCAAATCAAACAACCACAAGAAAAAGGGAAGGTTTTTTCAACAAAAAAAAAAAAAACATCACAAAAAAAATTTACATTTGACAACATTACCATTTCACATCAATTTGATATGTAGTCTATAATTTAAGGTCAAACATCTAAGGTATTAATCAATTAAGAGTTAAAAAAATCAGGGGGGGAACGAAAATAATCGGATTCACGAATTTGTTATGTTATCGGCAATCTACGGGAGAACGGATCAAAATCTGCGGATGACGATTTTCTAAACTCCATCTCATGCCGTGGACGGAACCATCTCATGACGTGATAGCTCGTTTCAATCGTTAAAACCTACGGGTAGCTGGAACTAACGGTAAATCTGCGGATTTATATCTGTGAGAGAGATCGGTGTTGTGCGCGAGTCTCAGTTGTTCGATAGACAATCAGTTGATTGATTTCCTTAATATATATAAATATTTCTTTCCAATGTTAATCTTCCTTTCTTTTTGCGTTTGATACAGTGTTTTTTTTTGTGTAAATGCATGCTCATAATAACTAGAAACTTGAATATTTTTAATATAAATTAATTTTTGATTAATTAACAAATTATCTGTGGATATTAATGATGCTGTGTTTATGTTATGGAATGATATGTAGTAAGCTATAATAGCAAATAGTATTATCATGCACCATCTCACAGTTACAAATCATGTACTCAACTGCCTACGTCAATTTTTATTTTATGGGAATTATATGCTGTAGATTTAAAGATAGTTTACGTGCTGAATTAGCCTATACATAGCCAGTATTTTTGCCTAGCCCTGAACCATGATGTTGCAGATTACCTGAGGATAATAGTAGGCGGCTGAATAAATGAAAAGTAATTAAAAATTTGTTCATCAATTTGGAAAAAAATTTTCATAATGCTTTCTGTTTGAATTCGTATATGTTCTACATTATGCCTATTTTAAAAATAATCGTTTGCTCATCTAAACACACATATTAAAAATCTCGTATTTTACATCAATTTTCCTCATGATCCTCAAAATGAAAAATACAGAGCCCCCAATACTTCTATAACTATTTATTGCAGGAATTCCTTCCTTGGGAAAACAAAGGGAGAAAATCGTCTGCCTGCACAATCAAATAGTACTATCTGTCGGCATCAACCTACCTGGCTAGATCTCCTGCAGCCCCTTTCCCAGGGACGTCGGCACGACTTTACGGCAGGTGTTGCATCGATCTAAAGGAGGGCACTTTTGGGGTATTATATTTCATCCTTTTACCCCCATACCAATGCTTCACGTTTTGGTAAGTCTAAATTAGGTTTTGTATAGGCCCATACAAAGACCTGTCAACTTTCGATTGATAACTTTGCATTGAAAAATTTGCAAAAAAATCAAATGTCAGCATATCACACATCAAGATATATGAGACGGCTCTCATAGAACACATGCTGAAGCATTTCTAATGATCAGTACAGGAAAATGCTATTTGGGTAGAAGAAATCGATAACACAGAAGAACACCTTTTTACGATAAAAAATTGAAAATTTTGACAATTTTTACTTAAAGTCGCTCTTGCTCATGGCAAAAAGAATTCTAAGGTAGGTGTTCCAAGTGAGCCGTACGTCAATGAATGCTATGCTTGAAAAAGATCATGGAACTTCTAAAACATGTTCAATACAAAACATGCTACAAAACTCCGCACCGTTATCACACTTTGGATCTTGGTAGGCTACATGGCAAAATTTGAGATATTTGGAAGATAACAAAATTAGCTTTCAAAAATTTACGTACAGGAGTAACCTAGGCCCATAGATGTAGAGTCATTTTTTTATAATGGACTTAGTTAACCAAAGCTTGGAATATTCTGTCTTGTCAAACAAATTCCGAAAACATTCGTAACTAATTTGCAACATCACGTCAGCGCATCACTTGTAGAGATTGTAAAAAGCAAGTTGTTCGACAAGACGAGATAATTTGCTCGCTACATCAAATGATTCCGTTTGTTGACAAACTTTGTTATCAATTCACACTAAAAGTATCGTATCTATCTTTATGATTTCCTAATGCACGTAACATTTACACAAGCAAGCTCAGGAACGGTAATTTGTGACTACAACACGCTTCCACGAAAGGTTGATTAAATAACATTTTTCGGTAATTCATGAAGAGGGCACGCATGCAACACCTGCAACAACCTTGTCGGCGTCCCTGCCCCTTCCCGATGCGTGATAGCAGCTACGATTCGTTTCGTTGTGACTTTCAGTTTGTATACATTTTTGAAAACCGATTGATCCCATGGGAACATCAGAAATTCGAGCTTTATTTGATGAAACTGCCTTGTCTTCTGTCAGTCTAATTTGTAGTAGTAAGGCCGCCAGAACAGGCTTCTGCATGGAGACCGACAATGAGACTTTCATTGAATAATGACTATTATGAATCGGTAGATCTGCCGAGAAAAGCAGATTGAAGCTTTCGGTAAAAATGACATTGTATTTATTTTCCATGATTAAATAGCAAGTATGCCTATGAGGTCAAAAGCCATAATCAATGGCATGGAAAGTCACACATGGTGATGAACTCATGTATTCATGTACATGTACACTGCAAATCGCTGGATACGAAAATTACATACAAACATGTACCAAAATCACATACAATTTGAAACTAACATCTGATACGAGATTCTCGTATGTTTACAGAGATCTGGTATGTTTTTCATACCACATCTCACTTACTTCCGTATGTGATTGGTATGTAGCGATACGTACTATTCTATCTGTGATTGGCTGTTTTACACTGAAATACGAGTTGTTGGTATGTTTTATATACGAGACCCGATGCAAATTGGTACTCATTCGTATGTGTTTCGTATGAATAGCTTTAAGTCACATGGCAAAAAATAAACTATATTGCATACTACTTACAAATAACTTTTTTCCAGTAATGCCAGTCGTGAATACATTTTTTTGTGAATGTGTGGTATTTAAATAGATTAGATTTATTGTGAAATTAAAGCTGCATGTCATCTTTGCTACTTGTCTTATGGCATTCACAAGGCTCATAATTAGCTCATTCCCATGTACTAAGTTGATAAACATCATTTCAATAAAACGATAACTTTCGAGCAATCATGTTGACTTATGTATCTCAAACATAACTATTTTTGCGTTCATGAATTATAATGTGTTTTTATTTCGGATTGATCATATGCTTAATTTCAAAATTACATAATGCATAATTGTTGATGGTTGAAATCTTATTGATTATTCATGAAATGCCTTAGACTTACATGTATTAAAATCCAATTCAATATTGAAAGAATGACTCTTAAATGTCATTATCTCACTACTTACAAAACAGTAGTAACATTAGTGTGATCTTTATTGACAAAAGGCCTGAAATCAAGATACTTTGACATGATTTATGCTTTCTTTTAATATTGTGCTGGTATGGCTTTAGTATGTAAAGCATACCACATTTGAAATAACATACGAAAAGCATACAAATATATACTTGGAGAATACAGAAATATACCAAAAGAAATATTTTGGTATGCATCCTTCGTATGTGATTGGTATTGAGCGATTTACAGTGTACCTTTGTCTATGAAAAAACTTTTCTAATAAAACGTGCTAACATGTCGCTAATACATGTTCTAGTCTTTGTGAAACGCTTGAAACAATTCATTGCAAAATCATTCATGTGGAAGAACAATCCAGTGGATTTGCCCACTTCGTACACTGTAAACCGTTGACTGAGAATTGACAGACATTTATCCTACAAAATCTATTTTGTCGGTCATTGTTAGTTGTTGTAGGATGATTGCCACTGAACACCTACAATATCTGACAAAAAACGACAAAATGAATAGCGATGAATTATAGTTTAAATTTTATCAAAGATGTAGGTAATTAATTAAATTCTAAATAAATCATGGCTTTGCCACACAATAATACAGATTGCCCAAAAGTCAAGCAATCACTAATCGAAAATATCAATTTATATGCAACAGTTTTTGTTTAGTTAATTTGCATACAAAGCAACTGTTTCGATGTCGGTGGAAAACCTACAAATTCGTCGGATATCGCAGGATATTGGAGGTGACAATCGTTGGTTGATTTTGTCAGTAATTTTGTAGGTTAATTGTCGGTCTACAGTTTACAGTGTACCTTGTGCTTGGCACTGATGAATCGATATAATACCAGTAAGTCAATTCAGTCAGCCGACTTGCTCAAAATTAATCGGGATGACACTGTGATAGATGAATGAAGAGTTTTTTCATGATATCCATCAAAATAATAAGATGACGCACCATAAAGTTGAGCACAAAAATAAAAAGAATAGTTATGCTCGGAAATTTCACATCTTCATTTTCCTGTAATTTGGAGAGAATTCCTGAAACGTTGTGCATTGCATTTGAACGCAAAGCTATAATTTTAACGTCATAAAGAAGTAGTTAATGCCAAATTGCTACTGAAATTGTTTCATAAGTAATGGTGTGATATTCACATTTTGTAAGATCATAAGTTAACGTAGTCGAATCCTACGCGAACACATGCCGCTACTTGCATTACGGTGAACACTAACTTTGTGCTTGATGATGCATTGGGTGTCTACTATCACATTTTGTTTACGAATGAGTGCCATACATTTCAATAGAAAGTGTTATTTTATCTTTATTATATATTTGTTTTTTGTCAGTCAAATACTAAAGTTATCTAACTAAAAATGTCATTCGATAACTGACAAACTCATGAATAGCATTTTTGAAACACTATGATGCGATCTTATGTAAAAAGCATAGCGAATAGAATGCACACGTAGATAATTTGAAGGAGAAGACATTTTCATAACAGGATTACATTTGATGGCATCATGGATATAATATGCTATTAAGAGATTTTATGGTGCCCGAGACTTAAATGATACACGTACTTCTTTTAAGCACAAAGCAACAGCCTTTGTGAATGTTTTAAAATTCCAACATTACCGATGTGTTCCGTGGTGCTTCATTTTGTTACATTTGAAAAAGCTAGTACAGTGATAATCATGAAAAGTGGACCACCTAAATTTTGTTTCATTAAATGAAATTTTGTCAATTACAGATACAAATTTGGAACACAGATGAAAATACAAGTAGAAATATTTTTATTCTCTTTTGTTCACTGGCTCTGTAGAACCAGTTGTCCAATGATACGTTCGCTGGTCACTAATATTTCGCGACCGCACCAAAAAGTTTAATCACTTGTCGAATCCGGTAAGGCATGCTTTTGATGAGGCGGTTGATTACTTATTGATCTAAACATTCCCACTCTTTGCCTTTGCAAAACTTCAATTCTAGAAAGACCATCTCCAGGAAAAATTGATCGCCTCACACCGCTCTTCAGTAGACTAGAGACATTTTCAATTGGATTGAGGTCTGGTGAGCAAGCAGGCCATTTCAAAGTTCGTATACTGGCTTGAGCTTTAAATGAATTAGTTATACAACTCTTGTGATAAGTAGCGTTGTCGTCCAAGTAAATCCGGTCGGAGAAAGGAGCACCCAATTGGGAGGACAATGGAAGAATATGCCCTTGCTAAACATTCACATATCCATCGGAATTCATGTTGTCCCTTTGGATAAGGAGTTCAGTTCGGCCATTCATCCATATCGCAGCCCAAATCAACAATCTTCCACCTCCTTGATTCACAGGCAATGTCAAATGATCAGGAATTGCATCACCTGACTTCATCCAAACTCTCAAACCGCCATCGCGACTTCTGAGGCAGACAGAAGCTTCATCACTCCAAACAACTCGATTCCATTGAGAATGCCAGTGGCAATGTTGCATTGCCCACTTCAGCCTCAAGCTCTTGTGGTTGGCGGTCAATTCGATCCCAGATGGTCTCCTACGGCTTTTGAAGTGCTCACTTTTCAGGCGACGTCTCACTGTTATGGCAGAAACCGTCGGCTGTCGAAGTGAACTCCTCAACTCGGCTGGAGGCAGAGATGGATTATTTCTTACCAAGCGAATAGTCATCCGATCTGTTCGAAAAATTGTCTTTCTTTTCCGACCGGATCCAACTTTTCTGGAGAGGGAGAAAAAAATTAGTCTTCCACTTGTGGACGGTGGTCCTCGGGATGCCAACTTTTCGGCTAGCTAGCCGTTCGGACTACCCTTCTATCAAAAGAGCAGAGAATTAATTGCCATTAAAAAACACTTTCTCAAGCTTCGAATCAGTCATCATGAAATAATTCAAAACCGAATAGAAATTTTGTTTACAACTTATCTGGGTCAATACTTTGATCTGACTGTGTAGATGTCTAGACACCATTGAAAGTCTGAAAATGAACTTGATAGCGGCAGAAAATGTAAGCAACTTTTCAACAACATTCAGAAACAACAAATTATGCCATGAATTTGGGACATTATAGATTCTCTAAAAGTACAACGATTTTGACGAGTAATACATCACAAGAATTCTCAGAGAAAGCCCTTTCATCTCGTTTTTGATTCATTATCAGGCTCACATGCTTCCATATTGAAAATTTGAGATCTTTGAAAGTGGCGATTTTCACATTCTAAACCCTGTCCACCTTAAACAATTATTTATATATAATAGCTCATTGAAAAGCTGAGAACATAAGCTCTCGAATGGTGCATGGCCTGTTCATGTAGCATGAAAATGAAAAGCTGGAGAATCGATTGAAGTTTGACACAATTTAGTTGGTCCGTTTTTTATGATCAACACTGTAATTGCTCAAATGCATTGGATTCGCAAGAGAAATTTCACATTTGTTGACACTTGTCACTATATACAATTTTATCAATATTAATGTTTTGATAAAAGGAAATTAAATTAATTTATCTTTCGACGACGATGATTTCATTTCCCATTTTGAAAACTAATTCCATGATTTGCTCATCTTCTAAAAATGGGAAATGAAATCCACAGTAGAATACAATTAGAAAGTGATTTTCCTTCAAAACACAATGACAACAAACTATCAATTCTCGACTTGAAAGTATGGATAGGATCAAGAAGTAATGATGACAGAAACACAATATAGATATTACACGAGTTTTATGCAAATGATGAAAATGTTGATGCCAAACGAAATGGAATAATGAAAAGAATAGCAGCTACTCAACAACTTCTGTGAGTCGTGCTAAATTGGAGCAAACTTTTATCATGGCAAATTGCAGCAAAGCATATAGCAGAAATGGAAAAGCGGTTGCAATTCTCTGACTATAGTAAGACTTTTAGGGCAGAGGTCACAAAATCTGTGACATGCTTACAACAACATTCTTCAAGATGAGAGGAAGAACGTTAGACCTATGTATCGACCAAAGTCATGGAAATATAATGAACGGAGATAAAATAAACAAAGAAGAAAGAAAACATGTCATCAAAAAGGGAATTATAACACCATTCTGCTTACAGCAGCAATACCGAACTCAGTTCTTAAAAAAGAATGTGAAAAAGCAAGTTAAAGAAAGCGGCTTGAGAATAAAAGTCATCGAGAAGACTGGAACAAATGTGTAATCAAGACTAAAAAATCACATCGCTTCCGAAAAACAAAATGCCAAAGAGATTGCTTATTGTGCAAATCAGGAGGCAAAGGAAATTGTGAAACAACAGGAATAACTTATGAAATGGAATGTGACAAATGTAAAGCAATATAATATGTTGCTGAAACGTCGAGAAATGCAAGAACAGGATGTAGTGAAGACATCGACCTATTAAAGGAAAAACAGGAGTCATCTGTACTATGGGGACACTGTGAAAACCAGCATGAAGGAATTGAACAAAACTTCAACATGAACGTTACAGGAGTGCATCACAGTAACGCATTGAAAAGGCAAACATAGGAGAGGCCGTAATAATTTGAAATAAAAATGAACAAAACATAAAACTGGTCAATAACAAAACAGAATGGAACCACTCGAATTTACCCCCATTAACTCTACACCATTAGGGGGTTGTACATTAAAGTGTATTGTGGATGGTTTGCACAGTAGTGTGCTACGTTGACTTTATTATCTTTGACTTATTTAGAAAAATTTTAGTTGTTGCAAAACGAATTTTTAGACGGTTAACGGAGGCATGCTACTCACTCGGGAGGAAACTGCATTCGTCGCGGGAGATAAAAAAATATTTTGATTTTATTGTGGTCTTCCGTATTGGCTTTTGCTTTGACAGGATCATTCACATTGTTTCAATTGTTAGGAAACAGGGATATATTTTAAAGCGCTTGTTTGCCTAATAGATATTGAGTATATGACGTTTATCTACATCAACATGCCTTAGTTTTATCAATAATTGTTTTAGTCCAGTTCATCTGAATCTTTTAATCTTTTTCTCGTTGATATACAAATATGTGTTAGACAACTAGATCATAAAATGTAGACAGAATGATTTTACAATATATGCACAATGTATTACTATGATGTTGAATATGACACTCAGAAGTTTGGAATAAGAAGACAATTCATTCTTGTTGCATTTTGTGATGTATGTCTATCACGTAGCTATTTGACCTATGTTACCGAGAAAGATTAAAAGATTCCAATGAACTGGACCAAAATGATTACTGATGAAACTAAAGCATGTTGATGTTGAAAGACGTGAAAATTGATATTGGGCCTATGTATCAAACACTGATCAGGGCCTATGTATTCATTAAACAGGTTCATTTAAGTGTGCAATCTTTTATAGCATGCATATATAACAACGATCACGGCACAAAACATCAGGACAGCCACTTATTATAATATTATATTATTATTACAATATTATTTATGTTACAATTATTCCTCAGAGAAAGTCATCTGTGCAATATTCGGGTATTTCGGTTGTTCAGTGTTCTTATTGCAATTTTTCATTCTCATGCGCACATATTCTTCCTACGTTGTGGCTCTTATTCAGTTCACACTGAATGTGTTCTCAGCAACCCGTGAGCGTGACGTTTAACACATGACACATGAACATCATTTTTATAAAGATTGAGGCCAGAATAGTGCAATACTAAGGTAATGTTATAGAGCTTTTCTGCAACATTTGTAATCAGTTGAATGCGATCTCCTGAAGGGGGCACTATGTATATGAAGTTAAATAAACGTCAGTCTCGTGACGGTTTAGATTTTGACATTCGGAAAACGCGAGGATTAAACACGTTCGCCCGAATAGGTCATTAGTAAAAAAACACGTAGATGATCACTTGCATTGAGTTTACAAGTAGTAATGTACAAACGTCAGCCATTATTCGATCGGAGAAATTATTGGAAATTCAATTTTATCGATTATAGAGCCTCGGAATTTCGCTAACATAAGATGGAAATCTTGCATAAACCTTTCAAAAAAATAGCAACAATAACAAGCATTACAAGAATGCATCTTTTAAGAGCTATACGAGTATACACGTATATACACCTATATACACGTATATATATAAAATATATATACATAAATAAATAATAAATATGTGCATAAAATTCTCATCTGCGGTTTAACAATTTACTAGAGCGTCAGATTAAACTAAATTATCGTGACCATAGGAGCGAAATACCGGGAGCAATTTGCAGTCAACATGAAGTCACTGAATGTAAATGAAATAGTAATATGAAAATGATAGTTCATGCATAAATACACGTAAGTCAGAGAAAACGATTTTGGGTTACGAAATACCACAAGTCAACTCTTCTGTTTCTTCCCTGCGATTCCTTCGACAGGGTCGCTCCCAACCCCAATCAACTATGTTCCAAAATCTTAACCAACCAAGGGTAGACATGTAGAACAAGTTTTAGTATTTATCAACATAATAATTAACGATGTAAAGCATTATTTATCGAACGCAGTTGGCAGTTATATTTTCAAAGGTTTGAGTGATGACTTCCTGACCTCTTGATAGTGGAAGCTGGGTCAAAAGACGATAGATATATTCGGGAAGGAATCATTAAGGACACTCTTATTGAGATCAGAGATATAGCTATTCTTTTTTTGTATATCTCTCAGTCAGCAATCAAGTCAGTAGTCCATTTTTTACATCTCGTGATCAAATTTGATTTTAAAATCGGATTAGATTTGAACATTGGAATATATATCTGTCATTTCTGATGTAAATTAATATGCCTGAAGAACAGACGATGCGACAATCGATTAAATTTCACTGTTAACTGAAGGGCGCTAATTATTGTGTAACTTATCCCTGAAAAGTTTTTCAGTTATGTCATTGCCCCATTAATTTTTGGCATTGGAGATATTCCACACATGACATTCATTCAAGTATCAAACTAGGATCACCACCGACTCTTCCTATAAACTGCAAGCGCGGTTTGATGAGTCTATGTATAGGCCTACTTGCATGTGAACACTGGATTCTATATGAAACTCAGAACTTTAAAAAAACCAGAACGTTACTCGACGATCACAATGATCATTTTCAGATTAAAAAAGCAAATAAACTATAATGCAATTGCGGTACTTCCATTCTTTCCTCCCGACATTTTTAATTTTTCCAAATTCATTCAATTTCGTCAAACTTGGTCACATTGGATTTAGAATAGACTTGATCTGTTACTGAGTGACATTACAGCATGACTGAGAAGTCCTACTTGAGCCCTGGGATGAAGTAAAATCTGTATCTACAGTTATCCTTAAAGAAAATACTCCTGCACTGTGCTTTACTTCCCGAGTTTAAGGCAGATATTAGGCGCACACTCGTTATTCTCTCTCCAAAGTAGAATGAACAAAACTCATTTCCAAGAATATATCGAAACTCAACAACTGTCATTGGCCATCAACTATTACCAATCAAATCATTTCGAAATGAGGCAAAGCCAAGAATATGAAACGAAGGAATTCCGTGTTAACTATTCGGATCTCGAATATTTCACAAGTGTGTGATTTCTGTCTCCTTCTAAATAACACATCCAGACAGTTTCATCTTCCATTACCCGATGTCGGCGATTCTACATCATTTCATCAATACCGACTTAACATGAAACAGCTTGAAATAACATTTGCTGTTGTTCTTTTCTCCGTTATCATGATTTATCAACTCGTTGCGGCAGGAGTGAATCCCGGTGAGTTTCACTGCAATCAGTATTGACAGAGGATTTCATGTCTTGAAGCATATATCTTAATATGTTAGTGAATGTATGAAAATAACATTGTGGTATCCATATGAAGTTTCAATATTGCTTTACGACTGAAAAAGTAAGACCAGCTGTTTTGTTTAACTAGCTTCAGTTCCTCTGATTGGCAGTGGCAAAGCTTATTGATCCTCGTCTTAAGGAGGAGTTGATCACGGAGTAATGCAAAAACTTAAACGAAAATGATATACTTGAAGAGAATATACTTGAGTATTATATGCTTGAGTATTTGAAGAGAATTCCAAATCGCGAGCTCATGCAAGGTACAGTAAGACCTTTAATAAAACAATACCGTGACATATGACTCGACAATTAGACCCATAGAAATTAACAATACCATAGAGTGTCCTAGAATGGAAATTGCATGAAAATTACGGCACACGCCCGGGGAACTTAGTTGGGATAAAATACACATTGTGCGAGCTGGTTTCCAGTTTTTCTGATTGGCATTTATGCTTATCAAGCCAATTTGTATACTGAATTGTTCCTCCTTGTTCAAAGATCATGTACACAAAAATAATAATGAATCTACAAAGTACTACGGCAACAGGATGACAAAGAAATCCTTTAAAACGTCTGTACGTTTGTCATTTTGAAGTATCGCTCCTATAATCTGTCAAGAGCATAATAATCAGACACATGTGCAATTTGTAATGTCGATTTACAGAACATGCATTACTCCAGCTTGAAATCAGAGACCAAGAAATCTTCATATTAGTAGAGTATTTATTTTACTTTAAAGGGCTCCCCTGTTCACTATATTTGAACAATTTTCAAAATCTTTGCATACTTTCGAATATCAGCTTCCAAAATATCATCACACTATATCACATAAATCAATGGTTAATTGAAAAGTTCCAGCAACATTTCATCTATCTGAGAAATGATTGTCGGTGAAGAAGCTTTCAATGTTTTTTTTCCAGAAAAGCGCTAGGTTTCTCAACCGCTTGAAGGAGAAGTTAGCCAATAATTGGAGTTTTTATCTGCGAATTCTTGATTTTTTCTAACAATCAATGCACCGACTACTTTCAATTATGACTGTGAACCAATTCTTAATTCGCATTCCAGTATTGAAAAATTGCATAATAGCTTTCAATGACTGCTACAAATAGACACAGTATATTAATCCATGGAATAGTAGGCTATTTCGCATGAAACAATGACACCATCTCACTCAAAATTTTCTTCTTGAAAATCCTGTTGTGTGATGTCAACAACTTCCACAACCAACTGGTGATGCAATTTTTTAGATAGAATCTGATCTACAAACCATAGATTTTTCCGTGTGCCATCCTTGTACATAGGCAAGATATTGAACTTCCATTCTATTGTGCTATTATCTACTTCTATGATCAGACCACCACTCTTCTCTAGAACGCTACCCATCTGATATAGTTTATCCACTATTTTTGCAGTACACTGTATAAGAAATTTGACTGTATACAAGGCTTGCATAAAGTAATTAATGGCAGTGCTCATTGAATACATATTCCATGGAATGCCTCCACGCTTCATACTAGCTAACGAGTGACCCGCAATATACCTAAACAAATTTGTTTGGTGTTGGGTCTGTCTGCTTTCTTCCTTTTTCTATTTTACTGTGTGTATTGACTTGACAATAGAAAATTGTATTGCATAACAGCATAACATGAGTAGGAAATTCTATAAAAAAATACATGTAGCATGATTGTCTTCCGTCGAGATCAATGAAATGTATGCAGTTTGCCATTATGTGGTCCTTTATGATTTATGCAAAAAGAAACCGTGTGAAGATAAGAAATTACATGTGGTATAGCCTGTTTAGTCTTGTCTCAAAACATCGTAATGTATGTTGGAAAAAATAATTCATAATGTAGTCCTATCGATATTAAAGTAAAGCATTTTACGAAATAATAGTTTAAAAATGTGGAATAAAAGTTGCAACTAATGCAATTTTCAGTTTTTTGACAACATAATTGAGAAATAGCAAGCTACCTAAACAGAAGGGTTAAAAGTTACACCGCCGTGGTGGCATATAAAAAACGTTTTACAGTAAATTGACAATTGCCAATATATCTTACGTACAGTGAAGCTTTCGCGGCGAGATAACCACCGCTCGCTCTGTCTTCGCTTGCCTATGGAAAACTTTCTATTTTGTAAGACCTCAGTCACACTGAAAGCAAAGCAAACACAAGCGTCCCCAGCAAACCTATGTCCGTAAGCAATTAATCGCTCTGCCTTGCTCTCAGTGTGGCAATCTACAACTGCTCCAATCATGACTTTACATTTGTTGTTAGACGCTTTACTCGGAAACGCTTGGAAAAGCTCGCGGTGTGGCTGAGGCCTAATGATACTGATATTTGGTCCACCAAGGACATGGCTATCGAACCAGCCTGACACTAGGCTCAGTGACAAGCATACCGTTGCGGGTATGTGCTATGTCTGATGATGCCTTGAAGAAACTAATTAGAATGACTTGCTGTATAAAAAACAACTTGCTCACAAATAGCTGAATTCTTCGAATCTGAAGGACTCGTGGTGATCGATCGACTCATTTTCAAGAAATCTATAATAATTTACTCTTTGATCAATACATTACATTTATCTTTCTCCTCACTTAGTAAGCTCTTGTCTGTTGCAATGTTATTTGTATTTTGTTGCTCTTCTGTCAATCGACGAACTTCTGCGAAATAAGGTTCTGAGATCGAAAGCAGTTTTCAAACTACTTGAAACCTCCATTCTTTAGGCAGTGAGTGATAGGCGATCTTCAGGCCTACAACTACAGGTTTTGGACTTCGAGAGTGTCATCTGAGCTTTTGTTAAAGAAATAGCGATTTCAATTATGACATTGAATTTCATTAGGGACATAGAAACTTCAAATAAAGGGAAGATGCGAAATCTATAGAGACAGTGCGACTTCAAAAGTTTCGTAGCATCACCGAATTTAATTAACTTGCTCCTAAGAATAAATAGGACTAAAAAATTGATAGTGATGGTATTGTTATGCTGCTGCAAAGTTCGCACACTAAAAACATTACGATCTACTTTGTCTCATTATGAATTAATTATCTTTATTTCTATTTATTACCTTCGAAACACTGAAACTGTGTTTCGCAATGTAGACAAACGGACTGTACGATGGGAGAAACATATATTGATGACATCTGCATTGTTAAGTTCTTGCATGCTCTCTTGAAATCCAAAACCTGCATCATCTCATCGATTTTGATGTTCGCTGCACCAACCCGAGAACAAACAATAAACTTCAAAGACTTCAAAGACTTGACTTCTTGGCGTGGTTCACATTAATCTCAATCAGTCGCTGTCCCTTTGAACAAATTGACATTTATATGCACCTATAGGGTAAAATAGGACTACTGTCTCGTGCCAAGTATCAAATGAAATCCTAACGACACTCTTGAATGTATACTGATTGAGCATTTGTCCAAGATCTCACAATATGAAAGTTCCTTTGTATGTCATGATTTCACTTTGACGATAACTTCTGCTCTATGTCTTTCACGAATTGTTGAGTTCTTGCACGGCTCTCTGACCATCCTTGAAATCCAAAACCTGTGATCACTGCTTTTGATTTTGCAGTGTATATGTCCATTGCATTCTTTTAATTGTAGTGTTGGATTTCTATGGTGCTATTGATTCTAATTTCTGAGCTAAACATGGGATGTTCCTCACATTTTTAGCTACATTAATATCAAAAAGACCCAGCTTTTCTCGCGGAAAAGTGAAAACATCATTAAAGACAAAAAACTTTTCGCTACTATTTTTTAACATGATCATCCATTGTAGCAGTGAAAGCGTCTGAACGATAAACAGCATCCCATAAAACGGTAGCCAGCATCTGCTGACACATTCAAGTGTATGCATATCTCCTCCTGTTCCTTTGAAGTAGCTAAGGCACAGGCGAGGCACTCGTGTCAATCTCCATCTTTTACATAACAAAGGAAAAGTCTTGAGGAGTAATGTCCGGTGACCACGACAGCCATGCCAATGGCATGTCCCATGAAATCCATCGAATTAACAAACCTTTATTCAGTTAGTCACGAACACTCAGAGCCTACTGCAATTATGCAGTGCTTTTCAAGCCCCTATGACGTGCGCGGTGCATAAAGTGCAGGTCATGCGGGCATTTGCGTAAGTGGTCGACTAGTAAACTGCCCCAACTACCCTTGCCGTGCACTGCACGTCTTCGCTGTTTTATGTTCATATAATTCACTCAGCATCAGGGGAGCTGCACTTATGAGCGAATGACGTGCGTTGCACGTCGTTGGCAGTTGAAGCAATGTAGTATGTTTGGCTTCTGTCCACAAAACGCCATTAAGGATAAATTTAACCTTCCAATAAGCCAAAGCCACCTGCTTTTGGAAATAACTTTTTCAAAAATACTTTGAAGTCACGAAATCCTAGGTTGTGCAGTTGTGTAATAAGAAATGTGGTTTAACAGAAATTATGATTTCATTTGAGAATTGGTTACATGAAATTATTCTACTTTAGTGCAATGTGTATTATTACACATTGTCATTGCTATATTATTATCTACGCTTCTGAAGACTCAATTCATATTGTTCATTATTATCAGTAGCACAGGATGAAAACAGAATGAGCACAGGATGATTGGTAACCTACTTATCGCTGAAGAATTGCTGCCAAATTTGACATGTATTGGGTGAATACTGCGTCCAAAATGACGGAATTTAGACATGATTAAAGGGTCAACAGTCGGATTCATTGTGAAGCATCTGAGAAATGTCGTATAAATTTTTGAACTTACTTAGTTTTACTTACCTTACCATCCCATCGGCCTCAACATGCCGTAAATGCTGTTTCTTACCCACTTATGATGCTGATTACTTGTTGTTGTCGAAAGACATCGCTACGCGAATAGCAACATGAAGCAGTTTCATCTATTCTAAACAGAATTTTGCTTGTTGTTGCTGTAAGTGAATAGCGTACATTTTTTGTTCATTGTTTGGCGCATGCAAAATGTAAACATGATTACGTAATAGGGAATTAGTCCGGCAGCCAGAGCGAGTTTCTGCAGGGAACGAGGCCGAAAGTGAGATTTTCACAGAATGCCACACCACCCTTTTGATACTACGAATCGTCACCGTCTGCCGAGTTCTAGTGAGTTTTCTTCCAGAATCAAAGAAAAACACAAAAAAACATGTAAATTCATCAGAGAGAAGTCTTTTTTTTAGGGCTTAAAAAATATGTTTTTTTGCTATGTTTTCTTCGAGAAAGCCTAAAGTACTGCTTTTTTGAATTTTGCTTTGTCATGGAATGTCTTCAGGTCATTCATTTCATGTTCATGCAATGACTAACTCATTTAAGCTAAACACATTTTTTAATGGCGAGCAACTCAATGAATTTAGCAAAATTATAAACAATTTAGACCATCATTCCACATAACATTTACATTTTTATTGATAAAAGCACATGCACCATCATAGAAAATATACAAAGCATTCAAGGAACTCATTGAAAAACATGATGATTAATAAGGATATAGCTTTTTGATGAATCAGAGAAAGACATAAATAAAAAAAATCATTTTAGCCATAAAAGTACTCAGTTAGAATCATTGAAAAATAGAAAAGTTTTTTTTTCTTTGATTCTAACTCCCAGAGTCCATTGGTTCACTCGAACTAGGCAGATTGACCGAGTCGTAGTAGGAGCGGAATGTACTTTCCTGCGTGCAGACGCTCGCGCTCCCTGAGCATAGGTGTCGCTCTGGCTGCCGGACTAAATGGCTTGATCGTGACTGAAGGCGGAAGGATTGTTCAATCGTTCATTTGTTCTTCACAATATTTGTCATTGGTAATAAGCGGTGAATCCAGTTCTTCGTGAATTGTTTCAACTGACTTACTTGCTTGGTCCTGAATATTCTTCTGCTGTCAGATTGATTTTCTTGTGCTATCAGTAATTTTGTTCTGATCATTGGAAATTTATTTTTTTACAAGTGACAAGACCGCAGGGTGAGACGAATTGCTGTCCATTTTCTACCCTTGTATTATGCAAGGCATAGACTCAAATCTGTAATATTTTTAAATAGCTGACATAGTTTATAAAAAGCAAAGAACTTTAAAATACGTCAAGCGTGGGATGCCTACGAGTCCAAATTATAAGTTATGGGAATCATCTCACTGTCATTTTCACTGGGAATGCAAAGATGGACACTGAAATGCTCCTCTCAATGGTATCACACAGTTAATTAATTAGACGGCCCTAATTTTGCGACATGACACCTGAAATGCTGGCTGACAAGCCTGCTTTCTCAGTATAGAAGTGTAGCAAGCATCAAAGTGAAAATGCGTGCAATTTTTGCGCCACTACATGTATTGTGCATCGCATGAAGCTTTGCTTCCATTTTAGAGGTTTTGTGCCTATCAATGTTTATGTGGCTAGACGATGGAAAATGTCTGCAGTCTCTATACTATTTGCCGTGACTGCAGCTGCACAATTCTTGTGATTGCAAATTCCCGTGGCAATTATCAATTTCATTTTCCAGGAACACTTGCACATGTGTCATCGATGTCTTTATCGATGCATTTTTTTCTCGCGTTTAATAATAATTAATTCTCGCGATGTCCAAGGCTAGAAATCTTTCTTTTCGCGTTTCTTTAGCGGAGCTACAAGGACAGTGGAAGCTTGCTGTTTGTTGACTGTCACCTCATTAAGTCACTTATCTAGGTCACCGTTGCTATGATCTGAAGCAGAGTCTTGATAGTGGAACGAGCAATTGTTGCAGATTCTTTCCTGCAAGCAGTATTGAATGTTATTCTACAAAATTGTCTCATGTTTGAAAAGATGAGAATAATCGTGAATGCTTAGTGTGGCAAATTCCAATACCTAACCCCTGATGGTCACTGGAAGCCACTGGATCTAATGACAACACGCGAACACGTATAATATTGATTTCCATGTGCATTGTACATGTCCATTGTCCATTACAGTCCAAATATTATATAGTTAGCTTCTTATATCGGATTACTTTGCTTTCAACATTCAGCGAACCTAAGCGCACAGATCAATCAACAGACGGATAAATTTGAATTCTGTGTTTGGCCAGTCTTTTATATATTTTTGACTCACGGGAAGATTCATTACATCCCGATTTTTATTTCGCAATCTAATCGAACGACACGACAGGCATTTTTCCTTTAATGATATTTTTCATTTTTTGTCGAGCCTGAATGGTTTATGTATCATTTTCACGTTCGTTTCTTAATTAAGGTCACAGTAGGCTCTCAAAATATTGATTTATCAAATTATTCCCGAAGATATATATTTTTGCCCATTTATGGCTCCAAGTTTCAAAGAGTTATGTTTAATTAAACATTGTGATGGATTCCGGATATTGATGGCAGTATGCCAAGTTGTTCATACTAGTTGTGAAAATCACAGCTAGTTATGATAATGACAACTTCGCAAATCACATCATGCATAATTTTATTTCTGATGTCAGACAATGTCGAGAATACATATCATTTACTTTTCCCTGTGACCAAACTATTATGAAACTGCGCACTTGGATTTTTGAATGCCAGTTACGTAACATGACCACGTCAGAGAATAGAGCGGAAAAAACGAAAAGTAAGAATACATCATAAAAGAGTTCATACCAGCATGATTTGATGAGAATTACAACTATATTTAAAATATTATCATGAAGTCTAACTAATTTTAGTTTGAATTTTCAATACAATGCCATTGAAATTTTATTTGACACAAACTGTAAACTTAACACATTCAAAAAAGTAAATATTTGCAGAAAAACTCGACCGAAATTGTAAAAAGCATTTTATCTGTCTTTTACAGTCGGAACTAAGATATTTTTAAAAATAATTTTTTCTGTGGTTGACTGATTATGACTCAGACGCCTTCAAATTTATCTGGCATTAAAGAGCATTTTCTGTGAAGATTGCTGGTTGTCTCACTGTTTTTAGTGGTTAACATTTTGAAGGGTAGGATCTCCTTAAAGAGACTTCCAAAGATGTGCTCTCAATACCGCTCTCATGCTGCATGCTCAATCGCTAATCGCTAATCCATTGCCTTCTAAATTTCATTTATTTTCTTTTTCGTTCATTTTCGCTTCCTTCGATTTTATCAAGCATGGAGACTTTCACGTTATGGTCTTTAACACGTTATAACCATGTTCTATGCAATGAAATGACATCACTTTATTTTCATCATTGTGTCTGAGTTGCACGTTTAGTGATTTAGACGTGCATGATGCTGCCATACATTGCTTCATTTCCTGACACAGTGACATTCTGTAACAAAACATTCATTTGTGAATTTCCTTTTGCGGCAACGTATAGCGGAAGAAAATTGAGGTAATTGTGTGTTCGCCCATCAAACAAGTTCAAATATACGCTAGCGGGCTTCAAATGGCATCTCCTTCCCACTAGGGACACAGGACAGTAAAGACACTGCTGTCTATCTTAGTCGATTTGCCATTCCGATTTTCTATTGAATCATGTGTCTACTAAGCCTCCTGGCTACTCTCTGGTCAACTGAGGGCCCTTTGATGTAGAAGATGGAGCAACGTATGACGACGACGTCCATTTGCCAATAACCGCAGAATAGAATACCTCATAAATAATTGGATATGCAGGTGAATGCTTTCAGACTAACAGAGAAATGACTTGAAATATCAAGAGGAGATGAAAAAAATAATGATCGAAACAATTCTGTGTGTGCGTGGAAAATAATAGGAAATAGGAAATGAAAGGTTTTACAGTCTACTTTATCCATTTAGTGAGAAACTTGACTTGGAAAACTGGCAATAAATGTGTACGGGAGCTGATGCAGGATACGGGCTCTTCTTGTAACTGTATTTTTACGTAGGCGTCAGTTAACAGTATAATACTCAGAAGGGCATAAAATCGAACGCCTCACAACCTCAAGTGCAAAGTCTGAGACCGTGAAACAAATGATGATTTCTAGGGATCATAAAGTATACCAGATTATTACATATTTTTAGAATCGTATTTCAGAATCACTTCTATATCTGATAAAATTTGTTCCCAGGGGAAATCTTGTTAGAGAGGGATTCTATCCCGGATATCTATGGTCCTAATAATCTGGCATACTTTAAAACGGATAGAGGATGGCTATACGATTCTCTGACATAGCTCGTGAAATTATTTGATACATCTATCCCTCGGGCTAAAGCCCTGTGGATTCATCAAACAATTTCCCTCTCTATATCCCAGAGAATCGCATAGCCATCCTCTATCCATAACATAGAGTAGGTTATTTTCGAACTCTATGTTGAGTGCTCGCCAACCATTTGTGATAATATTTCTATGAGCATCTGCCTTGTCCTGCCAGAAGGGCAAGACAAAAGGCACCATCCAGCGACATTTTTCATGTCATTGCAGATTTGCCTCTACAGATTTAATAAATATAATAATGGATGTAGTAAGTGTAAAAAAGGGATTTCTGACAAGTTCAGTAGTCATTAAATTAAGTAAATTCATTGTAATTGTATCTATCTAGAAATTAGACAATTCAATACTCTGACTTTCACGAGGTTGAATAGATCTTTATTAATGCGTCTCACAATCACAAAAAATAGCTTGTCCCAAAAAAATAGCGGGAATCGAACCCAGTCCTCAAAATGTTCACACGACATGACATTCACCCAGGACTAGATTGTGAATCGTCAGTTTGCTTAATCGAACCTTCTAAGTCGTCAGGAAGTATCTAAAACAATCCATTCGTCTGAGCCTCATTCTATTTTTTATTTATTTTATTTCGGAGCACAGTTCATGAGTGCGTCATATCACCAAAATGATTTCTAGGCCGCTCTACAAAAGTCATAAAAACTTACTCGAAATATATACATCTAAAAGTCTCTTAAAAGTTTTAAAACAGCCAGTCAGTCTCACTTCCATCGGTAGATCATTCAAAGTCGAGGAGCAGCCACACTTAAAGTTCTCCCAACGAAGGTAGACCGACGACACGTCTGCAATCCCAGCATTCTCACCTCTGCAGATCGAAGTCTTCGTCTTCTTGGATTCTTTGTACTTTCTCTCACATGGACGGACAGGTAAGTCGGTGCAGTGACCTGAATGCAGTGAAAAGTCAAAATACATGTGCGTCGTTCTATTCTTCCTTGTTTGGGAAGCCACCCAAACTGACGTATGAGTGGACTTACGTGACAACGATGATCGGAGTTGCAGACGAGTCGGGCGCCGGTGTTTATACTTCTCTGTAGGCGATGCAGACTAGATGTCGGCAGATCGTAGTGGCATGATGCACTCTAGTCCACTCTAGAAAGTACCAGAGTGCTTACCAATGCCTTTGCTGCACTACACGTCAAGCAGTTCCGTATAGATCTAATCCGTCGTAGAGTCAAGAAACACATGGATACTGTCCTAGAAGTATTCTGTCGCATACTGAGCTCAGAGTCGACAATTACTCGTACTCCCAAGCAACGAGTACTTGATGTTGGAGACATCATCGTTCCACACAGATTCACGGGATCAAACAGCAGCACACTACGCCGCATAGAAGAGACACACCACAACAGTTTTGATTTCAATGTATTAAGCAAGATCCGGTTTGACGATGGCCAACAATCGACCGCATCCACACATCTGGAGAATCTGTCTTGCAATTCAGAGGCACAGGATGGAACACATGAGCCATAAATGAAGATATCGTCAGCATAGACATGTGTTATTGATCACTGATCACAGAGCTTCATATAATATTCGTCCGAAAAGCTGGATCTTCGCAAATCTGGTGAGAATCGCTAGCCTTGGTGGTAGTCGCACCGCGCTTGCAGGTCGGTAACTGGGTTCTATTTTCAGCTGACAAGCAATTTTTAGTGGCTGCGTCAGGAAGATCTTTAAATTTGTCCTCGTAATAAAAAATAATAATATATAGGCACTAAATTACTTATTCGATTCTCAGCGGTCTCGTGGAAGCGGGTGCACCTGTTGTATCTAATATGAATGACTGCAAGGCCTCTTTATGGTTGAATAAATATTTGTCTCAGTGCATTCCTGTAGGCTTTGTCACCATCCATTTTACCCTAAAGCGGTCTATAGTTGGTCTATGACTATGACTGATCCATGAGAGTGCGTGCGTTAGTCTGGCATGAGGCAGCCTGTAGGGAACGAGGCCGAAAATGCGACTTTCATAGAATGATGTACACCATATGCCTATTATAAATCTGCGCGTCTGCCGAGGTCTATCTGGTTCCTCTTCTTGTCAGACACGATCAAAGAAAAGCACATGTTGATTCAATGGGATGCAGATTGACGTTTTTGGCAAAAATTATATTTTATGTGTTTTCTCTGGTTAAGCGAAGAGTTCTAAGTCTAGAGTCACAATTTTTGACATGGAATGTCTTCTGGTCATTTCTTATCATGTTCATGCATCCCTGTCTAAGAAGTCAAACTCATTCAGATTTGGCACGACTCTTAGTGTCGGCAAATACAAGCATTTTGAGAACTTAATTCACATTGAACCACATTCTCTCATACATCAGAGGCATGATAATAACACATGCACATCATAGGAAATGGCTTGAAAACATTCCACATCAAGAATTGTGGTTGTAGGCTTTGTACTTTTCGCTTGATCAGAGAAAACATAGAAGATTTCATCTTAAATAAAAACTTCAATCTGCGTCCCTTAGGGTAAACTTGTGTTTTCCTTTGATGTTGTCTGACAAGAACAGGAACTACATGTAACTATACATATAGAAGTCGGCAGATGTACAGTTTCACAGGAGGCATAGAGTACACATCATTCTGTGAAAGTCTCATTTTCGGCCTCTTTCCCTGCATAAACTCGTTCTGGCTGCCGGACTATTAAGTGCCTCAATTACATAAGCTTTTGTTCTCTTGATTTGTCACATAAATTCAGAGACAACCTATTAATGGTCTGAGCTCTTTGGCGGTTATATTTATTTTATTTGTAGGCGCTGTCTTCATTATAAATTTGAAAATCCAAAACACTGTTTGCTGGTTCATGGCCATGCTTGTTCTCTCAAGTGAACTGCAGCAAGATAAAATACTAAAATATTGACAGAAGATAATAACAGGATCTAGCGAATAAAGTTAAAACTACGCAAGACACAAGAATGATGACATCAGATGCTAGCACATGCTAAAATGTCAGAAATCATAGAAAAGCTATGTACAGTCACTACTTAAGTAAAGCAATAGGTAGAATTAAACGACATTATCAATAAATAATGAATCAGACACAAATTTCAAGTCAGTTTCAAGACATGAAGTCGGTCTTTCTGCGCGCATGATATTGTGTGTTCCCCTTTGATGGTAACACTTGACCATGTGTGTGTGGCGACACTTCATCGAGTGTGACAGAAAAAAAACTGACACAGAAGCACCGACATTTTATCACAACAAAAGCCTCAAAACAAGTTTCCTCAACTGAAAGTGTGACTGTCGGTGGCAAAGGGAGCAGCCGATATTATGCGCGCAGAAAGACCGACTTCTTGTCTTGAAACTAACCTGAAAACTTGTGTCTGATTCATTATTTATTGATAATGTCGTTTAATTCTACCTATTGCTTCACTTAAGTAGTGACTGTACATACCTTTTCTATGATTTCTGACATTCTAGAATGTGCTAGCAGCTGATGTCATCATTCTAGTGTCTTGCGTAGTTTTAACTTTACTCACTAGTATTATCTTGTGTCAACATTTTAGCATTTTATCTTGTTGTGGTTGACATGAGAGAACAAGCGTGGCAATGAACCAGCAAACAGTACATTTATTTGTTTTAATCTCCTCATCTTCATACAATAAATAGCAATTCAAAATTTAGAATCACGAATTCTGAGACAGGCTTGTGAAAATTATGAGATTTTGTCGAATTTAGGCTATTAATCAACTCAATGATTGCTTTTTATGATGCCATTCTGGTTGAATAGACAAAGAAGATTCTTAGGAGAAAAGCAAAGGGATTTACAAGATTCATTCAAAAACTACCATTTCATTGCATTTGTGAAATGATGGTCTACGTTCAAGTAACTTCAAATGCGATTATAGTGAATAAGGAACGATCCTAAGAATTCAAATGAGAAGAAGATATAGTGATGATTACTTATACGGTGTATATGAATTACTTACTTATGCACATTGCTACTAAACATATTATAAGTAGTATTTATATAGAACTTGAATTTCCAATGCAATTTTCGATGTCTATGTTGTGATAGACAATCATGATATGATGCATTGACTCGTGTTTATAAAACATTGTACTTTTGTCACTAAATCGATTCGCTTCGTCAAAGGTCTTCAAACAAAATGCTGGCAAGACTTGCCATTTTCAGCTAAAAGTCACAATAATGTTGAATGCGAACTATTTAACTTTTCAAAGATCTGTGTGGTAAAGCCAATTCATCTAAGATTTTCCTGCAATGCTTCACACCACTGTCGAATAAGTTGGTCATTTTGCAAAAAGCACGCAAGAAGACAACTCTTTCAAATAATTACAATTTTACTTGATAGCTTAATAGCATTACAAGTCGACAATGTGAGAAGGTTACATGAAAGCAACTATGCATTTGGAAAAAGTATGATAGAATGAAGTGATTATAAAAATTTAGGAAGGGAGCTACTGACACTTTCTTTCAAAATTCGCGCACAAATGGCTTAATAGCATGGATTTGTAGATCTTGAAATTAGTAAAATCGCCAAAATTAAGTCAGAACATGAAGTTTACTCATTTTGTAGAGGCTCTCAAACATCAAATACTGAATCATGTGACTCACTTCAACTTGTATATCGAAGTTGATGCTCTGAACTCAATCATGTTTCAAATTTCATGGCATTCTGATAAATAGTTTCTTTTCTGCAAAAGAAAATGTACGAAAATTGCCAAGTGTTTCACAATCCATAGATTTTTCTTGAATTTTGCCACTGTATTCCAATGGGAATCATTTAACCCTACCTATAGCCGAAAGCGACTGGCTGTGACACTTAAGAATTTGACTTTTGTATTCAGCGTTTCTAGATCTACAAATCTATGCTATTAAGCTCTTTGTGTCATAGAGCGTCATGGACATGCGTTGTCATGAGAGCGGTACATAAACAATGACGGTTTCCAGTGCTTGACAATGGGAAGTTACCAGCTACTTATTAGTGCATTTTGTAAATATTCACGATTATTATCATTTCTCTTTATGTTTAAAAACATTTTGATAAAATAACTCACAATAAATCCCCTTGCGACAAGAATCTACAATTGCTGTCAGATTTCTATGGGTAGCACCACAGAATTAGACAGGTCGTCTCTTCTTCCATTTGACTAGAAGGGAAACAAAGGAACATGTAGCGTAAGTGAAATGGCACAATCTGCTGACTAAATACCATAGCAATCGAACAATGAGGAGCCAGTTCAACATTAAACACGCCAATTGTGCGAAGTTTCAGTGACTGTTATCAATCAAACACTGCTGTTATCATAGCAAAGAGACACAGAGATGTCAAGTTCTACAGAGAAGTTTGTGCGCCTGATAACTTTTTTAAAATGATCGGAGGACCCAACATTATCGAAAACACTTTTGCGCAATGATCTGAATTCTTCGAATCTGAAGGAATCGTGGCGATCGGAGCATTTTGAAGGAATTCAGAGCAATCCGCAAGCGACGCAAGACTATTTTTCCTATCTCTGTAAGGTATCAAAAATTTCTTTTTGCCCACTTATTAAGTTCCTGCATGTGCCATTTGCTTGAATCAGTTAGCACTTCTAGCAAAGTGATGCGGTTAAACAATCTAATTCTGTGGGTAGCACAGTCGGTAGGTGATTTCTATGATCTATCTAAATAGTGGACTATGAAGAAATTTCTAACATCCCGCAATATGGCACTAATTGCCTGCTTTACACTGGCAGTTCATGTGCTATGCAACAGATGACGAAGATTACCTCGGTATGAAGTTTATCGTAATTTCGTCTGACACAAAACATGACGTCAGTGCTGCAGTGGCAGTTCAGGTGCAGTTCAGCGATTAGAGAGAAGTAGGCCTATATTTCTTTGCAGCCTGCTACAAAGGCAGTGTCATCTGATTGGTTAATTTTCTATATTATTTGTTCCATGACTCACTTTGGTTGGACAGTGTAGTAACTGATTTGCTGTCTTGCTGTCTTGCTGTTTGCAATGTAAATTGGGTGCTGCACATGCAGTTACGTTTCATAGCTGTGTCATGCTGCGTTTCAATCACGTGACGGGCATGTCACTCGTCTGCTGCAACTGCAGCGACTACCAGTGTAAAGTACAATCGGCGACATTTTATCAGGATCACCCACTTTTTTTAGTTTTTTACAGCTAGCTATTTGTTGATGCCATATTATGCTTCACCCTGTCAATATATTAACTAGGCATGTATGCCAAGAATTTACCATAACATAGACATCTATTGATCAATAACACAGACACCAGAAACTCAAACTCAAAAACTGGCCGCGACATATTATTAGGACCACTTTAGACATTTAGACAAGAAGCTTTCTTTTAAACATGGTAACGCTTGGTAAAGTGCTATAATCAGTTATATACGTTTATGGCGATTTCTTAGCAATGCAAATTGTGTATTCTGATTGCCTTATGTGTGCCTGTTCCTGTTTGCTGTGAGATAGGCGCATTTTAGAAACTTTCATTAATTTGTGGCCAGTGTGTCGTCGCCTACGCACGCGCACTGTTACCGGATAATAATAATGATATCGATATTCATTATCAAATCGATCCTTGATTGGCTTTGCATAATGGAGACCAGATATCTTGCTATTGAGATAACATAGATATCTATCAATGCGATTTATGTTAAGGTCTAATTCATGAGTGAAAAACGGATCTAGCGCAAGCATTAGTGACCAGATAGAAGTTATGCTGCGCGACGAGTTTTCTCACCGTGAAATCGATACTCTTTGTTATGTTTCAAAGTCTTCGGCAATGCTTGTCCAACGGAATATGACTTAGGGAAATTCCTATGGAGCAAACCGACGACGACGTTGTGGATCATGATGAAAATCTACGACACATGATGACCAATTCCGAGAGCGTAGAACTACTGTTCGACAAGAGGGGTTAATCACCTCGTCCCAGTCACGGAGATGACGACAAAATCGTGACATCAATCATGCGTCATGCACTGTTCAACGAGGGACGCATGAAAAGGATTGCGGCCAAAGAAAGTGTCGCAGCTGACCATGCATAAAGCTCAAATAGGCTTAATTTTGACACTCGTCATGTCAATCGGAGCGTCGACGACTGGTGAATAGTGGCAGTCAGCGTCGATTCGAGCTTTGAGTGTCAACAGGCCGCTCGTCAGTGAATCCGGCAGTCACGTGGATCAATTCCTCCTGTGTTTTAGCACGTCAAACACCAAGCAGAGGTCATGCTACAAGGGAGCTGGTAGACTTCTTGTTTGTGAGTGCTCTATGAACTCGGCTGGGCTACATCATTGCAAGCTCTTAAGAGAAGGATGCTTCCATATTTCATGAGTGCCGGCTTCCTGAAAACAACGGGCTGCTTGTTTAAGTCGAGTTTTTTTATTCTTGTTTCACACACACTGTCCGTGTTGTGAAGATATATTTTTATGACATTACAGCCACTGTGTTGGAAGGGCCATCTCCGACGTAAATCCTTCAAAACATTAAAGGGGTGTCATGAAGCGTCGACTTCGTAAGATGTTGCACTCGAAATTTTTGGGTTTCTAATTGCAAAACAATAACGAGGCGCCATCATGTACAGAGGAAAGTTTCTTGTCTAAATGTCTAAAGTGGTCCTAATAACATGTCGTGGCCATGTGTTGAGTTTGAGTGTCTCTGGTGTCTGTGTTATGGTAAATTCTTGGCATGCATGCCTAATTAATATATTGACAGGGTGAAGCATAATATGACATCAACAAGTAGATAGCTGTAAAAAACTGAAAAAAGTGGGTGATCCTGATAAAATGTCGCTTACTGTAAGCTTTAGAGTGGTCATGGTATCAATTTGACAGCAAACTTCCTTCATATCAATTTTCTCTATTCAATAAGTCAGAACAGACGCAATGTCCGGCGACAATTAGTCCTTCGATCGGCATTACCAAAGCAATGCAGCTAGAGTTCCTCTTTGTGAGTACTGCTCAAGCATGACTACTACACGGCCGATGGCCAGTGTTGTTATTTCTGATATCACACGAAGGATATGCAACTTCTGCTGTGTCTGCAACATCACAACAGCTATCTTTGATTGATTGATTGATAATAAACGGCATGCAGATGACGAAAACTGCAAAAAACATGATTGAAAATATGCAAAAACTCTAGGTCTCTACGCAAGCCCATAATCAGATTCAGCAATGCCAATATTCATAAAAATGCTTCTTGTTTTCTTGTTTTTACTTTTCTCAAATATGAGTCTCTTCAACCTCAAAATTTGACAGACTTTTCAGGAAACTGTTTTCTTTTGAAATGTCTCTACCTGACTCTCAGCTTTCAATGTCAGACAACGACTTCCCTAACCCGAGTGATGTATACGTAGACAGAGGAAATTCCTAAGTGACTGCTCGCGGTATTGATCGATTAGTTTGTTCAATAAAAAAAATGAATGCTGACACTTTATTAATTAATTGTTTGACTGTGTTTGCTAGCTTCATTATTCCTCTATTGTGCTTGCGACATTATTTCGATATTCGAGTGCACATTTCATGATGTCATCAACCGAGAAAGACTTATATTTTTTCAAAGTTACCGCTGCGAGGAAGGAAAAGTTAAGAAAGACTTATAACTGAATGAATAATTAGTAAATCTTGCGGCACAACAGACTTTCATGGCGAATTTCTTAGGATTTTATCTCAAAACTTCTTCTAGTTTCGGAAGAGAAGCGATCTAAATTGCACACCGAGTACTTATGATAACGATGACATGTATTATGTAGATGTACATGCATATTGTCTATTGTCCATACTGTAATTAGAATCGTGCTAGCGAGAGCGAGAGAGAGAGAGAGAACAACTGAACTGTGAACATCTTTTGTGTTAGGACATCAGCACATGCACTGCTTCATTTTCATAATTTAAAGTTCTTCAATAATATCATCGACAAAATTCAAGCAGATAATTAGAAGAGGTATTCGACATTCCATGAGAATTCATGTTGCATCGAAGCCATTTATTTAATTGTTTTTGCGAAGTTGTAACTATTTCATCAACGATTTCAAATTCATCGCAACAGAGACATCAGAAATCACTTCTAGATAAGTGATTAAAATTTGATGCAAGTTTTATAGATGGCGAAATGATCCCGGCTCAAATGCTGCCGAAGGTCTCTATCCGAATCGGCAGAGGTTTATGTTTTTCTTTTTTTACTACACTCGTTTTATGTTATTTCCTTTTCAATACATTATTCTGCTCGCATTCAATCATTTATATCAGTCGACTCAGACAGTAAAACCGCCGTCATTTACAATCAAAGTGCTTACTTAAGCTGCTCCATCACCAGGCATCAAAGAGTGCAGATTTCAGGTTGATTTTATTTTCTCGTTCTATCAATTGTCTGAGTATTAGCATCTAAATCGATAGAAAGTTGTCATGTTAATAAAGCGTACTAATTGATACTACACTAAGTGCGTCCTTACAGATCGCAGACACGCCGAGGAGCCTTATTGATTTCATCAAAGGGAAATCTAAACGGAATTTGGAAATAAAAATCATCCGTGATAGAAATAAGAAGACAAACTTACTAGTGTATTTCGACCACCTAAAGTGGTAATCGTCAGAAATCTGTTTACTCTCCAATTCCTGCATCAGATTCAAATTACAAGAACATAAAAGCGGTAGCAGGTTATAGAGCGCACACAATCCCAAATGAACAAATAATACCGTGAAGGAAATCAGTAGATATCTTAAGATTCTAAAACAAGGCTAATAGAAATTGCAACCTCTACACTAAGGAAAATAAGAAAAAGGAAAATTACGCAGTAAGCCTCGGTCTCTATGTCATTAAGTGAAGGCTTTTGAACTTTATTTGCAGCATTACGATCTCCTGCTGCACGAAATGCCGCAAATATAGCTCAAAAACATTCACGTAAGTGACTCAGTGAGACCGAGACTTCTTGAGTAATTTTCCTTTTTCTCATTTTCTTCAGTCTAGAGGTTGCAAATTGTATTTTCGTTGTTTTTAAGTCTTAAGATATCTACTGATTTCCTTCACCGTAGTACAGCCAACTGTCGTTTTTATGCTTTTGTAATCTGAATCTCATGCAGGACTTAGAGAGTAACAGATTTCTGACGATGGCTGCTTCAGATGGTCGAAATATTAAGTTTGTCTTCTTATTTCTATTAATTATTATAGCAGGGAAATAAATGCTTGCTTCTTTAAATCAACCGTGTTTCATGAGTCACGACCCCAGTGACGGTGACTTGATAGCGACTTCAATGAATACATTTTTAAAACGCTCACTCAGGCGCGCAGCCAGGATTTTCATTCGGTCGGACATGAATTTTCGGATGCATCCCTGATGCTAATTATCAAAATTCTAGTGCACTGCATAATAGGCCTACAATTACTTTATCACCGCTTACCGGAAAGCATGCACACATTCATACCGCATTTCTAAGATTCATAGTATGAATATAATGGAAGCATGATTAAAAGAAAATAATTTATGCTATCAATCGCAGATGGGGATCAATTCATCTGTCAGATTCCTTCAGAAATTATTACGGTTCAGTTTTATGTCTGCGTTAACTGCTAACAGCGCAAGTCGATTCAGTCTTATTTGACCTATCGTGGATCTATGGTGAAATTATACAGCACTAAATTTTACAAATCTTTTCACCTGTTAGGTTAGATGGAATGGAGAAATATTCCACACACATTGACTAGAATCTTAGTAATGACTACCGGTCTGTAACATGGAACTTTTATTCTGCATTACGATTTTATCGCGGCGGGATTCGCAGCCTGAAGCAGTACATCGGTCCCGTCTGTTTTAGGTTGATTACAGATAATAATGGACTAGCAATAAACTATCTCTGGGGTCGACTGGCCATTGATGTAATCATCATTGCAATGGACAGGCATGGAAGATAGATTAACTTGAGTGATATGCTCACAACAGATTAAAACAAATTGACCTTACAAACCAAATCATGTGTTCCAAATCACATTTGATCCATATTTGTATTTGAGCTGTACCAAGTTGATTTGTAGGATCATAGCTTATGAAAAGGAATACGAAAGAAGAAAAACTAGTAGACCAACACGGTGTGAAGGGCCTTGGAGATTGTCCATGGGACTTACCAGTGTAATTTCGTTCCGGTCTGGTGTGAGAAATTGCGCTTGTTCTACCGAGCCCATGAAATGGAAACTGTAGCAGTTGTTATGTTGATTGAAATTGTTAATCATATCGTTTGATTGAGATTGCTCCATCGAATCTTCGAGCATTTGAAGAATTTTACAGTAACATGAAGAAGTTTTTTATATACATGTACCTGAGACACCCAGCTCAGCGACAATTCAAAATATTATTCCAGTGTATTAAGCAGCGATGAAAGTGTTTGTGTAAGAAGAAGATAAAGAATTAGTCAGTCTTGGCATTGAAGAAAAATGTCAAGAAGTTTTTGGATGATGAATTCTGGACGTCTGTTGCTCCTACTCACATTCTAGCCACAGCCTGCTGTGCACTTGGGGAAATTAACAAACATCTCTAAAGACCAGAAGGACATGTCAAAGAAAGCGACAGAAGCATGCTTTCTTTGCTAAAGCTATCATTGACAAAGCGAAAAATGAACTGATCCTTGAATTTGCAACCGCAATGGACGAATTAGGCTCATCGAGACCGAAAATGAGGACATTTAATCCTCTCTCAGAATTTCAGTTATCAACATCTCCAGAAATTCAAGTAGAAGAACATTTAGAATACATGGATTTCATGAAGGAATGGAGCGAGTACAGAATATCGATGCTGTGGATGCTATGACATCAGATGATCCATTGGAATTTTGGTATCGATCTCAGTTGTCTTCACCGTTGATGATAAAAGCGTCGCGGCAGTTGTATCATAGGCGTCAAGTGCCAAAAGCGAGAGAACTTTCAATGGCGCTTGAGAGCTCATAAATTCGAAGAGAACACAATTAGCACCTAAACATGTTGAATAGATAATTGTACTTAAGAACACCATGGAAAACAACCTGCGGCAGTTTTTCCCAGGGATGCGGAGTCTAGTCGGAGTCCCGGAGTCCTATCATTCTTGCTGGAGTCGGAGTCCTATCAAATGACTAGACCCGAAATAAAATACAAACATATCATTTATCCTCGTGCATAGCTGTCACTGTCTTGATGTCAACTTTCTCCGTTAAACAAAAGTGCAGAGGCACTGCTGCATGCAAAGCTTGTAATAGCTGAGGGAATGAACCGTGATAGTTGAAAAAGGATTGTCTTTTCGCTCGGTGACTTAATGGAGAAGACAAACTTTCCTCACACCCATGCACCAAAGGTCACATCAGAGACAAAAATGAAATGCTAGTTTGTTTGAGAGCATTACATCTTACCCGAACGTTAATCGTGTGTGATGACTCCTCCAAAGTGCATATTAAAATCGAAGAGTACTCATATTTTTTGAAGAAGGATGGTGATTTTCCTGCCTGGTAGAGACTGGAGAAAAACCGTGTGAAGCACACGTCAAGAAGATTGGAGGAGCCGAGTCGCATGCATCCAACTGAAAGCGACATATGATGAACTTTCATCGAAAATGATTGATAATTGATACAGCAATGATCACTAAAGATGGGTTTAGGTAAGCCTATAATGATCTATGATGTAGGTTACCAGGTTTTTTTTAAAAAAAACTAGGCTATAGATGTATATACTGAACAGCCGTAGTCGGAGTCCTATCAACCCCTGTAGTCGTAGTCGGAGTCCTATCAACCCCCGTAGTCGGAGTCGGAGTCCTATCAAAATGATAGCCGCCCTAATAGATTTTGCATCGATCATCATTTCAAATGAGTTTTTCTACTTCAAGACGTTAATTGAACATTTCTATGAAAGAAAATTGAACCACGTATTTTGAGAATGCGCGTTACACAGCGCTTCATGAAACAGATACAGTTTTCATTACAAATTTATTGAAATTATTACTGACTTGTCAATCGGAAAACTATGTCATCTGAATGATAGCTAGAATGTTTCTGGAAAAAGCATGATGAATTGACATGTGTGATCTCTTATGTATGCTTGGCTGTTAAATAAATGACTTATAATTACAGATGTTGTCTTTTACTTTCCTGTTATTCGTGTTATGGAAATTATTATGTTTCGTTTTCTAGCTTGATTTATTAATTTGACTAGGATAATATTAGGAATTGAAACTATCAAAACGCTTACTATGTGACGGCATCCACACTTTATACCCTACAAGTCCACTTCTTCCAGACTCTGCAACGACGAAGAAATGCTTTTGAGGATTTGGCATGAGATCATCCACCTCTTGTTTATTTGCAAACAAAAGGAATAAGGCCTCGAAGGAGACTGATTTGGGGTGCTACTTTTGGAGTATTGAAGGATTTTCCAAAGCACCATACTGGAGACTGCGAGTGCCGCATATCGGCAATTTGTGCCGCCTGCGGAAAGTAGACCTACAACTTTTCGCCGTGGAGGGTCTATGAGATGATGCGATTTATCTAATCCAAGCATCCCACTCTGGTTGCACCGGTCAGGCACAATGGGTATTGAACCATCCACCTTAATGCTCTTCGACCAGCCTGTCGCACATGTAGTCTACCACTGCTGGAGCACGAAGGCATGATATCCCACTAAGACAGCATAATTATTGCTATCCCTGGAAATAGAAAATGAGAAGGAATGCAAATATTCCTTTACCAAATCTGTGTTGAAGCACGTCGTAAATAAAATAAAAGTAAATTCACGAACACTTCGCCTTCGACTTGGTCAATGGTGATAATGCTAGCCATTGTTTTTTAAGGATTTTTATTTAGGTCTACTTCAATATTACTTATTATTAACATCGGGCGAAGAACCTAAAATTCTGCTTGCATTCCGCTCATCTTCATCGAAATTTTCAATGTCACCATTATTGCGCGTGTTAGTGGTCAAATGAAAACAATATCACATTCACTTTCACCGTCTCTCTCTCTCTCTCTAGCAGGCCCTCAAGAATCACATATGACATAGTTGACCAGTTTGCGAGTCAGGCGATGCATACTAAGAGCAAATTAAAGGGAGGTTCTGACTCGAAGTTTTCAATTTTATCGGTCAAAAGTAAAAGTAAAATTGACTTTGGCACAGCAAAAATCATTTTATTGTCCATCTTCAAGAAAAGCATTTGAAAAAATCAGTCAACTGCCGTTCAAAAATACAAAATCTGACGTTGACGCAATATCGTACGATGAATGTGTGCTGTACTGGAAGCAAATCAGAATGCGGCCTTTGCTCATTTCGCTTCTTTATCTTCCCATATATGCCACGCTCCCCGGATTGCGAAACACTGTAAATCGCTGGATACGAAAATTGCATGCAAACATATTCCAAATTCACATACAACTTGAAACTAACATTTGATACGAGATTCTCGTATGTTTGCAGAGATCTGGTATATTTTTCATACGAACGCTTGCTTGCTTTCGTGCGTGATTGGTATGTAGCGATAAGAGCTATCCCATCTGTGATTGGCTGTTTTACGATGAAATACGAGTTGTTGGTATGTTTTACATACGAGACCCGATGCAAATTCGTCCTCATTCGTATGTCTCTCGTAGGTAGAGCTTTAAGTCACATACCAAAATATATGTGTATGGTTCATGCTACTGTCAAATAACTTTTTCAGTATTATAGGTCGTGAATATTTCTTTTTGATAGTGGGGTATTTGACTAGATTAGATTTATGATGAAATTTATGCAGTATGTCGTCGTTGCTACTTGCCTAGTAACATTAACATGACGCTTAGTTAGCTCTACTTTATGATCCAAGGTGATTAAGATCAATCCACATAATATTTCGGATTGATAATATGTTTAAATTCAAAATACATAATGCATAATTGTTGGTGGTTAAATACTTACTGATTATTTATGATAAGCCTTAGACTTACATGTATTAAAATTGAATTCAGTATTGAATGTTTGACTCTTGAAAGTCATTATCTCACTACTTACAAAACAGTAATAATATTAGTGCGATCTTTACTGATAAAAGGCCTTAAATGAACATACTTCAGACCATTGATGCTTTCTTTTAACATTGCGCTGCTATGGCTTTAGTATGTAAAGCATACCACACTTAAATAACATACGAAAAGCATACAAATATATGCCAGGAGAATACAGAAATATACCAAAAAATATTTTGGTATGCATCTTTCGTGTGTTTGGTATTGAGCGATTTACAGTGGATACTAGATAATCATGATCGAGTGGAAGTTTGGAAATCTCGTGCGGACTTTGACATTGAGAATCAATTGAAGATATGGCCAGGAATACCACTTAGATAGATGTCAATCTTGAACGTAAGTCTAATGCTCTTTGTATACCAAACATAAAGGTTGACGTCTCATTTGCAAGCGTCACATGCGACATGCCGGGTTTGTAATCTCTAATGTTGTAAAATGTCACACAATAGTCAGTTTTTGTAACTATTGACTGCAAAATTGAAAAGCGTTTTGTCCTCGGGGGTTTTTGGTATTAAACAGAGTTTCAATTTTCATAAAGAGGAGATAATCGGATATCGTATCAGCCTAAAATAAGCTGGATATTTTTCTTCCCATGAAGCGCTGTACAATGCCTAAAGGTGACATCTCGCTGAGGTGGTGAGTATTCTATGTGAATGAATATGAAATCAGGGCTTTAAATTTTTTTCAATTTGATTTCTTTCGAGATTTATTGTTTGAATACGGAATTCCAAGTACTGTAGCGAGTATTTTTTACGTTAGAATGTCTCAATTTGAAAATTATGGAAAGTAAGAAAATGACTGCTCTGCGACAACGATGAACTACATTTCATAAGAAATTTTTGAACGGAGAAAGCATCATCAAAGTTAGAAGAAGAATTTGATGAAGGATGTGAACGGGTGACACGAAAAGAATGTTCCGATAAACCTCGGTCAAGTTGTAATGTCCAGGAAAGCAAGTGATAACGAATTACACATATCTTGCAATGCATTTACCTTTAAACGGGTACTAACGAACGATTCGTCAAAATTTTATTTCTGAACATCTAAACATGAAATATTCAAAAGTTAAATGTAATTCTTTAATGTCCCTTTAAAGCTAGATGCCATTTCAAGACATTTACATTTCTTCCTCTCTTAATTTCCTCAATCCATAACCTTCATTTGATGTCAACCTTTCACTCACCACCATAGATGCTCACAACCAAAAGACATCATAAACAGCGATTCAATTATAATGACAAGTCCCTATTAGTCCGGCAGCCAGAACGAGTATCTGCAGGGAACGAGGCCGAAAATGAGACTTTCACAGAATGATGTGCACCCTATGCCCACTACGAATCGGCACGTCTGCTGGGTTCTAGTGAACTCTTGACAGACACGATCAAAGAAAAACATATGTAAATGCAATGGGACGCAGATTGCAGTTTTTGGGAATAATGAAATTTTGTATGTTTTCTCTGATTAAACGAAAAGCAATAAGCCCAAAGTCATAATTTTTGGCATAGAATGTCTTCATGTCATTTCCTTTCTTGTTCACGCACCCCTGTCTATAAAGCTAAACACATCTAGATTTGGCGAGCCTCAATGTCTGTAAACACCAACATGTTAGCCCACTTCATCCACATTGAACCACATTCTCACATACATTGCCGATCAGATGTATGATAATAGCATATGCACATCATAGGAAATGACCTGAAGACATTCCATGTCAAAATTATGACTTAAGGCTTAATAGTACTTTTCGTTTAATCAGAGAAAACATACCAAATTTCATTATACCCAAAAACTGCAATCTGCGCACCATTGCATTTACATGTGTTTTTCTTTGATCCTGTCTGACAAGAAGAGGAACTCACTAGAACTCGGCAGACGTGCCGATTCGTAGTAGGCATAGGGTGTACATCATTATCTGAAAGTCTTACTTTCGGCCTCGCTCCCTGCAGAAACTCGTTCTGGCTGCCGGACTATATATCATGATAGCTATTCCGCGGCGTCTCTTCAGGAGAAGTACAACTGCTGTGACAATGAACAGATCGCTCAATATAGCTTATGGCATTGGCATAGACAGTGCACTGATGACATTCGGGCAAACTGGCAGAATATTTCGGCAGATAATTAAATAATTGATTTTTAATTTAGTCAGGTGCTTGAATGTATTTGACAGAGCTCGAAGCTTACGTTGGCAATCCTTTTACGATTGTGAGGAGAAAGAATTACTCTACAGAAGACTCAAAAACGTAATGGCCATCCGACCATTTTTATTGATAAGTTTAGTGTTCGTTAGTCTGTGTCCGAAGTTTGCCAGAGTTTGACCCTGCCCGCAAAAATTTTTTTTACGTGAGCCCCTTTGCGGTGGTGACGCCAGTAAATACGTCCTTAGACGAATTGTTTCATTGACCCAGAAAGTTTTTCCGGCTATTGAGCCTGTTATTGTGTTTTTGACCTGTCATATTCCAACTCACTGTCGTAGGGATCCTGTGCCATCTCTCGGTCGCGCTCGCTTTATCTGTAAATTTCCTTGTGACTGCGGACGCAGTTGTATTGGGCGCACTGAGCGATGTTTCAGGGTCCGAATGAGTGAGCCCCCAAGTGAGCAGAAAGCGGACATTGACGTCTTCGTCGATCAAACAAATCTTCGTCTAGTGTCATATCATGCGATTGTTTCTCAGGACGTGTTTTTTCTTCTTACTTAGCTATTTATATTCTCCCAGGTCTTCGTTTCTTCTTCCCATTTTACAGAGTTGATCATAAAAAACCGAACATCTAAATTATGTCAAACTTCAATCGATTCTCCTGCTTTTCAATTTCATTTTGTATTGACAGGTCATACATCATTCGAGAGCTTATGTTCTCAGCTCTTCAATGAGCGATTATATATTTGTATCCGTCATTGTTTAAGGTGGACAGGGTTTAAAATGTGAAAATCGCCACTTTCCAAAATCTCAAATTTTCAATATGGAAGCATGTGAGCATGATAATGAATCAAACGCGTGGTGAAAGGGCTTTCTCTGAGGATTCTTTTGATGTTCTACTCGTCGAAATCGGTGTACTTTTAGAGAAGTTGTGATGTTCCAAATTTATTCCATAATTTGTTACTTCTGAATGTTGATGAAAAGTTGTTTACATCTTTTGGCGGCAGCGAGGTTATTTTCACGCTTTCAATATCTGGCGTCTAGACGTTTGTCCTGCAAATTCAAATCAAATTGTTAGATGACCCTGATAAGTTGTAAACAAAGCTTCCATTCGGCTTTGAATTCATCTTATGTCATGATGACCGAGTCGAAGCTTGTGAATGAGTTTTTGAAGGACAAAGTTTCTAGTCTTTTGTCAGAAGGACAGTGAGAGCGGCTAGTTAGCATAAAAGTAGTTTTCCCACAGGGCACCGTCAAAGATGGAAAACTAACTTTCTTCTCCCGTCCTAGAAAAGTTGGATGCAGTCGGAAAGGAAAGAAAGAGCTCGGATCATTATTCACTTGGTAAGAAACGATCCCACACTTTGTCTTCGGCCAGTTGAGGAGTTTATATCTGAAACCTCCGGTTTCTGCTAGATCGGTGACACGTCGTCTGAAAAGTGAGCACTTCATAAGCCGTAAGAGATCATCAGGGATTGAATTGATCACCAACCAAAAGAGCTTGAGGCTGAAGTGGCGATATAGTATTGCGACCGGGTTTCTCAATGGAATCGAGTTGTTTGGACTGATGAAGCGTCTGTATGTCTCCGAGGTCGCGATGGCCGTTTGAGAGTTTGGATGAGGTTAGGTGATGCAACTCCTGATCATTTGACATTGCCTGAATGAAGGAGGTAAAAGATTGCTTATATTTGCTGCGATATGGATGAATGGCCGTGCTGAACTCCATATCGAAAGGCACAACATAAATTCCGATGGATATGTAAAAATTTTGCAAATGCACATTTACCGAGGTTCGGCGTGAGTCGATCAATTCTTCCTGGAGATGGTCTTTCTCGACTTGAAGTTTTGTTAATGCAAGAGAGGGACAGTTTAGATCAAGAAGTGATTAATAGCCTGATCGAAAACATGTCTTTCCGGATTTGATAAGTGATTGAACTTTCTGGTGAGGTTTGCGAAATATTAGTGACCCCCTTGAATCTACCACTGGCCTTTTTACGGTCCATATGGTTCTACAAAGCCACTGAACAACAAATAAAAGTTATTTCAACCTTTATTTCATTACTCGACTGTAATTGACAAAAATTCATTAAAGCCAGACAAAATTTGGGTGGTCCACTTTTTATGATCATCACTGTAGAATCACTGTATATGTCTCATTACCGTCCCGAGATTTGTATCCATAAAGTCTGTAAACATACCTTGCTCATGCCTTGGTTTTAGCCTCTAATTGTCATACATTTAACTTTCTGTTGTCTTTTGTCACTATATCGTGTTGTCTGCTACTGCAGTGCTGAAATGTCTTGTCAGTTTGCCCGAGTGTTATCTGTCTATGCCAATGCTATGAGCTGTAATGAACAAGCTTGTTTCTGTACATTTGTGTGTCACATCAGTAGTACTTCTCCCGAAGAGAGGCCGCGAAATGCCACTGTTCACTGAACAGCCTGAGATTTTTGGCTGATACATGGCCACGACATGGATAACTATCAGAAAAATAGAAATACCATTGGCTTGATCAATTTTCGAGTATGGTAGCTGCACGACCGTGTGAAATATCGAACATCACATTCAACCGTCAGCTTCGTAGGTAGCATTTTCCTACTTGCTGCTTCTTAGTGTCTTAGTGGTTTCTTGGATACAAAGCTTGGATGGAGATATCACACTATGTTTATTGAAAAGAAGTGTGCACAGCGCATGTGCATTTCAGAAAGTTTTCAGATTGTTTACTAACAATGATGAATAATATTTCACTATTATTGTAGCATTTATTCGACTTGTAAATATTCAGAGATGTTGTCTCTCTGATGACATGAAAAGTAATTGAAATAAAATAATCAGCTGATTTGAGATAAAATCACTTGAAATAAAGAAAGCAGATGGCATTACTGCTAGATGATTCCAAGCTTCGAATGCCTTCACACTTTCTTCAAGGAATCGTTTCCTGGTCATCTTCAGAGTGGATGATAATCTGCACTTCCTGTCATGCTATGTTCGTTCCTGAAATAAAACTCATTAGTCCCACGAAGTGCACCAATCGATGTAAGGTCATCTTTTTGGATCAACTGACGTGATTCTGTATATTTTATACGTGACTCTCTTTTTCTGTCGCTCTCGCTCTCACTAGCACGATTCTACAATATGGAAATACGAAGTACAATATGGACAATAGACAATATGTATGTACATCTACATAATACATGTCAGCGTTATTATAAGTACTCCGTGTGTAATTTAGATCGTTTCTCTTCCGAAACTAAAAGAAGTTTTGAGATAAAATTCTAAGAAATTCGCTATGAAAGTTTGTTGTGCTGCAAGATTTACTAATTATTTATTCAGTTATAAGTCTTTCTTAACTTTTCCTTCCTTGCAGCGGTACCTTTGAAAAAATATAAGTCTTTCTCGGTTGATGACATCATGAAAGGTGCACTCGAATATCGAAATATTGTCGCAAGTACAATAGAGGAATAATGAAGCTAGCAAACACAGTCAAACAATTAATTAATAAAGTGTCAGCATTCATTTTTTTTGATTGAACAAACTAATCGATCAATACCGCGAGCAGTCACTTAGGAATTTCCTCTGTCTACGTATACATCACTCAGGTTAGGGAAGTCGTTGTCTGACCTTGAAAGCTGAGAGTCAGGTAGAGACATTTCAAAAGAAAACAGTTTCCTGAAAAGTCTGTCAAAAGTTTGAGGTTGAAGAGACTCATATTTGAGATAGGTAAAAACAAGAAAACAAGATACCTTTTTATGAATATTGGCATTGCTGAATCTGATTATGGGCTTTCGTAGTGACCTAGAGTTTTTGCACATTTTTAATAATTTTTTGCAGTTTCGTCATCTGCATGCCGTTTATTATCAATCAATCAATCAATCAAAGATAGCTGTTGTGGCATTTATCACCAGAATTTGAGATACTGCATATCAAGAATAGCAAAGTTTAGACGCAATAGTTGGAATGAAAATGGAAATGAGACTTTTCGGTAATTTCAGACTAGCAGTCTACTAGAACGAGATTCTGGAGGGTGTGAGGCCGAATATGAACCTTTCACAACATGATGTGCTCGCTATGGCTACTGCAGTTTTGCGCCTCCGCTGAGTAGTATCAGGCTCCTCTTCTTGCCAGAAAGGATCAAGGCAAACACATTTTAACACGTTGCTTCCCAGATTTTTAATTAATCGATCTTCGTAGCTATTTGCAGCCATCAAAAGCCTTCTCCCTCTTTGAAGACCGTACAGAAATTTCGATTTGTGAATCTATTATTCAATTTACTCAAAATTCAAATTTGCTGACGTTGCTTATGATTTGCTTATGAGGATACGTGATTTTGTAATCACAAGGACGTGATGAAAATCCGAATATAGTGTTGTGAAATCATTGCAAATATAGGAGTTAAGAAAAAACAATCCTGAATACAAGCGATCATCATGTAATTCCAAATGACCTGCAGATGCCTTCTACATTAATCATGCTGAAGAAGTAATGTGAACATCTTGTACATTGTATGTCTAAATTTCTCCACTGGAAATGCGTGGAATTCATTTCTCCAAGCTATTGATGACAGATAAAGGATCTGACCCCGGAAGACTCACAGTTTTGTGGCATGAAGAAGTGTACATTGTTATCTGAAATTCCAAGGTGTGACCTCGTTCCCTGCACAACTTCTATAGCTCCCAGACAGTCAAATTCATCAGTCTCACAACGATCTTTTTTCCTTGTGAAAGAACTGATCATAAAAAACGGACCACACAAATTTCGCTGAAATTCATTCGATTCATATTTCTTCCACTGGAGTCGCACATCAACGTGCCATACATCATTCGAGAGCTTGCATTCACAGCTACTTAGAATGAGGTATGAGAGACTTGCATCTGTTACTGCATTTGCTGAGGAGTGCTCAAATTTTGAAGATCACTCAATTTACAAATTACAATTTTTCAATAAGAAAACATGTGAGTATGATCATTATTCAAGCGTTGAAGAACGAGCATTTTCTGAGCTCTCTTTTGTTGCACTGGTCATCAAAATCGGTGAACTAGAAAGAAATGAGTAATATCGTGAAGTTATCAGTAAATCATGACTGTTTTGACTAAAAATGTTCTATTCTCACCTTTTCATCAAAAATGTGCATTTTTGGTATCTTCAGAATCCTTGGGATGTAAGGAGTGCGAATATGAAAGTCTAATTAAGTTCAACAGTTCTTTTTCAAGCTTCTTCAACATTTTTTCTTATTACCGTTTAAGTATACAAACAACATGTAAGGTGAACAATCCCTATTCATCGTGAGAGAGAAAGACATGCCTTCGCTAATAATTTTACTTCGACCCTTCGTTCACCTTACATGTTGTTTGTGTACTTTAGCAGCAAGGAGAAAAAATGTTGAAGAAGCTTGATAAAGAACTATTGAACTTAATTAAACTTTCATATTCGCACTCCTTACATCCCAAGGATTCTGAAGATACCAAAAATGCACATTTTTGATGAAAAGGTGAGAATAGAACATTTTTAGTCAAAACAGTCATGATTTACTGATAACTTCACGATATTACTCATTTCTTTCTAGTTCACCGATTTTGATGACCAGTGCAACAAAGGAGACCTCAGAAAATGCTCGTTCTTCAACGCTTGAATAATGATCATACTCACATGTTTTCTTATTGAAAAATTGTAATTTGTAAATTGAGTGATCTTCAAAATTTGAGCAATCCTCAGCGAATGCAGTAACAGATTCAAGTCTCTCATAACTCATTCTAAGTAACTGTGAATGCAAGCTCTCGAATGATGTATGGCACGTTGATGTGCGACTCCAGTGGAGGAAATGTGAATCGAATGAATTTCAGCGAAATTTGTGTGGTCCGTTTTTCATGATCAGCTTGCAGTGTGACTTATAATAATCATTGCCATGCAAGCACTTTCACAGTGATCATAGTTTTGTACCAGATCCGATGATGAATAACTGACCACCCAAATTATGTCGAAATTAATTCAATTGACTGACTGATTCAAATTGATTTAATGACTGGACCTCATCCACTCGCCTCAAAGCACAACAACATGTCATGCGTCATTCATCAGCTTGCATTCTTAGCATACAAATTAGCTATGCTTAGCATCTGCCATTGTGCTTGCTGGACAGTAGTGGACAAAATATGAAAATCGCTTGATTTACAAGTCGCCGGTTTTCAGTAAGAGCACATGTTGTTTATTTTAAATTAACATACTAAAACATCCCCTCAATGGCGTTTGGCTACTTTCTCAGAGTCTGGTGCTCCACTCAATTTGAGGTAATATAATCGGTCTCCTTTCCGGCAAAGTTAAAACCTTTAGACAGCTGGTCTATAATGAATATTGCCCGTCAGAGAATATTGCCCATTTGAAGTTGAAATTCGAAGATACACTGCCACGACAGAGCTGGACGGAAGTTCAAGTCTATTTCAATTGAAATATTACACTCCTACATCTCCATCGAAAGAGTTTATCAACTTGAATATTTCTCCCCTGATGCAATCAATAATGTTGATTGTAATCTGTTGATAGATTTACTGCTTAAGTAATATTTAAAGATGAAAACAGATGAAATCTAAAATCATCCGTTTAGAAGATAGAGCCCTGCATCCATCTTCTTTTGGGAGAAGTTGATTGACAGCTTTTTAACATGAAGAAGCATGGGATGGAAGTTGTTTGATATGCGTTTGGGATTAAACTGGTGTTACAATGCCATCCATTTGTGTCAGTCATGTGTAACTTCTGATGCACATTTCTCTACAGCTGACGGCGTCTGTTAGCACTGAAATGAAAAGATTTTAAAATCGTTGATGTGTTTTAGATTAAACGACTCTCCTAATATGCTTGCCCGTCACATTAAATTAACTTTCTCCCTCTCAGTAGACCGGTTATGTTTCAAAAAAGAGCTATGTCTTTCCATGTGTCGTTAGAGGGACAACTGCTCCATTTGACGAATTGATTTAAATCAATAATGACTAATAGCACTGTCACATTGGACCATGAATACAGCTGGATCCTCATGAATAATTCGCACCTGTATTCATCTCTCCCAAAAATACATCCGCCGCAGGCCTGGCCACTGCCCCCCTGTTTTGATTGCATCGGCTGCCAACCCGAGCCATGTCAACCGGTTTTCATTACAGCGACCTGACTGGCTCTGTACGCGAGAAATCCGGCCGTTCCAACCCTGTTTGAGGCCGACTGAAATGATTGAATGTAGTAGATTTAAAAATTCTGATCGTCATGAATCAATTACAGAACACGTTCTTGTGTTCCCAGAACAGGGATGCGGAGTCCTATCATTTTGACAGGACTTCGACACCGAGGGTTGATAGAACTCCGACTCGGGTGGCAAATATATATATAAAGCCTAGATTTTTGAAAAATTAGCTGGTGACCTACATCATAGATCATTATAAGTTTGCCTGAACCAATCTTTAGTGATCATTGCTGCATCAATTATCAATCATTTTCGATGAAAGTTCATCATATGTCGCTTTACGTTGGATGCATGCGACTCGGCTCCTCCAACCTTCTTGATGTGTGCTTCACACGGTTTTTCTTCAGTCTCTATCAGGCAGGAAAATCACCATCCTTCTCCAAAAAATATGAGTACACTTCGATTTTAATATGCGCTTTGGAGGAGTCATCACACACGATTAACGTGAGGGTAAGAAGTAATGTTCTCAAACAAACTAGTATTTCATTTTTGTCTCTGATGTGACCTTTGGTGCGTTGGTGTGATCGAGGCTGGGAGGAGGGCTTGTCTTCTCTACCAAATCGTGGGGGTGAAAAGACAATCATTTTTTCACTATCACGGTTCATTCCCTCAACTATTGCAAGCTTTGCATGCACTGCCGTTTCGACTGTACTTCTGTTTGACGGAGAAAGTTGACATGAAGACAGTGACAGCTATGCACGAGGACAGATAATTCGTTTGTATTATATTTCGGGTCTAGTTATAGACCGGACTCCGGACTCCGACTAGGCCGGGACTCCGACTCCGACTCCGCACTTATGTGTTGAGTGCAGGTCAGTTATTGTACACGAATTATAATGTAAAATTCTCAGTGTCATTTCAGATTGGATTCTCAAGCAGTTGAGACTTCAATCATGATAAAACCTTTTCTGAAATTTTTTCTTCTGATTTCAGAATGTTACTGCTATCGCTTTAAGCATCGTCATGGAAGAGGTGGAAGTTTTCAATCTCCGAATTATCCCCAGGTGTATCCCATTCCACTGGACTGTATTCTTTATATATTCATCGGACGAAGAGATGAGCTGGTCCGTATCACATTTCAGGAAATAGACTTGCGTCCGAAGACCAGGGATGGGTAAGTTAAAACAAATGATGGTTTAACGTCACTGCTCCCCCTTACTGGGGGCTTGTACGGTGCTGACACATTCAGACTTTAATATGGAGCGTTCTGATCTTTTAGTCCGGATGCCCTTCCTGACGACTCACAATGGCACTTTAGGGGCTCGACCTCCGGACCGACATACCGCTAAGCCAAGCACTTAACCACTGTGCCATGGGGACCACCAAAGTTAGATACTTTCAAAACAGAACTAACAGATCGTTCTGATCCACTATCTGCTGAACAGTGCTGTGAAATGAATTGGTTAATTAGCATACAAAGTCAGCAGATAAAATTGTCCAGCAGTGACCATTTTAGTTCCGTTGTCATATAAGTATATCCTGAATGACAAATTTCACCAGGTTGCTATATGGCGCTGTACTTTACAGGTTCCAGCAGACAAATGCTTTTAATTCCAGTGAAATCGATTTGTTGCAGCTATTGCACCCATACTTACTTCAGAAATCTATTTGTTGAGATTTGAAAGGAAATTTGTTGGGCACAAATGCACCTCATATTACAAGGAGCACATTTTCGGTCTGCCAAAGTATTCACCAGGTTTTCTTCAAGATATATTTATCTCATCAATTTCTTTATTGATTTATATTTAGTTTATACATGCACTATTTTCTGAATTGATAAATATTTCAATTGCTTATTATTCATTTTTCTCTTCAAATTATCTTAACTGCATTTATATAATTATTATTATCATTACCGGTACTTAAATTATTTTATCTTTCATAAGATTTCCCACCATATGCAATTTTACTGCTTATTCTTGTATGTGGTGGACATAACTATTCGACTTTAGTTAAGTACAGTTTCTTTGCTTTCTTCGCTGCATTCTATGTGTTTCATTGTGTCTGTGATAAAGACTTTAGCACTGATCAAAGAGATGTTTCACCATGAAGTTAAATAAATTGAGATAGTGAAGAGTCGAGTGTTGTGAAGTAAATGGCTACGTGTAGATCAGCAAGTTGGGTTCCCCCATAAGGAAAAGCCTCATTTTGCCAGTCACATTTATACTCTATGCACTTCTGTCCTTCAATATAACTTGTCTTTGAATTGCTCAATTTTTCCTTGTAAAATTTATGCATACAATGTGTATATATAAATATATTATTCATAAAATTATGCGAAGCCAGCAATCTATCCAATTAATGTTTACAATTATTAGCTACCGGTACCAATTAGCTTTCAACAGTATCTGGGATGAAACCAAGTGGGTGGATCACAATTACATATAGATTCACAATATGCGTGAATATGTATATTTCTTCGGCAGACTCTTGAACCACTTTCTTCAATCATAAATCAAGTATATATGGAATATTTACAGCATAAAAAACAAAACGGTGAAGTGTCATAAGGCTAAATTTTATACCAAACAAAATCTTCGTGGTCGCGACAAAATCTCATAATTTGATTTCAAGGTAGTTGGTTGATACCTACTACATGTATGTGTCAAATTGCAAACTTTTCAGGAGAGTAAAAAAGCTTTCTGTAGATTACAATACTTTTTCAAAATGGGAACGCAACCATCTTAGCATGTGCCTTTAAACATCCGTCTGCTGTCGACAAGATATTATAAAAATAAATTGAATCCAAGAGAGGTCTGCAAATTAGTGTAGTCCATGTCATGGCTGCACATGTGAGATGCTACCTGAAAAGCGCATGTGCGATATTACTTGTCAAAACACACTTGCGGGGAATACATTATATGACATAGCAATATTGCTGCTATAGAGCACATGTGAGACATTATTTTGTTAGCAATCTAGGGCCACTGTGTTAGTCGCTGAAATTTTAACACATGATCGGGATAAACATTAACTTTTACCGAAAAAAACGAACATTTATATAAAAAAGCACTTAGCATTTTTATGATCACCGTTCCGAAAATGAATACATGCGATATTGTCGCGACAACGAAGAGGTATGAATTAGACATTGTGAAATTTATCAAAGTGGAGGAAACATAATCAAAGTACCGCATTTTCATGCCAACCACAGATGATCAATTTCCTCAATTAAAGGTTTTGAATATTATGGCGCAAGCATAGCCGGAGTTGCTAATTAAAATGATTAGCATTATTTTTCCACTGAGTTGCATCCTCAGTTGAAAAATGGAAACAGACCTGAATAGCTGCTATTTCATCCAATATCAGGAATCATCAGCAGGCCTAGTTGACATCTCTTAACATCAACTCAACTCCCTATTTAAAATTGCAGCCATGCACGGGTCAATTTGAGACTTGCAATTAGTAAATTAGTGAAATTTCGACGGGCATTCATTAAACATCACTTCAAACACACTACTGCCAAAACTAGTTTGTTTAAAGAGATTCTGAAATCCTGAGGTCGCAGGAATTGATATTTCGTGGCCTATTAGAATGATTTGTCATGAACTTGAATAACCACGCGTCTCATTTTCATCACTTGTTTCACATTTTTTATCAAAATCAGCAAATGCATCGATTATTTCATGTTAGTCGTGATTTTCAACAGGTTTAATATTCATGATAAACAAATAAAAGAAATAAAAATAAAGAAAATAAAGAAAAAATTGAAAATTTTAAATTAGTGGATTAACAGAATTTAATGGCGTTCTCCTAGATGGATTGCTTATACTGTATTGTTATAATACTTTCTCTCCAGTTTCCTTTGCCTAAGACAAAAAACACATTAATTTATTATAATTGAAATTACACAGTAAAATACCAATTTGATCGAAATTCGCACATATCGGTCTAGCGGCCCGAGAAACAGTGCACCGCGCACAGCAATAAAACAAGCATGACTAAAACACCATAAAAGCATGATCACAACAATCAAAAGACGTTATAAAATCAGGGTGCAAAATGCACAGACCATGCAATGAATGAAACAATAACAAGTCTCCGGTCATCATATAGGCTCAATAATGTCAAGGTTGGTGATTTCTTGAGCTACAAAACGAGTCAATGTCAGGTTTGATTATGGAGAAGGCTCAAAGCAAGACGTCTTGAAGGCTGTACAGATATGTGAAGTCAAACAATAAAGACATCAGTTTGATGTCTGAAGAACCATGCACAGAATGTCCGCATCTGGCATGAGCACAATAGAACAAAAGTGAGCCCCTAAGAGTTAAGCTCTTCTTTCACTCTTAGGCAGCTTCATGCATCTGAACAGTTGTTCACACGAGTACGTAGTCTGGAGCAATGATTATTGTGTCTATCAGTTTTACAAAAAATTGTTGTAGAAGTCTTTAGTCGCACGCGACTGTACTTTGAAAAGGAGCCGCGGGACACATTTGCCGATCTCTGCTCTAATAGATGCCTTAGGAGTCAATTTAACCGTCATATTTCGAGACAGAAGGCGTCTGTTTAAGACAGGGTTGGCTTTTTGTCGGCTAAAACTGGTTTTTGCTACCAAGTGGGAAAAACCCAGTCAAAACCGGCAAAAACTGGTAACCGCTTAAAACTAAAATTCCGAAAAATTCTGTGTTGAGTGTTGAGCAAGAATGCAGTGTATTTTAAAAATAGCTTAGGTTTCATCATATCTAGATTCGAACCCAGGTCTCATGAACGCAGAGAGATCACTCCATCAAAAAGCCTCTGCATCGGAAAATCTCACCTCCCAAAATAAGCATTGTGCAACAGTCACTTAGAATGCATTTCCATTTTTTTGGAAATATACTAAATGTACTAATGCTTGTGATTTGAGCAGAAAATCATGATTTGGAAGAGCAAATGATAATTAAATAACATAGTTCGCAACAGCAATCTTGATAAAATGAGGTATAGTGCGTGTCTGAACAGCTTCAGTTATAATCTCACCAAAAGAACATTTCCAGTAAGCTGCAAAATTGATCTTGTTAATAGAATCTGAGAGCGACAACAATTGTGACATTAATGTGATAGATATAAGAAGCTGTATAAAGTTCTTGAAATGTCCATGTTTTGAGGTCAAATCAAAGCTTTACTTTCGGCATTAAATTCATTTAAAATAACCTTATCCTCTAAATATGTGCGGGTAAATTGCCATGACATAAAAAATGTAGAAGGGCAATATTTTTAATCTAGTCCTTCTGGGAGTGCAGGATAAATTTCATAGTAATATTCGTGTAATCACAATGGGTATGGGACATTTGCCACAGATTTAGAAGACAATCTATTCTATGATATCAGCAGGGAGGTTAATCGCAGAAATCCGAGGCCATCTTTCTACATTTTCTTGCCCTTCTAGCTTCATGGAATGCCTGCTTTCGATCTTTATACAGAGCCAAGTGATTTCCTTCCAGCATGGACGTCTGTTACATCCTACAATGAATGAAATTCGTAAAGCAACAAAATGCGTGCACGCTTGGAAGAATAATGCACAACAGCTTTATAACAATATTTTTTTTACAATAATTCATATTCCTACACCAATACCTAGAACATATTCTTAAATGAAATATGATATTGATAAGGTTTGAATTGTGAAAATACAGGCCTAAATGTTTATCGTATGATGAAAAAGTAAAATGAACTTATTGCGACTGCCGTTCATCAATAAAGTAAGGAGTGACGATGATCCCCTATACACAAAAAACGTAAGTAGTAATGCTGGAAAAATAGCTTTAGCCAGTTTATGCCAGTTTTAGCCAAAAAAGGTGACAAAAGCTGGTGGTTTTTACCGGCCAACCCTGGTTTAAGAGCGTTCGATCATTAGACAGGAATGTTTTTTGCTCTCTCATGTTCTACAATGCTTTTGAGGTACAATTACTCTTAAATCAGTTTCGCGAAATGCTTTTTGAAAGTGCGAAAGTGAATTTAAGACCGACCAAACGCTATCATTTGAAGACGGAGATGAGTTCAAGATTGAAGAAGAAGGCTACGAAGTAATGGATAGCTTTCGATGCGAGGGTGATGTCATTAGAACTAGAGCAGGAACAAGTGTGATATTCAGGCGAAGATTCGAGAGATGGTACCTTTCTTGCAGGGATGCGGAGTCTAGTCGGAGTCCTATCAAATGATAGGACTCCGGACTCCGGACTCCGGCCTATAACTAGACCCGAAATATAATACAAACACATTATTTATCCTAATGCATAGCTGTCACTGTCTTGATGTCAACTTTCTCCGTCAAACAAAAGTACAGAGACACTGGTGCATGCAAAGCTTGCAATAGTTGAGGGAATGAACCGCGATAGTGAAAAAGGGATGGTCTTTTCACCCCCACGATTTGGTAGAGAAGACAAGCCTTCCTCCCAGCCTCGATCACACCAACGCACCAAAGGTCACATCAGAGACAAAAATAAAATACTAGTTTGTTTGAGAACATTACATCTTACCCGAACGTTAATCGTGTGTGATGACTCCTCTAAAGTGCATATTAAAATCGAAGTGAACCCATATTTTTTGGAGAAGGACGGGGGATTTTCCTGCCATGTAGAGACTGGAGAAAAACCGTAGGAAGCACACATCAAGAATGTTGGAGGAGCCGAGTCGTATGCATCCAACGTAAAGCGACATTTGATAAACTTTTATCGAAAATGATTGATAATTGATGCAGCAATGATTACCAAAAATAGGCTCATGTAAGCCTATAGTGATCTATGATGTAGGTTGCCAGTTTATTTTAGAAAACTAGGCTTTATATACTTGTCACCCGGAGTCGGAGTCGGTGTCCTATCAAAATGATAGGACTCCACATCCCTGCTTTCTTGCCACTGAGAGATTTAGCTTGCATCGTCCAGTAGAAGATAAGATCGTCCAGTAGAATAATAGTAGAAGCTTAAGTGTGATCCTTTGAATTTATGGTGTTCCTGCTTTCCCACGGCCTATATCCGTCTAGCTTATTATGAATCTAGCAATGATTCCAACATTTGCCAAATGCAAAAATTTCTTGATAAACTATGAATTAAAATTCATGTGATTCAGGTTCCCAGTTACATAATGTGACATTTTTTTCAAATTTACTACAAGTTTTTAGTCATTCATACTTACAAGCAATAGGGTTTCGTATAAAAAGAGTTATTACAATGTCATCAAGCTTTCCTTCAGATGTTTTCTCTGAAGCATGAGGAGGATATAGCACTTTGAGATATATATCTCTCAGTTCTACCCACAGTTGCCGATAATCAACTCGATTACTTTCATCAACATACGTACAAGTACGGTTCTATGAGGTCAAACAGTGAAGAGATCAAATGATGTCTGAAGAATCATATAGAGAATATGTCCACATCTGGCATGAGGACAATAAAACAAAGGTTTGTGTAAATCTAAAATAGAATATTGGAAAACATCATTGTAAGAAATGTGAGATATCTGTTGTAAATTGTTGTTGACAAACATCTTCTTTGTGTTGAATGTTCACCCGATCTTCAGAGGAGTATAACATTCAGCCATATTGTGAATTAAAGGCGGTAAGGCTATCCAGCAAGTATAGTTGAGTTCTTTAGCTAAGTAGGAGAGAGGCATGTGAGAGAAAAATGTTGAATAGATCATTGAATATTCAGAGTAGGTGCAGTGTTAAAAAAGGTAATCCACAATATGAATTATCACAAAGGAAATTGTTGGATATGTTTCGGTCATGAATCATGAACCTGTGATAAATGTAAATTGGCACATTATTCACTCGGCAATCTGCAACTTGCTGTGGATTCTTGGTTTTTTGTGTCGGCTGGTCAAATATTCCTTTTGCAACTGCATGTGCATCTGTGTGTGCGGTTGTGTTGTGTCTGTGTTGCCTAGTCTGCGTGCTTGGGCCTAGAGATAACGTTCCACGCCCCACGGTCAAGGCTATAACTAGTTTTGAGGGGCAAAAAAGCCCCTCGAGAGAGACGTCCCCCCAAAGAGAGACGAATATCTATGTCAATCTCTATCGCGTAAAATGGCACGCAGAGATGGCGGAAGAAAGTTGAAGACTGTCGAACTACTTGAAGCATTTGAAACTCTATAACCCCATCTTGTATGTTCAGAGATTGCGTCGTCTTTTGGATCACACCTTTTCTAAGATAACTTTTTCTAAGATTACTTACTTGTATGTACTACCATTTGTACTTGCTGTCTTTACAGAGATCGAGTGAATTTCTTCAATTCACGACTTGATTGCGCAAAGATTGCGAAATCAACCGCCCATCTAACAGAGTTCAAAATCGACAACGCCCTGTTGTTGACATAGTGAATGACGTATGACATCACAGCGTAACATTTCAATAACATTGAAACTATTGAATCGAAATTAACGTCTAACTAAGTTTTATGCAACACTTTCTATTGGATGCCGCTATTCTCACTACTGAAACAGTCTACCGAGTATTGCAATTCAATGCTGTTTCAATAGTGTGTTATATGCAACAGAATTCATCGATTTACTCATACTTCTTGATATCAATAGTTCAGTACTACTGAAAGCTTTATGCAACAAGCCCCTGTCTTCCAGTGGAAATGAAATGAATTGATTGAAAGATGTATCAACATGATTTGCAACATGATTATATGTTTTTACTTGATGCCGATATTTCTGAAAGAGCCCTACACCTGATAGATTTCATAGTCTTATGCAATCAGTGAGCAATTTCAGATATCTATGCATTAGTGTCTCTTTGCTTTAGGTGATTACATTAATGGATTTCCTGGAATCCACTGAATCGAAGCAATGCCCCATGCGTGATAGGTTCGGTGTAAACGCGGTTCAGTACCTACATGTTTATTAAACGTACAGTAATGCTCTTATTTTGTAATTATAAAAGATAGCTAGTTTAAGCTGACAGTTCCACATATATATTTAATATCCAGATAAGTAATTAATAACGCTATCTGATTTCTTTGTTTCTCGAGCGCATCATCTTATGGCTTAATTAATTGTTGGGATATTTTGATTAGAAGTAAGCAATTGAGTTCCTGTTCGAATATTTTATTTCCATCGAGAATATTCGAAGCTGCTTGAAATATGCCACTATATGTTGTCGTGTCTGTGTGTTCACACGTCTTAAATGTTTCGTTCCAGCTATGTTTGGACGTCATTCACGATGTATGAATCGCAAAAATTGAAAATAGAATTGATAAGCTTGTCGAAAAATGTCACATTGCTGATGGGTCAAACTATTTAGAAGTGGGTCAATGAACCTTGACACGTGATCCACTCGACTCACGGGGTATTTGACCCATGACTCACTTGACCCACGCGAAATTGTGACCCACTTGTCCCACAACCCACTTCCAACTCTGATGTAATTCCAACAGGGTTGCAATCAGCTATGCAGCTTTGGCGGCCAGGATTTGACAGCCTGGTGTATTTTCACAATACGCGATATAACCCAATGATTTGCTCGAATGTTAGAAGCATTCGCCTAATGACCACATGCACTGATTGAAAGGCTGACTTCGAATAAGCTCAGGACTTTCCTTTATCATTTCACTTCAGGGTCTAATATCGATTCTACAGGCATCCTTACGATGAGGACCACATCCAGTTTACTGCAGAAATATTCGCATGTCAGGACTTGCATGTCAACGAATAAAATTTTTCAATTCTTGGCATTTTATACATTTCATTGAGTGAAGTCACTGAATAATTGCCATCATTGCTGCTGAGTGTAGGTCACTCTTTGAACATTCAGACTGGATTTTCGCTTCATCAACCATCAGTAATAATACAGCTTCAATCAGGAACAACTTTGTAAATCTAGGTGCTCAGGATATCATTTATTTCCGAAAACTTTATTGCCTAATGTCATGAAATTCGTGTTCATTTGTTTGAAAATCTCATCGCAATGATTGCTCCCACTCGGCATCATCATCGGCTTAAAGGCAATTGAAAATGTGATTTTCCTTTGTGACTCATACCTCAACTGACATTCTTCTTCAAAATTAGGTCGTTCTCTTTTGCCTGATAATTATATCATTTTCCAAGACAGCAACTTTGATGACGTAACAGTCTTGTGAGATTGGCATCCATTTTTTACTATGTCATTCAATTGGATGTGAGACAATGGTTAGAGAAATGAACTGCTTCAAGTTTGAAATTTGAACAGTGAAATGCTATGTGATTGAATTTGTGAGCACGGAGCAACATTTTATTTGATTACAATTATGTTTATGTTTTGGATCGCAATTAAATGGCTCTTATATGCATGAAAAAAAGTTGTAGCTTGCCTTATTCCCCAACACGAAATTCCAACAAGGCTGTGGCATTTTGTTCACTATCGAAAAATTAGTCCGGAAGCCAGAGCAAGTTTCTGCAAGGAACGAGCCCGAAAATAAGACTTTTGCATGTGGCAGAATGTAGATAAAATTGCTCAAAATGCTTGTGTTTGCCGACATGGGGAGACTTGCAAAATCTGAGTGTGTCTACCTTTATAGACAAGGGTGCATGAACAGGAAATGGCCTGAATTTAATTTGATTAGCCCTTGCTAATCTGAAGGCATTCCATGTCAAAAAGCATGACTCTGGGCCTAGTATTTTTCGCTTAATCAGAGAATATATTAATCAAATTACTTTTGCAATAAAAAATTCAGTCTGAGTCCCATTGGATTGACATTTGTTTTTTTTATCCGGTCTAACAAGAACAGGAACCAGGCAAAACTCTGCAGACGCCCATATATAAGATATCACTTTTACAGAAATATTCAGAATAAATCTTTGATAGTCGAAATAGAGTTCGGAAGATTTTAGCTTTCTGCACGATCGCAGGTTTGCAGTCGACTAATCATCTGCCAAGATTCATATCCATTCGCTGTTAGGATAAAGAATTGGTTTTGCAATTGATTTTTGTTTACTTTAGATATCGATATCTAGTGTTCTCAGAGGAAGTTCGGTTCGTGTGGTTCATGATATCAATTGGCTGCATCTATTTACTGACCTTAATGTGCCTTTTCCCGCACATCCACTGTGTCGAGCCAGTCCTCGTGGTCACTTTTGCAATCTAGCTCTTCTTCGGACGACTCGACTCCCTTTCTCCTCCGGCCTCGTCTGCCATGCATGATGCCTTTCTATGAGAATGACTCTTCTCACGATGCTGCAAATGTCCGAAACATCAACGGCCTCTCGATTTTCTCACACCTTGAATAGTGTCTATCTCCAGATTTGGTCTGATCTCATCGTTGGTCATGCATTCCAACCGTGTGTAGCCGTGCATCCACCTTAACATCCCTGTCTCAGCAACATGGAGTCTGTGCTCATCCACCTTGATATCCCGGCAGCCAGAACGAGATTCTGCAGGGAACAAAGTCGAAAATAAGACTTTCGCACAGTGATGTACACCCTGTGGTATCTCAATGTCTGCGCATCTGCTGAGTTCTACCTACTTCCTCATCCTGTCACACAGGATCAAAGAAAATTGGAAACAAACTGAAGTTTTCGGCTGAAATGAGATTCTACATGTTTTCTCTGATTAAATGAAAAATGCAAAGACTAGAGCCGTAGCATAGAATGCCATCAGGTCATTTTTTACCATCTTCATGTGCCTTTGTCTATGTAGCTTAAAGCAGCCAGATTTAATAAGCATTTTCATTCATAGTGGCAAAACGACATGTTGGCTTATTTTAGCCACCTTTAAGCTCAACCTCTCATGCATCACCTATCAGAGGTGTGATAATAACACATGCTCATGATAGGAAATGACTTGAAGACATAATGGCTTTCCAATCAATACATTTCACTTAATCAGAGAAAGCATATCCTTATTTTTTACCGAAAACATCATTCTGCTTCTCATTGGATCAACATGTGTTTTTCTTTTATCCTGTCCGACAAGGAGAGGAACCAGGTAGAACTCGGCAGATGTGCAGATTCGTAATAGTTACAACGTGCACATCATTCTGTGAAAGTCTCATTTTCGGCCTTGCTCAGCGCAGAGACTCACTTTGGCTGCCGGACTAAAACAAAATTTAGAACCACACAGAATAGCTGGTCGAATCATTGAGGAATGTTACTTGTTCTTGACATCGCTTTTTATTGCACATCATTAAAATTAATATTTAGCTTGACTTTCCTATTCTCAGGTTTCATATGTGCTTCTTCTTTATCATTTAGCCTTCACTGCATTTCTCTCTATAGCTCATCGCTTTGATTCAAACATTAAGACTGTGCTATGATAGATTTCAACTACGATGAAATATTTGGAATGGTTGAAATCTAAGGAATTTAATAAACTAATTAAATTTCATCGGGATTAAGAAATGTATCGAGCTAAAAGTTTAGATCATTAACCTTTGGAATTCTAGCTTTGTCTTCTAATGATAGAGAAATTGTTGCACCATTTTTCCGGAAGTGCGAGGACTATTTAACTTCGAAACAAAATTTCGTTAATGAGGCCGATGTAGTATACTGATGCGAAATGATTGGCATTCTTTCAACAATTTGAATCTCACGTTTGTGAAACAAGACTTAGGATTAAATTGGCAAAAAAGTGTGTTTTAGGACAAAAGGTCAAAAATTTAATTTGCATCAAGTAGAGAGAAGTATCGATACGGTGGCCTTTGGTAATGAGTGATCAAATTAGAATACAGGTATACAGTCGCAACATCATTGAAACTGAAGACAGGAAAAAGTTAAATTTACTATTTTTATTATCGTAGTATAGATTGGGAAATGGAAACAAACCGAAACAGAAAATTTTACTGTGACCAAAACTAATTAATGGTACATGTCTTGAATAAGATGTACTCAATACACTTGATAACAAAAGTTTGACGGGGTTCATTTTGTAAATCTTTGTATTTTATGCGTCTTTGACTCCTAGTAATGCACGCGTATGTTTCCCATGCATCCATGTAACGTGCAATGTAATTACATCCAGTTCATTACATTGCATTACATTGCTTTTAATGAATACGAACTTGTATTCACCCTGTAATTTATTTTCAAGAATCTTCAAGACGTTATTAACAATATACGTCTTTGTGGCGATGTTCATGCACTCGGGCGCACTAAGTATAACACGCTTGTTATACTGTCAATAAAGGAACTTGGACGGGTCCGCATGTTCGTTTGCCGCTGCGACGCAAACAACGTGGAACAGTAGTGATGTCAACATTTGTAGCTTCGAACCAACAACATGCACCTAAAGGACAGTGACACAGGAGATAGAACCCTTTCAGCATGTCCGCTCAATCGATTGCGTCCACCGCAATTTTGCCTTTTCGAAATATGGCAGCCTCTATCAAAGTAACGCTTCAAACATTAATGCGCATTGGTTCAGGTCCATACCCGATGTACGTAAAGAATGAAGACAACTAAATTTCGAATATTTGCAGGAGTATGCATTGCAAAATGTAGAAAGTTCCAATGCGTTTAGGCTACGAGTTAGAAATATCGAATAAATGTTTTATTCACGGGTTACCTAATCAACTGCTCGCAATGAAGAGACATCTGACACCAAAATAAAGGACAGAAATTATTCTATACTGAATAATTGCATTGGCCTATTACTACTACTGTGCTATTGCTGTAGCCATCGATATCTATGGCCAATATCTATTATCAACATCCTCTCACGTCATTACGGGAGCCTCAAATATTCAAAGTTGTTGCCTGGTTTAAATGAACAGAAAGTCACAATTATAAAGACGCATCCAGTACATTTAGGTTATGCAATATTTCAATATACCATTGGGAATGGTATATTTTGCTACCTGGTGCCACAATATCTCACATCAATCGAATCTTGTTATCTTACTGGTTCACTGATAAATCGAGATTCAATTCGACTAATCACTTTCAGTAAGATAAAAAGAATCATGTCGAGGCAATATCCAGCGAAGCACACTATATACTGTGCAACACTGCATTAGATTTATATGTAGATGAAATATGTTGTGTTGAATAATGAAATGGTTAAAACTAAATCCAAATAATCCAAATTACGCGATCGAAGAGGAATACTTTGCCTATCAGCATCTCAAGGATGCAGCACATCAGAGGAATGTTGTACTATAAACTGTACTATAATCATTTCGACTTGTCGCTCAACTCTTTTTTTACCACCTACCTTTCATCTCAAATTACTCGAGGTCAATCACGTAACAGCTGTCAGATTGTGCCAGTCTTAAAAGTTAATATGAACTATCTCAGTGGATTGTTTTTCTTTCGCGTCATTAAAATATGGAATTCATTGAACGGCTCAATAGTGAAAGCTCCAACCTTAATGATGTTCAAGAAAAGACTCAAATCAGTTGATCTAAGTGAATTTTGCTCATACTGTGACTGCTAATATGGGATTTCGTATAAAATTATATGACAAGTGCTTTTTATACCTGATGGTAAATTTTATTTAGATACATTCCTATATTCCATATTGAAGATGATTCTCATTATAATGAAGATCAATAAGAGTCTCAATCTCATTGATCCGAGTGAATTTGCATATAATGTGACCATGATCATTAAATTGTAAATTTTGTATAGATGATTTTGTTACATTCATTTCTATATTGGATGTTAAGCATTTACGCTCTTTTGCTCCATTGTGAGGATTCCCATCCAGTGAACTCTTAATCATGTCGTGATCATCATTCTTCAAATTTATAAATATAGGCCCTATAGATTTCACGTATTTTGTATATGGTATATGATGTATATCATGATGACTCTTAAAATTTGTAAATATGTAGGTCTCATATAATTTGTTTATGATGTGCATGTACATCATCATCACTCGGTAAATTTGTAAATATATATCTCATGCATTTATTATTGATGCTAAATTTTGCGTATGCATATGTCACACGTGTTATCAAATAGTGGAGAAAATAGTAAATGAATGACTCCTGATGAAAAATAGATGTTGTGTTTTTATCTGCATATCTTTAATGATTGAAATACAAAGCTTGTCCAAAAACATGTGATTAAATAGACATAAGAAACCATTGTTGCCTATACATGGAAATTTCTAGGAGAGTGCAGTTTTGGGCAACACATGTTAAAAATGCAAATAAATTGCATAGGAGAAAGTATAACTTTTTGAACAGGTTTGTGTCCAATAAATATATTCAATGGTTTTTAAAATATGAAAACGTCGCAAAAATCAAAGAATGAATTGATTATTTTCTACCGGTTTCAATTGGCAACAAGATGACAGATTGGCCAGTCTTCATCAGGAGAAATATAAAAAGAGGAAGTGAGAGACATCAAGTCCATACAATTTCAAACTATACAAACCGGTTGAAAGCCGTTTCACTATTTACATGCATAGACTACCTAATCCAAGATATTCAAATAGAAATATATCAAATAGAAATAACAAAAGTCATTTCTTTAATTTTGCGACGTTTCCATATTTTAATAACCATTGATAGCGCATCGTTCGCATCGCCTATGGAGTCGTTTATGAGAAAATGATTTTCTCATTTCATAAAAAAATAAAAATATTCAATACAATTTACTATATATAAACATGACACTTCCACGAAAAGTGAGGCATGCCAAAGCTACCGCTCCTGTTTGTTTAAGCGAGATATATATTTTTCATGTATTATTTAGGCGCCCTTTTACATGCACTATTATAGTATATCGAATCTGCATACTGTAATGTAATTGACAGAAATTTCTTGTTTTCATACTGCACCTTTCGCCTAAATAGATGTTTTACGAATTGAGTCGCTGGCAACAAAGTATAGGCCTTCTTGCTTATATTGAATACCCCAAAAAGAGAACATGCAAGTAAAAAATAATCTATGCTTATACCTGAAAGCAGTACATATGCACGAGCTTTTTAGCAAGAATACAGAATGTCTGCTTTTAAAGTCCTAGGTTTGAATCGACCAAGCTTGAACCCAGGTCCGCACGCTTAACGAAGCTCTACCACAAGGACGCATCGTCGGTCACATTTGTGATACAACATTCTAATATTCCCATGACGTGCAACGAAGTTATTTTAACTATAGCATACTTGAAGCTTTCGAATATAGTTTCATACACATTATTTCAAATATCATCAAATACACAAAATCACAGAGTGTACCTGAACAGCTGGTTAATCCTCAACTCTTCTCCGCATTTTCTTTCGCAGGATAATCTACAGTAAGATACGGTGGCCGATTTCAAACATAGAAGTTTTTCTTGAATCTCTCTGCAAGGAAACTAACGTTATTATAGATTATTTTCAATTGATTAAGTCAAGTGACTTTTTAGAAAATTGAGCTTGGGCAGAGAGTGTAGTTCCGAATGCTAATGGATTTGATTTGAGAAACATCGCTTGAGAAACAATACAATCAAAAGTCATCTAAGCTGCGTTTCAACAAAGAGGCAATTCTTAATGACTTTATCAGAGATGACTGTCTCAATAGTAAACTGAACGCAAATTTCCTTCTAAAAGGTTTATTGACATCAATCGAAAACTGAAAAAATGAGAAATACATAATGTGATGACGAAACTGATTCAATCAATAAATGTCATTCAGAGTGTGTTCAAACATTGTGCTGTCGTGTGATTCTGTAATGAATAGAGATCACATCAATTATTGTGTAATGTACTTTTTTGTTTCTAATGATGAAATTGCTTAGCTTATTAAGGAAGTTATGTATTTCAAAAAACGTGAACATGCAATTGAGCAACTGCAGCTTCTTTATTGCTATAAAATAAAGATCTGTCTTTTGACTGCCTCTGTTAAATAGGATCTTTTCAATATATAAATGATAAACATAATTTTGAACAGAACGACTTACTCGCCAATTCATCACACATGAGGAGAGGAGAAGCGTTGTTTGTCCTTCTAGTAAGCATTTTTTTAAATTTTTAGACATTTTAGGATATAAAAATTTTCTTTTAAATCATATTTTGTACCTATTGAAAATTAACTAGTCATTAGCTTGTTTTTTTATTTTATTTTTATTTTTGTTACCTTGACGCACTTTGCTACGTTGAATTGTTTTTACAGCACGTCTTGAGTTGAAGGTGGACTACGTCCCCGCCTCTTGACCTCTACTGGCAGGACTCTGTCCTTCTTGCAAATGCCTGAGGTACATTTCAGTCAATAGTGACTCTATTTTTTTGATAGATGCTAATCTTTCCCTATTATAGATATAACTTTTGAGGCTGTGCATCTTAAATGTACAGGACCGCGCTTGGTCGGGTTTGAGCGTCCAGGATGAAGCGGTCGAAACGCGATCGTCCTGACCAAGTTCCTGTTGATGACCTCATTAAAAATAGTCAAATAATTTGTATGCATATTTTTGTAGAATTTTATTTCACGTTTTAGCTTAAGGAACTAACATTAATCCTCTTACACACCTGGTAGATTTTAGATAACGTAATCCCGCCGTGTTAGCTAGATCTGGTATTTTGATTGGAAACAGACCTGTCCTCTTATCATCTGAATGGGCAGACTGTTAAATAGGATCTTTTCAATATATAAATGATAAACATAATTTTGAACAGAACGACTTACTCGCCAATTCATCACACATGAGGAGAGGAGAAGCGTTGTTTGTCCTTCTAGTAAGCATTTTTTTAAATTTTTAGACATTTTAGGATATAAAAATTTTCTTTTAAATCATATTTTGTACCTATTGAAAATTAACTAGTCATTAGCTTGTTTTTTTTTAATTTTATTTTTATTTTTGTTACCTTGACGCACTTTGCTACGTTGAATCAAAATTTTTGCATAAGCCTGGTATTACTACTCAATGCAAGAAGTACGTGGAACATTAATATCGACTCGCTAATTCGGTATCCACGGATAATACGCACTTTTTTGAATGTGTTGTATTTACCGACGAGGATGACGTTCTTGAAACTTATAACACTATTCCTTGAACAGGAGATCATGTGCTACCATTTACTAATGCTGTAAAATGATTCTTATCTTATACCCTAAAATAATTAATGTCTTATCAACATGTGCTAAATGCGTACTCCGGGCAAAAATTCGTTTGTGATTATATTGTCTTCAAGGCAAGTTTGTACATCAGCTGTCACTTCTATCAGTATCTGACACTCTGCAACGATTTACTTAATGAGATATCCGCTTGTCTGATGCTCTTGATTACGTCAGTTGTGATAAACACTGCTGTCTGCTGGCGTCGCGTGAGGTGAATGAATAAACCAATTTCACGAGGAAGTACAGTGAAGGCCAGTGGCAATGCAGTCATTTATGAATCAAAACATGGGCAGCACGAATGAAGGTGAATTTAGTCCTAGTTTAAAAGCCTTTTTATACACAGGTGTTGACATGTAGAGGGTATAATTTGATGATGTACATCATACACTGAGTTCATTTTAGTTTGCTGGTGAGGCTAAATTTTGATCAGATGCTCGAAAGCGATCCCCCATCAAGTAGGCATATGCATACTTAGAATAGAATAAAAAATAAATGACCGTTGTTTATACTCGGAAGCACATTAGGCACGGAGCCTTTCTTCCATGTGGCCGAGTTGTCATTTACCACTCTCATTCTTTCAGTGCTGAAAGTTTAGCAAGAATGCAGAGTGTACCTATTTTAAAAGTCTTAGGTTTGACCCGACCAAGATTTGAACCAAGGTCTCCCGGACGCAGAGCGAACACTCTACCACAAGGCCACAGCGCCGGTGAATAGAATGAATCTTTATTGTAGAAATGTACAAAAGGCAAAATTGGCTGTCGATTGACAGCACTTATGCTTTGCCAGAAAAACTGTACACATCTAAAAGTAAACTTTACAATATGGTGACAAATCAAAATCATATAAACGCTTTTTGAAGTCATTAAGTGAATTAAGTGTACTGTATTGCTGAAAAATGATCAGATACATTGCAATTCGAAAATTCTCGAGCACGAAGCTGTAGATTGTGGCCACGAGTTAAGTGATCACAGGACTTCAAAGTGAAGTGAATTAAATTATAATGCATTTTGTAGCCTAAGATGAGATCAAAAATTTTTCCTCTGTCAAGAGTGAGCATATCCAGCAACAATAGTCTGGAGTTATAATTGCTATAACTTAATTTGGCACGCCTGCAAATACTCTTGAACTTTATACCCACGAATAAGTGCACAAATAACATGCATGTTCAATTATTTATGGCATGCAATTTTTCTGATGAACGATCCTAGTTCAACATTAGAAAAGCCCCATCTTTTAAGATTTCTTGTGGTTGCTTTTAACCCTTTTGATCAAATCATGCTTCCTGCTTGATGTCATGTCGCCATCGGAAAATGTTCAGAGCATGCGCGACTTTACTGAGACGGCTGAGACCTCAGTGCTGCGGCCATCCAGCGCTGTGCATGGCTGCCGTCCCTTATTATCACCGTATCACAGCTGACATCATCACAGATAATTGTTCGACGCGAACTGAAAGAATTGAGCATCGAGTTGTAAATTGACGTCGCCAAATCAACTTAACTGATGCTCTAGTATCGATGCGGACCAACTTAAAAATTGACCGGAGTACACCTATAAACAACAGGCCACATTCAGCGCATAGAACTTGAGAACAATAAAACCTCTAGAAGAGCTTTTCACTTAACACTTTTCAACGGCTGTGTCATTGGCTCATCAGTCACATGCCTAAGGCTGAGCTTTTCATTGGTTCTTCATGCCCCAACTTAGTTCCCCCACATGTGCCGCCCCCTTGAGTCAATTTCTATTCTAATCAATTTCAGATGAGCAATCTATTTCTGTGATTCAACGTGTTCTGAAGGAGAACGTGGCAATAAGACGCTCGTGTTAACTAACACGCAATTATGTATTCTATGATTTTCACAAAGATATTTTTCTCAACGAGAACTTGAATAGTGTATGGTAGGTAATACTAAATCAATCGCTCTCATGTGACGCATAAATCAATGACTGAATAATAACAACAGTACTTAAAGTGTAAATGTCAGTGCATTGCGAATAGATAAGTCCCATTTTGATGGAGTCAAGTCGACTTTCAATGATCAATTAAAGGCGATCAAGCTGGGTTGGATTTAGAGTCGGCTTTATTTTTACTTTCAAATAACTTTCAATCTAATGCCGAAACTCATTCATGCTTCTTGAGATAATGGCCCGTATGCATAAAAAGTAACTAGTAGAAGTAACTTCCATTTCACCAAGTTTGTACTAGCAAGTATATACTCCGATGCATTTTCTTATGCATAAGAAGTAACTTCCAAGTCCGTACTTCCTAGTAAATACTCGTAAGTATAAACTAGACAAATTCGTATGCATAAAAAGTAATTTCTAGAAGTTACTTCTCAAATGAAAGTATGTACTAGATCAGAACGAGTATTTACTACCTCATTTTCCTAGTAAGCCAAATAGCAACCTAGCAAGACGAGAATTGCACACCATTGGCTAATTGTGTCATTTTAATGAAAGGAAATGCACCTAAATTGATCTGTTCTTTGAAAACTCACATAAGTGATAATTCTATTCGTGAAAGCGGTATGGATCTCGTGACTATATACATTCGTCGCCATATTAGAAGAGAACGATATTTTCGTGATAGACTGAATCCTTTGGAATATTACACTGACTGTGAATTGCAGAAATTATTTCGTTTTAATCGAACCAATATCCTTTTAATAACTCGTGTTCTGAAAGACAAAATTGAGAATAGCACTGGACGAAATTATTCTCTTTCATGTTTACATCAGGTGTGTATTGCTCTTCGTTTTTTCGCGACTGGTTCAATGCAACTAAGTTTGGGAGCATGGATACATGTCGAACAATGTACAGTAAGTCGTGTATTATGGAAAGTCACTCGTGCAATTATCAGTAGTTATCCGGATACTTTTGTCACCGACTGTGAGCAAAACAAAGTTAGATTTTTTGAAAAGTTTGGAATACCTAATACATTTGGTGTCATCGATTGTACTCATATTAGGATACAACGGCCCCAAGATTACTATCATCCTGAAGAATATCTGAACAGAAAGAATTGCTATTCTATAAACGTACAATCAGTCTGTGATAGTGATTGTATTTTTACGGATATCGTTGTTGCGTGGCCTGGAAGTGTCCATGACAGCAGGATTTTTAAGAACTCCACTTTGTACGACAAACTGATCACTGGTGAAACCAAAGGACTCCTACTTGGTGACAGTGGTTATGCTCTTTCTCCATTTCTTTTAACCCCATTCTCAACACCTCAAACATCAGGAGAGGAGCATTTTAACAAGGTCCACAAGAAAGCGCGTTGTACAATAGAACGTGCATTTGGCCAATTAAAGCGAAGATTCCATTGCATGGGAAGCATCTTGCGATGCAAGACAGATCGTGTGACATCGGTCATCACTGCTTGTTTTATACTGCACAATCTTGCAAAACGTTTTCATGAAATTGATCTGGACGACTCAGAAGAACTTCATTTAGAGGAAGAGGATGCCGAGTCTGACGAAAATCTATCGACAAGTAATGATGCCCATATTCGTCGCTTGGGAGAAGCTAAACGCCGTGAGATAATGGAGTTTCTGTTGCTGTGAATATAATCATGTTATATATGAGAACTAAGAAATTTGTCGTCGTTATGTACGCTTCCTTGTTTAAATTACAGTTATTTTTTTAACATAAAGTACCGGTACCTTGTTGTTTCTTGAACTATATTTTTAAGACAAAGATCATGTGATAGAAGAAATGAACCAATAATTAACTTAGACTTATTATCTTAATTTAACATAGTTTGAGTATTCGTCAAAGACTACAGAAAAAAATAAAATACGATAAAATTGATATTCCATCTATTTATTCGTACTGATCGATATTAGATAACCCGAGCATAAAATCAGCTAACTAAAAAGACTACCGAATGAAAACAATGACCTTTATAAAATATCAATAATATTGTTACGGTACAGAAACAGTTACTCATACATTCACGAGTCAAAAAGGAGTGTTTTCGTCGTAAATATCTCGCAGATAAGAATATTCTTGTGATACAATAGTTTGCGTTGATGCGTCCACCTTTCCTTTCACTTGACTTCGAAGCAGTTCTATCTTCAGTCGAAGTTTCTCCCGCTGAAGAATCAGTACCTCGCGATGTAGATCGTCGATAGGTTCGACGGCCTTTCTCTTTGTAGACCTTTGCTCGATATCCTCTTCCCCTCGATTTTCAATGTCTGGAAAGTGGAGATAGGTTGATAAATATAATGAACGGAGCCTTTTTATACATGTAATTATATAGTGTATATCATCAGTATATGTATATATTCCTATATGATTTATTCTTTAATTACTAAAACAAACTTTAGTATTTGTTTTGATCCACAAATTGTACATGTATAGGCTACATGCATTTATTTCGTTGGTTCCCATTATCATCCACATATTGTAATAGAGTACAAAGTTGGATGCATTTTCGGCTTTTATCAGTCATTATGTTGAAAATGTAAAATCTAAAACTGCAGTTGTTTTCCGCTTACAACAAGGCTTCAGATAATCTTTTCAATTTCAAACATGATCCATTGTTGTAGAAGTTATCAATGAAATTCAGTTTCTACATCATATTACTGAGTCGTTTTGAGCTATATCGCGTGATTGCAATAGTAAAAGTTGCAATTAGGCCTACTCGTACATAGATGTTTGGCCAAGTCGGTCAGATATTCCTGCTTTAAACAGCTAGCAGTTTTCAGTAAGCTTATTTGAAATTTCTTAAAGACGGAGATTCTAGTTGGTTAGACATCTCAAATAATTTCTATCCATAGAATTATTATTGCAAAGATAACGGTGTGCAAACCGAATAATTTGCCATGGGGATAAATCAGATAGATAATTTCCGCGGCCCGCTGAAAATCCGCGGCCAGGTATGTGGGTACTATGGAGGTACCCAAACTTTAATGTAAATACATGTAGGCCTAAGTATAAATCCGGATTATATTAATGAGTTAAAAGAAGGATAAAATAACTTACTTTTTAGAGACTGCTCATCATCTGGTGGAAGCTCTAAGTTCTCCAGATCCACTCCGTTCTCCATAGCTCCGACAACCTTGGTAATTTTAGGATTTTGCTCACCTAGAATTCTCCACACCAATCTATCGTTCTCACTCAACTCTTTCGATGGGCCCCCTCCAGTCTTCTTGACATCCTTTAACTTCTCCTTCAAGCGTTGCTGGACATTGTTCCACTTTTTTTGTAATTGCTCAATTGCAAGCGACTTTCCCGTTCTTACCACCAATTCCTGCTGCAACCAACTCCAAGCTTCCGCTCTTTTGTTACGGCCATTCTTCGTGTTATCTTTAGAATTAATCACATACTTCTTCATCTCTAATATCTCCAAAAAAGTTGTTTCAGTTGAAGTATCCATTCTGTTCGGTTGTTGTTGTCTTGTGATTGCTGAGTAAATGCTGTGATCGTGAGGCAGGCGTGTTCTATAGTAATGTATCGATAAAAGTGCACCGATTACCAGCGTTGCCAAGTATTTCCGCAAGGTTAATCATGTGACGACCATAGATATCTCACTGCGACACTTTTATACAAGAAGTTCCTACTAGCAAGTGCCTACTTTGTGAAGTTACTTTTTATGCATACATATTGGAAGTAGATACTAGACAGAGTATATACTTGCAAGTAAGAACTAGGAAGTATTTACTTTCAAAAGTTACTTTTTATGCATACGGGCCAATATCTCTTTGACTATTTAGTTCGCTTGATTCAGGACGATTTCAGCAGAGATAGTAGACAGCTTGCGCTTCCTTTTAATGTCAATGTCTAACGATTTCTGTGGTTTAAGATTTTCTGAATTTTAACATTGGAATATCGGTCGAAATGTGAAAACAAAGTCAAACATTTCGCCGAATTCGAATATCATGTTAACTCTAGATTATAAAACTTCATTAGGTTTTAACCATGATCACATACCGTAAATGAACTCAGAATGAAGTAGCGTAGAAGTTTAGAATAACATTGTCAAAGTGTTTGTTTGCTACAGTCTGAAAACTGTTTGCTGTCTGCGCACTTGGTATGCCTAAGACGTGAAAAATGTTCTTGCCAACTTTGATAAACACCGTTCCTTCCTCCAACTTGTGTGGAATGCGTGAGATATCGCGTAAGATGGAGAATAGTAGGTTCGATGCGAAGTGCTTATACTACACTCAAGCACATGTATATGTGGGAGAATTATAGAGCAAGCGACAGAGAGTTGGAAGGAGGAGAATTGGCATGCGTTTAATTAAAGTTCATTTATGAAATATCATAAAAGATAATACAGTAATCTTATAAATCTGTAAGTAGTCACGCCATGATATTCGAATCAGTTTGTGTTGCTTATATTTTTCCTGTTGACAATGATTCATTGTAAAACTTTGTGTGAGATTTGATAGTTAGTAGCTTAGCCGGCTCTATCTGAAGACAAGCTTCAATTTATCTAATTTCAAGCCGATGAAAGATAAATAAGGTACATTATTTTGTTGCACTTGAAAGGATGGATCGTCTAAGGACACAATGCAGTTGACTAGAGATGGAAACCGTCTGAGATTTTCGGGCCGGTCCGGCCCGGCGGCTGGCAACTTCCAGGCACAGGGGGCAACTGAGCGGTAGCAGTACAACCCCAGGCCGGTCCGGTACGGCAACCTCTAGGCACAGACTGGCAATAATCCCACTTCAGGCCAGTTTCGCGCCAGTAGCAAGTCACTAAAATGCTGATGAGGCTTTAACCTTTCAAAATTATTTAAAACCAAAGGAGTCCTACAAGATCAAAGATTATTCACGCCTTGGGGCTACGGACAAATCTTCTGCGCGGAATAATATTTTCACGCTGCTGGGATGAGAAGACAAAATTAATATTTATAAGGGAATCTTTGTACGAATGGGTTTCAGTGATAGGAATAGACTATTGATTCAATAGTATTGAATCAGGCATTCGATTGACCTAATCTTTGAAATACTGTTGATTCAGAACTAGAGGGTCATGAGAAGATATTTCTTTTTGGAAGTCTTAATCATGCCAATCCGATTAAACGAAGTTTGACTGTAGCTATTTTCAAAGTCAACATAAATGTAATTGTTAACTAAAATCATTTCAATTACTATGAAAGATGTAAACTAATAAATCAAATAATAGCAAAGTTAAATTGGCTTAACTGAGTGATCAAACAAAGACGCTCCTCAAACAAAGAAATCTCTTCCTTGGTGATGAATTTGCTGTGTACTTTAAAAAGTAAATCGGCCTGTGCCGACCTGAAACACAGATTGAGACCGGTCCGGCGGCCGGTCTCAATCTCAGCAATTCACCAACATATGATTGAGTCACAAGACTCCTGTACGGACCCTCAGCGATGAAAGTCCGAGCGTGCTGCTCAATATTCGAACTTTGGCAAAGTGGTTTATGCGAACCACCGTCATTTTTGCCACCGCGGCCATTTCCACCATAAGTGAACTTCAGCAGCCTCTCTTGTCATAGCCATGATACGTTGCTCGTGTTGTGGTTAAAAAGCTTCGTGTCGGTCGTTTTGAGGGAAAATTCCCTACGCAGCAGACAACTTCTTCAATACATCGTCCCTCCCACATGCAATGCACTTGTATTTTTGTTTTCGATAAAAAGATTGGGAGAGTAAGCTGCTTAGACTGTCTGGATAGCTTCCGGGAGGAATAAATGCGTTACATCTGTCAACATAGAAATGCGTCCAGTCGAGCGGCATGAAGTCCGGCAGCCAGAACGAGTTTCTGCAGGGAACGAGGTCGAAAGTGAGACTTTCACAGAATAATGTGCACCCTATGCCTACAACGAATCTGCGCGTTTGCCGAGTTCTACCCGGTTCCCTTTCTCGCCAGACACGATCAAAGAAAAACATAAATTCAATGGGACGCAGATTGCAGTTTTTGGTTAGTCCAAACTGTTAACTGGATTATGTTTTTTCTGATTAAACAAAAAGAACTAAGCCCTTAGCAATAATTTTTGACATGGAAGGTCTTCAGGTCATTTCATATCATGTGCATGTGCTTCTGTCATGTTTCTGATCGGCAATGTTTACGAGAATTTGGTTAAGTGCGGATTAAATTGCTCAAAATGCCTGTGTTTGCCGACATTAGGTGTGTTTAATCTAGTGTATTTAGCTTCAAAGATCAACGTTCCTGAACACGATAGGAAATGACCTTGATATTCCATGTCAAAAATGATGACTGTGGGTTTTCTACATTTCACTTGATAAGAGAAGGCATGGATAATTTCGTTTCAGTTAAAAACTGCAATCGCCGTCCCATTGGATTAACTGATTCCTAGAAGGCAGACGTGCAGATTCCTAGTAGGCATAGGGTGTACATTTTCCGCCTTATTCACTGCAGAAACTCGCTCTGACTGCCGGACTAATAAGCTTTTGCCTTGAAATCAATGTTAATTGATTTTGAGCAAAGTAATGAATTCACGTTGCTCATCCTGTAAGATATGAGATTGATCTTTGAAGGATTTATTATCATGATAGAGGTAAGTTTTAGACTGTAGAATTAGCTTCCTATCAAAACAGTCTGATCTTGAGACAGTTTATCAAATGCAAAATATAATTTTTTTGGACGCAATGTTCATAATGGTGAATGACGTCATTTATCTCAAAAATAATCATAATTAGTCATAGTCAACATTCGTCATAATATCAAACGCTACTATGGCAGATGTAATGAAAAAATAGACGTCTTAGGTCAATAAATCATATAATACTCCCAAATTTTCGAATGTCTCTTTCTCAACGGTGTGAAATTACACTGATAGTGGGCAAATTATCTTACAAACAACTTAATTTTACATAGTACAAAATTCAAACACAAATAACTCAGAGGTCCTACTTCTCATACTAAATAAACATTGATATCTGGGCGATACTTAGAAATGAAATCCTTCTCAGATATCTTCCGCTCAATCGTATTAGCAAATCCTCGCTTTAAAATAAAAGGGGTCACAAATGAAAGGTCAGGTAACATACCATGAGTTTTAACAAAATGTTTATGAAATAAACTCGAATCAGTTGTAAGGTGCTCATGCATACGTTTACGAAAAGAAGGAAAAGTCTTACCGATATATATCACCGATAAAAGATGATCCCGATATATCGGTGAGACTTTTTGTTCTTTTCGTCAACGTATGCATGCCAGATTTATTGCTTGAGATTTTCAGCCAATTTAAGTCACTTCAAACATAGTTAAATATGCCTGTATGGAGCTGCAGATTGCAGCTTTAACATTTTTTGTGTGCTGGTAATTGCGACGACAAATTTTTAGACATCGATGGTGAGGTCGTCAATTTTCTGACATAATATTTTTGGAATCAATTTTCTTCGGAGGCAATTTATCTATAGGCCTATGTTTGATTGACACATGATCAATACATCTAGAGGCACACCTTTCGGAATTGCATTATATAATGATCGAAGGTCAACTGAAGGGTGCCATCCACTTTTGTAAGAAGCTGTATTTGTTTTTACACTTCTAATGGAATTTTTTTCAATATCATAACAGAATCAGATATCTAGACGTTGAATGTATAGTAAATCTGGCAGGTTAAATTCGACATTTGTTGAAAGAATGGTCAAATTGTTCATTTCAATAAACGTTTTACATGTATACAATAATCAATCCGTAAAACAGATGCAGCCGTAAGGATTTACGAGACACTCATGTCCCGGTCCATATCTCAGAAAGTGCTGTATGAAATAATATGAAGTTATAGTCTAGATTTTCAAAAAATAAAGTATTTAAAATCCATGAAATCATGTCACCCTGACACTTGCGTCTATGTCTTTGCCATTCATGATTAATTACAAGTTGAAGTTTAAATTTGGCAAACCCTACAGGTACACACATAGCACAAAGAGAATGCAATACTAATCAGAGCAGAAGATGTCAGACTGATTGAAATTTCACTGCAGTTTTCAACAGAATTTCTGACTAGCGATACACTGCCTGCACTGTAGACCCTACGCTACCAAACCGATGGAATACTTGAAATGAAATGCTTTTCATGTGGCAACGTTTTTTTCTGTCTGGTAGCTACTACACTGTAAACTGTAGACAGCCAAAAATCAGACAAAATAACAGCCAAAATCATCAGACAATTGCAACAGACAACGTGAGACAATGAACAACCAAATGTGGCTGTTCAGAGCAGACAAGATGAGACAATTATTCGCCAAAATATCAGACAATTCAGTCTACTTTCTAAACGTATTGTCTCTCAAACTCAAAGTGTTTAAATATGATCAAACTATTCAACATCAGCTAATGGCAACTGGTCACTCCTAATCACATAGGTTCCAACTCTGCTCCACTCATTCACACTCGCATTATGAACAACTCTGATACTTTACAACTCCGCTGTGTCAATGTCAACTTTAGGGAAGTATATAGACCTTTAAAAGCTGTAAAAAAACCTTGTAAAAACAGAATTAAAAGATGGCATCAATACGTCAAATATCCAGACCTGTTATTGCCATGCCTCAAGGTGTATACAAAGAACCCTACTCATTTACAACATTGTATATTCTATAATTGAAAATTATCAAGAATACTATCCAATTTCAATAAAAGTGCATATAATAGTCATAAGAAGTATGATAGGCAGTAAACGCAATAATGTAAATTAGTTCGTGCGATGAGACAAAAATTGTCTGACAAGCAGGAAATTTGTCTGATAATACGCAGTAAGTGCCAAAATAGTGATGTGGCTCACAAATTGTCCGATAAGTGGCTGCTTACAGTTTACAGTGTAGACCTGTATGGTGCCTACCAGATGCTTCTCTTTCTTCTAGTCGTATAGGTATGTTAATAAAGCATACTTAAATGCAAATCAAATGGTTTTCATAGTATTGCATCATGAATGATGCCAAATTTCTAGCAGTAGAAGAGTTGAAATCAATGCTATCGATAATTGTTTATTCGATTGTCATCTGAATTCTTCATGATAGATTTCAATTTAGTCTCATTTCAAGTTTTGCTTTGTTGATGCCATGTGGTTGATAGTTGCGGTTACCCTCACGAAAATTTTTCATGAAAACTCATGAAATTTAATGCGTTGTCATGAGATTTTTATGAGAACTCATGAGGTTGTGATGAGTCTCATGATATTCTCATGAAAAAATATTTAACTCATGATGTTCTCATGATCCTTTGATGAGAATATGATGAGTGGTAATGAGAACATTCATGAGAAAAACATCTCATGATACGTTCATGGGAAAATCATGAGCATTCATGAGTGTTTTGTGAAAATTCGTGTATAAGTAGTAAGGCATGCATGCTAGCCACGAAACGAAAGGATCATAAGAAAGTTAATTCAATCGATAATAATCTCCAAGTTTAGTCGATAAAAGATAAAAGCAACAATATAGAATATATCATAGTGATCTGCAACAAGCTTCTTGAAATTATGCACATACGTGGTGCGCCCAAAAAGTTTCCGGCCAATGACAGAAATTCCTTTCAATTTCTAAAGTAAACATCTGAAATCAATACATTGGTTCTTTGAGAGCTAGAAACGGTCAGGATCATAGATATCTGATCTGACATCTGTTCATAGACATCTGATTTCAACCAGCGAACGCACTTAGTCAAAAATCATTTTCACTCGTGAAAGCGCACTGAAAGGATGACTTCATTGCGACTTGATCACTTGGATAAAGTGGAGTATCGAAGCTCGATTCGTTTTTGTCTTCTGCTTGGTCAGTCAAGTGCAGACATTAAAGCGAACTTGCTTCTTGCTTACGCAGACAAGTGTCCGTCAGAATCGACGATCAAGTTTTGGATTGCCGAGTTCAAGAGAGGACGTCAACTTGTGGCTGACGAAGAAAGAGAAGGCCGCCCAAAGACTTCTGACAACGAAGAAAACCGCGCCAAATTGGAGAGACTGGTCCTTGAAGACAGGAAGGTGACAACAAGACAGCTTGCTGAGTCTCTGAAACTGTCGAAAGGATCTGTTGGCGAGATGCTGCACGAAATGCGCTTCAACAAGGTTTCGTCTCGCTTTGTTCCGCGCTTCTTGACCACCGAGATGTGCACCCGACGCCGTGAAGCCTGCCTAGTGAATCTTGAAATTTATCGCCGCCATGGCGATAATTTCTTGAGGAACATCATCACTGTTGATGAAACGCCACTGAGCCTGTACGCACCTGAATCCAGGCGAGAATCTCATGAATGGCGCAGGCCTGATGAAGGCAAAGTCTGGAATCAACAATCTGGAGCGATCCGAAGAGAAATGATGCTGACTGCCTTCTGGAATGCAGGAGGAATCATCTTCCTGGGTTTCCTACAAAGACAGGAGACAGTGACCGGTGAATATTACGGCGAGCTGATTCAGCAGGTGCGCAGCAAGGTTCGCAAGCCAAGAGGTCTGCCTCATTGGTTCCTTCAGGACAACGCTCCAGTGCACACTTGTCGAGCTGCCTTGGAGAAGATCGGCAGCGCGGGCTTCGAACTTGTGAAGCATCCACCTTATAGCTCGGATTTGGCTCCATCAGACTATTGCCTTTTCAACGAGTTGAAACGCCATCTCCGCGGGACTCATTTTGAAAGTGCCGCAGCTTTGGAAGAGACTGTAAGAAACTGTTTTGGCCAATTACTTCCCGCTTTTTTCCTTGATGCTTTCAAGGCACTCCCAGTTCGCTGGGAAAAGTGTTTGGCCGCGAACGGCAATTGGTTTGAGAAATAGCTATAATGTACTAAATAAAAACGTCACTGGATTAAATCTTTTCGCTTTATAAAATGCTAAGGCCGGAAATTTTTGGGCGCACCACGTATAATTTGATTTTGCAATTAGATGTTGAATACAAGACGTTGAAAATAGAGATATAATACAATCACCGTTCAAATTCATATCATAATCACAATACTGGTTCATTATTGTGAATACTGAAATAGTTTTGTGGACATGGCGTGGAAACGTTCCGAGACAACGTGGCGAGGCTAAGCCTCAATAACTAAATGCCAGAAAAATCAATTCAGAAGTATGAAAGAGCAACTGCTTATTAATATATGAGATTTTTATGAGAAACTCAAAATTTAATGTGATATTTTATGCGAAAACGTTCCAAATCCGCATGAAATTTCATAAGACATATATCAGAAAAAATCTCATGAAAAATCATGAGGAATTTTCGTAAGGGTATGTTCATACGGTGGTGGATTCCTCTCTGCCCGAGACAAAATATGAACACTTACTTTTGAAATTGTCTCAAAATACATTAACTTTGGCAATTTTCAATGCTTTGTCAGGATTTGCATGCTGATTTTCAAACTTTGTTTATGAAGAAACCACCTGATATATCCTTAACCACGCACAGAACACAAATTGAGCCATTAAATGATGTGTAAGAAAGAGAGGACATTGAACACGCTATAACCCTACCGTGCGAAGACAGAGAATGTTCAGTTGAAAAACCTTCAAAACTCCCCAACAACGATTTCGTTTTTGCTCCGATTAGACATTCTGAACGGGTGAGTACTGTCGCATTATTTCATGTCATGATTTATAGACGAGAAGCCGAAAAGAGAGATGATGTACTCTATTATCTCCACTTCCTTTAATTTTTCTTTCGAACAATTTATTCGACATCTGGAAAATGATTTGTGTGTTAGGCTTACAGATCACTGATACATATAAACCAAATAAATACTGCATTCTATACAACTTGTCATGCCCTGAAGTGAACCAAAAATGGTAATTAATTTTGTAATGAAAGTTGCATTGATGGTTTTTATTGTGTCCTCAGCTCGGGAAAATCAAAAACTTTCCTGCGCGCAAAGAGTATATTTTCTGAATATCAGAGGACATGTCTTTCAACTTGTAGACACATTAAATTGAATTATCGGTTCTGTTTTTACAGATCATTTACCATTTCAAGGAAATTGAGCAGCTCCAATCAATATTTCAAAATTCCAAACTGTTTGAATTTGTCGGTTTACTAGAAATGCAATCGATAGCGATCAGTTCGATGGCGACTTGTATCAACGACGGAACTTATCCAGTAGACAGAAAGAGAATTTCAATTTGTTGACTGAATCGTAAATGTAAATTTTCATCTATAGTTCCTTCAGAATTCAAAGGTCGCCTCCATACATCTTATTCCAAGAATTGAAGTAAATGCTCACAAATTTCATCAGTAAATTGAAACCCGGTTTCGTCAATGGTTTGACAGATAGAATGCGAAGGGAATAAAGTTCAAAATAGGGCTCTCGGGCCAAGAACATTCATCTATACCTTTTCAACATCAAATTCGGAATAATCAATTTCAATTTCGGAATAGTCAACTTCAAATTCGGAATTGTTAATATCAAATTTGAAATTGATTATTCCGAATTTGATGTTGAAAAGGTATAGATAAATAATTGAGCTCTTATTGAACTCCTCTGTGCCACATTTTCGTTGAGGATGGTAAGGCACTTTGCTTCTGGTGATTTATGCATATATCTGTAAATTGAGTATTCATGAAAGCATAGAATTGCACCGTCATTGTATTGAATGTATTTCAAATAATCATTCCTTGTACATTTGCAATCGACATTTTTGAAAAATACATGATTCTGTCTCAAAATTCAAAATTCAATGGGTTTTATTTTCATTCGAAAATTCCCAAGTACATGTAAAGGTGCATACAATATTGAGAATGATACAGCTAAAGAGAATGATACAAATGAATGATACAAATACACTATATGAATGAAAATGTCATAAGTTGTGATGATCACTGACGAAGAAGTGAGTTTTTAAGTTCAATGTCTATGAGCGTTTAGCATGTAGCGAGATGAATTGATAAATGAAGCCGAGAATGTTTTAGGATAAACATAAGCATGAGAAACTGGGATTCGAAATATATAAAGGAGAGGAGGAATCCTTCATAATGTTCTCTGCAAATGATTTCTTCTGAGAGTTTTATATGTGTTGTAGCTAGTTTCCATGCAAATTCAATCTTTCATCATTCGCGTCCACAATCATTCCTTTATTAATTGTTTATTAAGAGTCGCATTGCAAGGGCCGGCAAATATTCACTAAGAAAATGATGCTAGAGAATGTCTAGAATGAAAGAATACTTTAGGACTATTGGATATATATGATAGACATTCATGCATTCAAATTAATATCTATACGTATTCGTGACACAACAGCTAGGAGCATATTGCTACTATACATTAGATCAGGAGTTTGAAATTCACCTGTAGTTGTAGAGAATGTTCGGATTAAGTCAGTTGTAATCTTAGCAAATTCGTCCGGCCCTTGCTTGCGACTCGTAAATTATTTGTTAATTGAATTTTACAGTCTGAAACTGCTATATCTTTCGCATTGCTAATATCGGCTATTCAATAATTATAATCTGCCTCTCTCAAAATTCAAATTCAAAATGGTTTGTTGCCCATCTTGTGGGTCAAACATGAATAAATTTACAATTAATCGGCGCATGGATGAATGAAAAGATGACAAGAATGAAAATGAAGTGACAGATAAAATAACACTGCACCATGATTACTGTCTTCAATGAGATCGATTAGATGAAAGTCTGAAATAACTGAACACAATATTAAAGAGCACACACAAAATGACGAAAAGTCTACATGGATGATTGCGGTGCGAATGTACAATACATGTGGAGGAAAGGAGTCAAAGCATGCATCAGTACATGTTATTATAAATAATGTTCACATCGCATTTCAGCTTGCATTGTATTTGATAATGTTTCTATTTGTACTACACACTCTGCAGCAGATTAATAATTCCTATTATTTGATCGGAGAAACGGATTAATTGTAAATTAACATAATTTTTGAAATATGTTTTCCTCCATAATGAGAAGTTAATTCAAAAAACAAGCGTCCGATTATATTCAGATTGTTCAATTGCATAAGTTTGTGTCTACGATACTAATTGTTGCCATATCATCAATATGAGGTGACCGAAAAGAATTTCACTGGTCATTATTAAGATTTATTCTCATTGTCCGACTTAATATATTTCATATTTGTCATGCATATTCCTATTTTGTCAGCTTTGCTTTCACTTGCTATTATTTGCTGATAAACACGTACGAATACAATTGAATGATATTTCATGAACTTCGGTGTCTTAAAACTTCAGCTGACTCGATCCTTTCAATATTTCCCTTTTGAAAGTGTGAAACAGGGCGCTTGTCTTCGAGTAAATGCATGTTTCCATCAATGCATTCTAATCTATACGATGACAGAAGTGTGGGTGCGCCAAAGATTGAGGCAATATTTCAAATCATTACCAGCTGGTTTGGTGAAAGTGGGACAAATAGATGGTAGTTCACTGTCAAGACAGACACGGCTTCTGCTCTTTAAACAGGATAAGGAATGCCTCCTGAGGTCAGTGTGATCGTTGCGTTCAAGGTTCTTTCTCATCGAAGGAAATCGTGCAAGGCTTTTTCTATAATTTTGGATCAAACGCTGCACTTGCACTAATTTCATATTTTTCTATTAATTATTCAACTGTTGATTGAAAATTTCAACATGTTGAAACTCAGTATATCGCTAATTGCATTTATAGTCTTTATTAATACGTTGAAAGACGAATGGATTACATTACTTGAATAGTGAATTTCAACATCTTTGAATTGATGAACACCATCTATTTGCTATTTACAGACTCTCATTCTTTTCACTCAAATAGGGCCTAAAATGTCTTTGAAAATGAAACTCATTGTTCGATCACAGGTTAAGAATTAAGCCTACTATGCAAGCTAAATGCGGAGGTCCGGCACCTAAAAAATCAATGATCTGCATTGCACTAACTTATTGAAAAATCGCAAACAAAATGCTAATACCTTCATCAATAAATGGTTGTCTATCTTTAGCAGAATCTGTATATGGCACAATTTCCTTAACAACGTTGCATCTATCCTCTTTCTGAAGATCAAGGATTATCATTTTTCACTGCATTGGAATACTTCTCCAGCTTCATTCAAAACCACTCAAATAATTTCATTATATCACGTATACGTTACACCAAATGTCGCGCCAGATCTTTCTTTAATTTTTGTGCCAAGTATGGCCCCAATTTAATTAGTTACTTGTCATTGCTTGAGATGATGATTCCTTCTTTGACGGCGGAATTGCAATGGTTATTAGTCCTTGAATATAAATATTTTTGTCATTTGATATATGTGACTAGGGAACCAGAAAAAGTGAAGTATGTAATGATATAGTGATATAATGCTAATCAGTGTATTCATAATTAATTAATTACGGAAAATTGCTATTGATTGTCGGCTACATTAATCAATAGCCATTTGATCAGAAATGGAATTAGGAAATGCAGTGACATGAGTATGTTGCCATTACACGAGTATAAGCAGTTTTGTGACTTTTGCGCAATCCGACACGTCCTTGCGTATTAGATAAAGACACTGAAAATTTCAATTTACATGTACGTTTCGGTAAATCTAGGCCTCAGTAGGTGACATGCAACGCTCAATTACGCGTAATTCTCGATAATAATTCAAGATTTTACATTCGAATATATACCACATTAACCTAGGCTATGTATCAAGGAATCCAACCACATGATTTTGACAAGCCAACATTTTTTTCAAATATTCTTGTTGAATTTCATTTGTATGCTACCACTCAAATAAATTTTGTACTCGATTAGCATGAGCGCCAATCCATGATTTGTTATAGGCCTATTCTCTTTTCAATTCTCACATGAATTGTAGAGTTTAAAATATCATTCCTTGATATAAAACAAATTAATTGCGTGCAGCATTGCTGTATACATTCTGTTACGAGTTAGTAATCTTTTAATTATTCCCAAAACAAAATAATGGAGAAAATAAATCATGGTTCATGTATTATTATACGTCACCAGGAAAATACAGGAATTTTCAACAGAAGTATTCAAGGATGTCTTTAGCGGTCACAAAGTCGGAAAACAGAAAGTCTTCAAAGTCTTCTGTCAGCATCAGCAGGAGAGGACGGGTAGCAGCGACCATCCAGGACAACGTCAGCGCGCAGTTGTGACAGAAATCACGTATTTGCCTTCGCGTTCAGCTCTCCGCGTTAACAGTCTTCACTTCACCAATTGCACCACTTGACTTGGCCAGCTCGGATCTATAGTGATAATGACAGCAACAGTAACAAAGGTATTAAACAATAACATAATAAAACAATGGATTGAATAACAAAATACCCTAACTAAAACAACCACCCCTAACCTAATAACAAAGAATAAATAAAATTGTGCATGCCCCGCAGAAGACAAAAGAGATAACAATTCGCATGTAGAATTTTGTTCTGTAATACGACCACTAAATATATATATATATATATACGTATGCGGTACAGCAACGCATATGTGCACTTAAAAGGACTGAATAAAAGAACTTTAATCCTATAATACTGCCTCTTCCCGCTATCCCAACTAGGCTGACAAACATTGAACCATTTCTTACTTTGAGTGATATTGATAGTACGGAGATATTTTATCTTCAACGAAAGAGGATCGAAAACGTCTACCGCAATGGGTTGAATTGTTGTTTTGTATTGATCTCTAAAACACAATTTCGATTTAGCGATTGATAAGTTGTTGATTTCGTGTTCAACTGATTACCAAGATTGAGCCTGTGGACTTTCCTTATTCATGTTCAAAATATGTTATTAGCAGTGGATAGAATCCGATTTGTATGAGATCAATGTTAATGCAACACCTGAAGATCTCACTTCTCAATGACTTACCAAATCGCCCCGATTAATACTTGGGGTCAGTAGTATGTGTGATAAATCGATTATGACACATTAAAAGCATTTTGTTAACTTGAAAAGTCTTTGGAGCATAACAAAGTGTTTTTTATTTCAATTTTACTAATTATAAATGACTTACTCGCATAAATTATCACTTCTCATCCTTCCATGACCTCAATGTGGTATGATGCTGAAACGGAATTTTAATGTTTTAAGAAACTCGGTGGTGCATGCAGTCAATTGAATTTTCTGAGGACTGAATTTTTAGCTAATAAGGGCCGTGCATATACTTTCATTGGTATTGATGTGTACGTTCAAGAGGTAGGTGACTAATATTTCAATAGAAATGCGTTTTGTCCACATTATCAGCAACTTTAACAATGTATTATGATATGATTATCCACGGCGATCTTCGGTCAGGTCCTTGCAATGTGCCTGGCTTATTTTGTAAATTCTCAACGACTTTGTACACTAATAGCTGTCAAGATTGCTATTTCTATTGCCATTTTTGTGAAGTGAGTGAGTGTCGGGCAAAAGTGTGGTGTAATAGAAATATTCTACACAGTCTTTCAGACTGCAATCTGAAAACTGTGTTGTAAGAGGATTGGATGACGAGTTTTCTAAACACTAAAACGAAGTTGTGGCGATATGTGCAGCCTCACTGTTGTGTGATGAGAGATGTCAAGATAGCCATTTTTATTACCATCTTGTGAAGTGAGCGAGTCGTGGGGAAAAAATGTGGTGTAAGTGAAATATTCTCCATAGTTTTCCAGACCACATTCCGAAAACTATGGTCTAAGAAATTTTGACGACTGTTTTATTAACAGGAGAGCAAAACTGTGGCGACAGGTGCAGCCTCAAACATTCTCTGAGATTATCTTAGGTAACGTACTAGATTTCAGAAAAACCATTCAAAGAAAACCATTAACTTTCCGACTGCCTGTTCAGACAAATATGGTGATTGATTCCCGGTTGAACAAGAGAATAGGATGACGAGTTTTCTTAACATTAAAGCGAAACTGAGGCGACAAATGCACCCTCACTGTGGTGTGGTGTAATCCACCGGTGAAGTCACTAATCAGGCATTTCTCTTTTCTTGATGTAAATGTAAGTGCCCGTTGAATCTTACAGTTCAATGCGTCACACCGCTTGCTCTGCGAATGACTGTCATGGACGCAATTCTTGACAGTCAAGCCAATCTGATCGTTGCGCAACCTGGAAACCACCCTCTGCTGGCTTCTGCGAATGAAAGTGAAATCAATTTGATCGTTGCATAACCTGGAAATCATTTCTACATTATATATATGAATAAGAAGTATTCAAGTGTTCATCCATAGAAATCTGTGCTCATCAGTCCACATCTTCAATATGAAGACGATCATACTTCTTTTATGTTCCTTGCTAGTAGCTTCATTCGTCTATGCTGACAGGAAAGATGAAGAAACCAAAGAATTAGAGGTCGTTATTAACGAACTGCTTGAAGAGAGCAAAGAATGGAAAGATGTGGAGGCCGATGAGGCCACCAAAGGACGCCGCAGACGACGCTACAACGGGAAGAAAGAAGTCGATGAACAGATCGATGAGGCCACCAAAGGACGCCGCAGACGACGCTACAACGGGAAGAAAGAAGTCGATGAACAGATCGATGAGGCCACCAAAGGACGCCGCAGACGACGCTACAACGGGAAGAAAGAAGTCGATGAACAGATCGATGAGGCCACCAAAGGACGCCGCAGACGACGCTACAACGGGAAGAAAGAAGTCGATGAACAGATCGATGAGGCCACCAAAGGACGCCGCAGACGACGCTACAACGGGAAGAAAGAAGTCGATGAACAGATCGATGAGGCAACCAAAGGACGCCGCAGACGACGCTACAACGGGAAGAAAGAAGTCGATGAACAGATCGATGAGGCCACCAAAGGACGCCGCAGACGACGCTACAACGGGAAGAAAGAAGTCGATGAGCAGATCGATGAGGCCACCAAAGGACGCCGCAGACGACGCTACAACGGGAAGAAAGAAGTCGATGAACAGATCGATGAGGCCACCAAAGGACGCCGCAGACGACGCTACAACGGGAAGAAAGAAGTCGATGAACAGATCGATGAGGCCACCAAAGGACGCCGCAGACGACGCTACAACGGGAAGAAAGAAGTCGATGAACAGATCGATGAGGCCACCAAAGGACGCCGCAGACGACGCTACAACGGGAAGAAAGAAGTCGATGAACAGATCGATGAGGCCACCAAAGGACGCCGCAGACGACGCTACAACGGGAAGAAAGAAGTCGATGAACAGATCGATGAGGCCACCAAAGGACGCCGCAGACGACGCTACAACGGGAAGAAAGAAGTCGATGAACAGATCGATGAGGCCACCAAAGGACGCCGCAGACGACGCTACAACGGGAAGAAAGAAGTCGATGAACAGATCGATGAGGCCACCAAAGGACGCCGCAGACGACGCTACAACGGGAAGAAAGAAGTCGATGAACAGATCGATGAGGCCACCAAAGGACGCCGCAGACGACGCTACAACGGGAAGAAAGAAGTCGATGAACAGATCGATGAGGCAACCAAAGGACGCCGCAGACGACGCTACAACGGGAAGAAAGAAGTCGATGAACAGATCGATGAGGCCACCAAAGGACGCCGCAGACGACGCTACAACGGGAAGAAAGAAGTCAAATAGACAATAGAAGGACAATTTTCGAGATTTGTAAAATACGTGCAATGTAACTGTAGTCTACTCCTATATATACCGGTATATATATATATATATATGAACAGCTATAATATATATTACACCTGAGGAAGTCTTTGAAAAAGATGAAACATGTTGTGTGAAGAATTGTTTTCTCGTCGATATATTGGGCACTAACAAACAATATATATATATATATATATATCAATCTATTTTTAGACAAGTAACCTGGCAATTGATAAATTTATCAAATCTCAAAACTCGCTGGTTCAAACCTACCCACGACTGATGAGGCCCAATAGACCGAAACATGTCTCGTGTTGGTTACATCTGTTGAGATTTGATAAATATATCAATCCATATATATAATGTAAGCAGCAGGAATGAAGAATAAGGACTCCCGTTGTAGAACTAAATTTACTTATCATGAAAAAAATCTGATTTGCTACACTGCGGAACCAGCGATATCATGGGAATGAATCCACGTAGAAAATGAAATGACGTAGATCATGAAAACACGTCAATGAATCCCTACAACAATATGCATAGTATATTCAAATATTTAGTGCCCATTTTGTTCAAAGTATTTCACGTTTATGCATTTGAAGGCCTAAGTGCACAAATTTTGGATTTATATGCAAAATTTGTGTAATGTAGATGTGTAGAATAGACCTACCTATGTGCATGGGAGAATTTGTGCATGTTCTACGAGTAGGTCATTAATTTAAAGAGAAACATCGAAAGGGTGATTATCATGAAATATTATAAAAGATACACGCGATATTATACATTGTGATTAGAAATCCTATCAAAAGATAACAAGTTTGCCTTATTCACTCCAACGACAGAAATTTCACAATAATGATTTTAAACGGTGAATTCTAAAAATAATAGAGAAAGAAAACTGTTTTGCTCAGATTGACATGAAAACACTTCTTTTTTGTCAATTCAAGCAGTTGCAAAATTGATAAAGACCTCTGAAAACATTCTAAGCGGGAATAGTGCAGTATTCGATAAATCTGTTGAACACTAAAATTTTCGAAAGTTTGATGTTCGGAAAGTAATTCGTGAATTTTTATTTCTTCTCATGGAGACATTATGGAGTAAATAGGCATAACCTTGTATTGCATATAATTGTCAATATTCAAATTGTCATTTTCTAAAGATAAAAGAGTTTCTATTCAAAAGAAAATCGCTTCGTCCGGTCTTGGCATTAATCTGACATTTCTCTTTTTACGAAATACAAGTGCTATACATGCAATATTCTGCAAATATGGCAAGAAATCACATCTCCTTGGTTGACAAACAAATAATTGCTGCAGCATATGATCGCGATGAAGATTACGCAGAGGCCGGTAGACTTGTATATCAAGTGATGACATCAACCATGAATAGATTGATGAATGATGATGCACTCCGTTTTCATAATATACATGAATATTTGGATAATATTCTTGCTATTTTCTGCGATGTAGAATAAAAGATGAAGATAGGTGCATAACTATGTGGAGCATGAGATGCATGGACATACACATAAATGAATGAAAAAGGTGTTCTTTGAATCTAAGCAGCATATTTGAATACATTTTAAATACATGCCTTGTTGTTTTACTTGAATTTTGTCAATTTCACTTACACAAAGAAAACAATTAGGACAACTGCAAGGCTTACTTCTTAACCCCAGTTTGCCACCGGGGGGGTGTTTTATCTCACAACGGAATGAATAATCGTTTGAAGGTCTCCTTCAGTAGCTTCTCCTAACTTTGTGTTGGACTTACATCAGTGAATATTAGAGAAAATTTATTGAACTATGAATGTGTATTAACAAGTAGTACAATGAATTCAGTGGGTGGTAGCTGTTTTTGTAGACCCAATTTTTTAGCCGCAGTAGCCATGTGAAAAAATATTTACGACTACATTTTTTCGACATTTTGGATTTTCACCTCTATTGAAGAGAATTTTGAGCTTTCAGTTGATTTGTAATTTCTGTAGTTGGCCCGTTCAGGAAAAATGGTTGAGTAATTATGCTAATTGAGTATGAGATACTTTTTACCTCGTTATGATGACTAATATTACGCATGTTCTGTACATACTACTTGTAAATACACATTTATAATTCAATGGCTGAGCGAATTACACAAATTTTCTCTAACATTCACCGATGTTGTTCTGAAAGATTTAGTGATATAATTATATACATATAGCTACAAATCTTGTTGATATGATTTTATGAAATTTTGCGGACTATTTTAGATACAATTGCGAAATTTAAAAAAATGATTGTCTGAATTTTAAAATGGTAAATATAGTAAGATGAACCACCTGAAATGCAAAATCGATAACATCACCAGACAGGCCATGTTTTAAATAGGTTCTCCGGTAGTTTATATGAAATTATGTCGACCACATGTATTTTAGATACAATTACGATTTTTTAAAAAAATGATTGTTTGAATTTAAAAATGCTATTTATAGTAACAAGATCAGCTTAGAATGAAAAACTGATGCCACCATCGGATAGAGCATGCCGAAATTAAATAAACCTCATTACGTTGCGCCATATAAGTAAATGGTTTAGAAGAACCTAGGGTGTCATAATGCCTCTCATACCTCACCAAGTCTGGGGTTCTACTTGCGAGATCATCACACCGAATAACTTTGTATCAGCAGTTGACATGTCGGGCTTTTACAAAATTTCTCCGTTGTTACGAGACCGCGAAGTGAATATTAAAATGTAATGAGACATACATTATTGATTAGGACTTCACGTTTGTATTTTCGTCTCTCTAGATCCTCTCAATAAGAAGAAACAATTTTTAGCCTCATCGGAAATCATGGATCTATTTCTGGTAACTAGTGGTAATGCATTGACTTGGATATAGTTAAAACAGGACATCTTCTATTTTTTTCCAGGCCAGCTAGCAATCTGCAATCTTCTGATTCTTAGGAATATTTCTATAGCATTTAAATCTGGCATTATAATATATTTTCAATGGCTATCTATAATTAGTTAGACCTTCTATGACCTAATTGAGTGCATTAATTAAATGACACTTGTTAAATAAGAATGATTGTTGAGTTTATTGCCAACGATCTTTGAATCAACTAGTTGTCATTATCAGTGGCAATTTAGATAAGCTTACAAAAAATGACAAATCGCATCAATTATCCAAACCTTTTATCAAATTGCGATGCAACAATCTTCGGTTAATTCATTCTCGATAAGTTGTTAGAAATGCTTCATATATACATATTACATCACATATTCATACAGAACCCGGACCACCTATCTTGTGTGATGGAAATGCAGCCACATATATTAGTGTAAGCTGCATTGTTGATAATCATTGCATATTATTTTTGATTGGAGGAATAAAAAGCCTTCGACCCACCTCTTCCCGCGCGATGTCGACATTCGATGTTGCTCGTTCATAGGCCGCAATAACCTTGGTGACGCCGAATAATGACGATCGAAACTTGCATCTTAGGTCAGTGGCAAAAGATAGCAATCCCCTAGTCGAATAATGCTAACGATAACCACTATCTTGTCGTGCTGCAAAGAATGGCGCCATAGATGCTTCTATGATGAAAAAGAAGGCAAGGTTAATGACGATTCATTTCACAAATTGACTGAGTAGATCTCCACCGTCTAAACATTCGTTGTCTTGTGCGTGGTCTTCACTGCTACATTTTACTGGGTTGTGTAACATAGCATCATAGAACTCTTGTTGCTGGCCGAGCTCCTGTGGCTCCGTGTCCTACCACTGTACTGTTTTGTATTTACAAGTTCGGTTAAGCGGCTTACCGTAACTCACCTGCTGATCTTACCTACACAGTAAGTTATTTTACCTCGTATGTTGTCGACTTCATCTTCATACTACTGTATTGATTTTACTTAATTTTTGCATAATTTCCTACCGCACGTTAACCTAACTTTAGTGGTTCTGATGAAGATTGTTGGTAACAATCGAAAGACGTCTCAGCAAAATACAAGTGTTTTCTATTTTGTTAATGTACTTACCTAACCATGAGTCTATACTCACTAGTCATTTGTTGTATACTGTGGTTTGTAAAAAGTAGTAATCTTGCTGATCTATACTTTAGAATGAGTAATCACTTTAATGTATCTGTGAATGATCTCCGAAAACTGGAAAAATGCATTCTCAAAGTCAAGAAATTACAATTGGATATCACCTATTTCAATGATTGTGATATTCTTCATTTGTTTCCTAAATTTCTTCTCACTAAACCTAAACTTAAACCAATTAGTGATGATGTTGATGAATTCAACAAATTAGCCATCACATCGCATATAAAATTCTTAAATAAAAAATTGAAACACAATAAATTTAAACTCCAAAAGCTTACCAGTCACATTTCGAGTCAATTATCGTGGTTTCGTATTCTCACGTTAAAATTGGCTATTTACAAACATGTCAATAACTCTCTCCTACAAGTAAAAGAATCTCATCGTAGTAAATTAAGTAAACTTTGGCTTGAACAAAGGACAGCAACCCCGGATTGCATCATTAACCTTAGTAGCCATTCACTCTCTCTGTTTGAACGTGAAGCATTACGGTATGGTTTAAAAAATCCTATTGCTCCTAGACACCTTGATTTAGATAAAATGAAATATGAACTAGAAAAATCAATTTGTGGCGTACCACGCAATGATCCTAACTGGACCAAAGAAATAAAATTAGATATAATACACTCACTGAAGGAATTCGAAGATAACTGCAATGACACTTTGAAAAGTAAACTTAACCGTATGTTACACATGACTTTAAATAGACTATCTAAGATTCGTAACTTAAAGATTTGTTCTTTTGATAAAGGTCAAGGTATCGTGCTTGTAGATACTGATGACTATAATCATAAACTTAATGGGATATTGAGTGATTCTTCTAAATTTAAAATAATTCCTGTACCTACTGATATTAAAAAACATCCTGTTTGTATCGAGGAAAATAAATTATCTCGCTACCTCAATAAATATGTAAAAAATAAAGTTGATGACAGCGTTTATAAGGACATACTGCCTTCTGGTAGTAACATAGCACGTATCTATGGTACCGTAAAAGTACGTAAGAACAACTACCCTGTTCGACCGATAGTTAGTACTATTGGTGCTGCTAATTATAAATTAGCTAAATACTTAGACAATTTAATTAAACCACATATCAATGATGACCTTATGTTGAAATCAACTAATGATTTCATTAGTGTATTAGATGATGTTAAACATAAAATAAACCGTCATAGCACCCTTGTGAGCTTTGACGTCGAAAACTTATTTACCAACGTACCCGTAACTGAAGCAATCAACATTGCAACTAAATTAGTGTACTCACCTAGTAATGCCAATAAACCGAAGTACGAAGAAAAAGTATTTAAAGACTTATTAAAATTTGCCACGTCTGGTTGCTTTCTTATGAATGATACTGTATACCAACAGGTGGATGGTGTAAGTATGGGTAGCCCGTTGGGTCCAACCCTTGCTAACGTCTTCTTAGCTAATCTAGAACATAAATGGCAGGACCTACCTTTTTCTCCTGTTGTGTATCGTCGTTATGTAGATGATATCATAGCTGCATTTAACAATGAACAACACATAGATGTATTCCATAATTTTCTAAACATTCAACACAGTAACTTGCACTTTACATCAGAAGTGGGCAATAAAGAATTACCGTTTCTGGATGTCCTTCTGAAAATTGATGAGGACAATATACTTACTGAGATTTATCGTAAACCTACCTTTACAGGTCTTTTACTGAATTTCAATGCTTTATGTCCTCGCAATTGGAAAAACACACTAGTATTAGGCATGCTTCATCGTGCTTACAATGTATCCACCAATTGGAATCTATTCCATAATAAATGTAGTAAAATTACCAATATCTTAAGTAGAAATGGCTATCCATTGCAATTAATTCAATCAACAATCAACTAATTTATAGGTCGTAAATTAAACAATTCTTCACGCGTTACAATTGATAATGACTTCAATAAAATAATAAAAATCCCCTTCGTGGGTTATGCATCACAGAAATTTAGTAATAAGTTAGTAAAAATATTTCGTAAACTTAACTTGGAATGCAAGGTTGTTATGACCTCGTTCAAAACTGGAAGATATTTCTCCCTTAAAAGTAAGTTAGGTCCAGACATGCAATCGCGTCTTGACTATTGCTTTCAATGTCAGGTTGATCCTGATTGCCAATATATTGGCAAAACCAAAAGACGTCTGCATCAACGTAAACTTGAACACTTAAGTGGCAATAGTGCCATTGCAAAACACATAGAACAATGTAACCATTGTTTCCGTAACTATAATGATTGCTTTAAAATCATTTACCGTGGAAACTCGGACTTTGAGATTAGCATTGTTGAATCTATAAAAATTTTTAGTAGCAATCCATTGCTTAACCGAACATTAGGTTATAATGGTAGCTCTTATTTCTTAAAGATATTTAACTAACAATACCTATTGTTTAATTGTTTATACGTAGTATTTAAATAACCTTTTCTTCGTTGCAGATTGTAACCACGTGACTTATAGCACAAATCATTTCAATATAACTTCCCTATTTGCATTCGTATATGATTTTATGATTCCCTTGATTGGTGCAATACTGAAAATAAATCTAAATAAGAGAAAACTTCGGTTATCTGTGGCCACGCTTGTTCTCTAAGCAGAATACACCAAGAATGTGAAGTACATCAACGGGACATGCGTTATAAAGGAAGTTAGCATTAATCATTAAGAGACAATAAAGTCATAGATATGAAAAATACGCGTCTTGTCGGGACTCTAAAATGAAAAATTCATGTACAATCAGGTTACTTATCAATGAAAGTAAATAGTAATACTGTATAACTTAAAATTGACAGTAAAAGAATAAATAATAAACAATCCTGTGCATGTAATCCTAGAAACTCAACTAAGTCGGAGAAGGAATAAACGATCCTTTTGGCAGCAAAGATCAGGTTTCATCTGACGTATTGTCACACTTTCGATGATGGAAAGATGGATGGGATCCTTAGCCTGTTTGTGGACTCGAAAGCCTTTGTCATTCGAGTTCAGGACATTCGGCTTGTGTTGACACTCAGTTAAATGGCGAGTTATGGCTGATTGTATCGGCTTTCTTGACTTGGGCCGCGAATTTGAGGTAAGCAACCAGTTGGGGATGTGCTCCTTTCTTCGGACTGAGAGACATCGCGCGCTTTTCCCACAGTACCTTGCTCCGCAAGGACAAGAAAAATAGTAGGTTATCAGAGGTTTGTGGTCCGGCGGTACAATGTCTTTCACAATGCTAGGAGATAGCGTTTTTGTTCTGAATACAGGGATTGCCTTCAACTGGTAGAATCCACTTTCAATATCATTGCGCACTTTCTTCGCTATCAATTCGCTTACTTTGCCATAATATTGGAGCTCAAAGTAGAATGGTTTCTTCGGGACTCCAGCTTGGTTAGGTGGTGGTGGTGTCGAGTGCTTCTCTATAAACCAACGAGGATAACCATTACTCTCCAACACTTGATAGAGAACATTGAGCTCTTGCTGTAAATGCTCGGGTGAGCAAAGCTGTCTCGCTCGGGAGAAAGTGTCTTCACCAAGTTGACTTTGTATATTTTGGGACTGAATGATTGAGTCATTACCCATTGACCAGTCATTGCATCATTACCCAGGAAGAGGAGATTGACCTCATCTTCCGCGTCTTCAATGCGCAGCATCCGGCTATCTCATTTACCATGGAGCGAGCTAGTCATTTCCTTGATTTGAACCTGCATCGTGACATCAATGGCAAAATTTCTACCTCTATATATCGCAAAGAGACATTTACTGGGTTATACAATAACTATCAATCATTCAGTCCCAAAATATACAAAGTCAACTTGGTGAAGACACTTTTCTCCCGAGCGAGACAGCTTTGCTCACCCGAGCATTTACAGCAAGAGCTCAATGTTCTCTATCAAGTGTTGGAGAGTAATGGTTATCCTCGTTGGTTTATAGAGAAGCACTCGACACCACCACCACCTAACCAAGCTGGAGTCCCGAAGAAACCATTCTACTTTGAGCTCCAATATTATGGCAAAGTAAGCAAATTGATAGCGAAGAAAGTGCGCAATGATATTGAAAGTGGATTCTACCAGTTGAAGGCAATCACTGTATTCAGAACAAAAACGCTATCTCCTAGCATTGTGAAAGACATTGTACCGCCGGACCACAAACCTCTGATAACCTACTATTTTTCTTGTCCTTGCAGAGCAAGGTACTGTGGGAAAAGCGCGCGATGTCTCTCAGTCCGAAGAAAGGAGCACATCCCCAACTGGTTGCTTACCTCAAATTCGCGGCCCAAGTCAAGAAAGCCGATACAATCAGCCATAACTCGCCATTTAACTGAGTGTCAACACAAGCCGAATGTCCTGAACTCGAATGACAAAGGCTTTCGAGTCCACAAACAGGCTAAGGATCCCATCCATCTTTCCATCATCGGAAGTGTGACAATACGTCAGATGAAACCTGATCTTTGCTGCCAAAAGGATCGTTTATTCCTTCTCCGACTTAGTTGAGTTTCTAGGATTACATGCACAGGATTGTTTATTATTTATTCTTTTACTGTCAATTTTAAGTTATTCAGTATTACTATTTACTTTCATTGATAAGTAACCAGATTGTACATGAATTTTTCATTTTAGAGTCCCGACAAGACGCGTATTTTTCATATCTATGACTTTATTGTCTCTTAATGATTAATGCTAACTTCCTTTATAACGCATGTCCCGTTGATGTACTTCACATTCTTGGTGTATTCTGCTTAGAGAACAAGCGTGGCCACAGATAACCGAAGTTTTCTCTTATTTAGATTTATTTTATGATTCGTTGATATGATTGTGTGATTTGTATGATGATTATAGGAACTTCAAGATACGATGTTCAGCATAAAATCGCACCCTTCAAATCATTCAGTTGATCGCAGAATTTTTTTTTGAATATCTGCGTCGACATGTGACGAAAAGCGAGCGTCAGGCAATTTATGTTGAGAAATTATTTGGCCTTGTGTGTGCATCGAGAGACGCTACAGGTCATTTGAACTCAAGGTAAAGTAATATACGAATGCATCCTTGTATGATATGGTCTGCAAATGCAATGCACATTTTGTTCCAAAACTTAGGTACTATACATCTTAGTTTGAGAAGTAGGCTTACAACAGACATAAGGCCTAATTTTACAAGACATATGCCAGACATCGCTGATGATTTTTACAATAAATTCAGCAGATGCCGAAATATTTATTTTCTGGAATAAACACTCTTCAGATCATACAGTAGAGAAACTGACGAAAATGCAATTAATAAAAAAGTTAAATACCTTGGATACCTTGAATATGAAAATCAAAACCGCTTTCATTTTGGTTACAGCGACATCTTTCGCCTGTTCGTGTTCACGCTACACACAGGACTGAAATGCAAGTAACGGATGACGAATTTAAAGCACAAATCAAGACAACAGAATTGCGGCTTTCTGGCACATTGACACGCACATAGAAAGATGATAAGATTTGGGTGCAATTCTTCGGTTTATGATCAGTAACAAGTAGAGTTGGAAAAGTCGGAATTGGAATTAATTCCATTTTTCGTCGGAATTGAAATTGACGATATTTAAATCTACTGGAATTGGAATTGGAATTGACTTTGATAAGCCTCAATTCCACATTTTCGATAGACCTGTGATAAATCCATTTGTACAAAAATTGAAATCACAGTACTCGGCCGTTGTGCTAACTGCACGCAGAGATAGGAGAGAGAGAGATAGATCGACAGAGGTAGCTTTATTCTATTGTTGAATAAAGGGTGTTAATTGTGACTTTGATGGGCCTACAGCCACCGGACAATGTTAATTCAGCGATTAAGCAGACAATGAAAAAATATTTGTTCAATCTGCTATTTAGTTATTTATCATGTAAGATAATTAATCAAAATAAAACAATTGTTGAATTTAGTTCTTGATAGGATAAGCACAAAAATTGGAGATTAACTTAATTGTTGTACACACGAGAAACAATTGGTTTGGAAAGAGGAAAATCAACCCTGCATTAAAGTGCAGCCTGTCAGTTCAAAGCACAATATAGACAGTGCTAACAAATTATTCTAATAATTAATGATTCAATTAAAATGGCAATTACATGAACTAATATTCAACTTCCAATCACAACAATTGACAATATTAATTTTCAAGACTATAGTTATGCAGATACGATACTCAACGATAAAAGAAAAACTTTGAACTTGCAGTTCACTTCTTAATGTTGAATTCGCTTCAATTCGAACGGACTCACTTATACCAATATAATATTATAAATATCATGAATATCAGTGTCACTTATACCGTCAATCTTCAATCGCGCTCGTTGATGTGTTGTTGTTCGCTGGTAGGCAGTTGTAGTTGTTACTTCTGTAGTCAAGTTACACCGCGAGAGCCCGAAGTTCTTCTAACAGCTACTGAAGATGTCGTATGTGTTGTTGTTGGTAGTTGTTGTTGTTTCAATTTCTCATCGTTTCTAGTTTATACAAATTTTTGAGACTTGACGATAAATCCACTTTCTTTTGAAAATTGAAAGAGTTTCCTTTCATCTCTGCTCGTTAGCTTACGACCCGACCACATTTCGTTCTCATCACGGAATTTTTAATCTCCTTTTTTTAACATGGACCATTAATCAGTTTTCATGACATCATTTTTATTGTCGTTTTTTCTTTCATCAACAATCACGTTATTCGCACATTGAATTTCTTTCTTCTATCAGTTTATTAATAGATTTATTCGCATCTCTCTCTCTCTCTCTGTCATTCTCTCTCAGCGTTCGATTCTTTGCTGACGGTTAATTTTCTTTTCTTTTTTTCACGAGATATTGAATATCTCGTTCACGAAACGAAAATGGCGTAGACTGACCGGTTACATATATACACGTACATGTACAACAGAAATATGATACTTCGCTTCCTTGATGCTTTGCTTAATTTCTCTTAACCTAGCATTTATTTTATTCATTATATACACTACCGTACTTGTTATACTGCTGCCAATTTACCTATTCAGTCAGCTTCGTCACTCTACTGTATCAGCCTGTCGTTTACACAGATCGATAATGTCAGGTTTTATTATCTTTCTATATATGTGCGCGTCAATGTATCAGAAAGCCGCAATTCTGTTGTCTTGATTTGTGCTTTAAATTCGTCATCCGTAACTTGCACTTCAGCCATATGTGTAGCGTGAACAAGAACAGGCGCTATAACCAAAATGAAAGCGGTTTTGATTTTCATATTCAAGAAACTGCAATAAATGCATGCACGCAAATGATGAAATACAGTATATCTATCAAAATTTTTGCCTTTCTTTCATCATTAGACGATGACTGATTCTTCATAATTGGAAGCAGCAGCTTCATCTGCCCAATCGTCCAGACCATGCCTTCGACAGAGAATGCGATTCCGAGATAATTGATGATGTATGAGGCAGTCATGAACGGTTCAGAGAATTAGATGATTAGGAGATGATCAGGGTTTCGGAGCTGAGGCTCCGAACCAATACCCTTCAACATATTGTCGCCCCCCCTCAACACGAGACCGAACAAGAGACTTTCACAGAATGATGTGCACCCGATGGCTGCTACGAAACTGCATATATTAGTCCAGGAAAACTAAGCTTCAACCCGGACAAAATTCGCGGTACCCTGAAAATTCCACTGAAATTTTTAATTCCAATTCCAATTCCGGAGGAAAAATTTCAATTCCAAATCCAATTCCAGTCGAAACAGTTCAATTCAATTCCAATTCCATAATAAGATTCAATTCCGATAATTGGAGGTCGTGTATAGTGTCTTATGTTAATGTATCTAACGTTTGTTCTTTTCAATCTAACCCATGTGCCCTCATCCTATCCTCGTTGTTCTTGTGTGCCGTTCCCTGCGTCGTTCCTATGTGCGTTTTCATGTTCATAGTTCATATTTCTGTTGTACATGTATATATGTAACCGGTCAGTCTACGCCATTTTCGTTTCGTAAACGAGATATTCAATATCTCGTGAAAAAAAGAAAAGAAAATTAACCGTCAGCAAAGAATCGAACGCTGAGAGAGAATGAGAGAGAGAGAGAGAGAGAGAGAGATGCGAATAAATCTATTAATAAACTGACAGAAGAAAGAAATTCAGTGTGCGAATAACGTGATTGTTGATGAAAAAAAACGACAATAAAAATGATGTCATGAAATCTGACCAATGGTCTATTTTTAAAAAGGAGATTAAAAATTCCGTGTTAAGAACGAAATGTGGTCGGGTCGAGAAAGTGATTAACGAGCAGTGATTAAAGGAGACTCTTTCAATTTTCAAAAGGAAGTGGTTTTATCGTCAAGTCTCAAAATTTGTATAAACTAGAAACGATGAAAAATTTACACAACAACAACACATACGACATCTTCAGTAGCTGTTAGAAGAACTTCGGGCTCTCGCGGTGTAACATAACTACAGAAGTAACAACTACAACTGCCTACCAGTGAACAACAACACAGCAGCGCATGCGGCAACACATCATCGAGCGCGATTGAAGATTGACGGTATAAGTGACACTGGTATTTATGATATTATTTTGGTATAAGTGAATCCGATCGAATTGAAGTGAATTCAACATTAAGAAGTGAACTGTAAGTGTAAAGTTTTTCTTTTATCGTTGCGCATCGCATTTATATAACTATAGTCTTAAAAATTAATATTGTTAATTGTTGTGATTGGAAGTTGAATAATAGTTCATGTAATTTAATAATTAATTATTAGAATAATTTGTTAGCACTGTCTATATTATGATTTGAACTGACAGGGATGCCGCCCTTTAATGCAGGGTTGATTTTCCTCTTTCCAAACCAATTGTTTCTCGTGTGTACAACAATTAAGTTAATCTCCAATTTTTGTGCTTATCCTATCAAGAACTAAATTCAACAAATGCTTTATTTTGATTAATTATCTTACATGATAAATAACTAAATAACAGATTGAACAAATATTATTGTCTTTTATTGTCTGTTTAATCGCTGAATTAACATTGTCTGGGGGCTGTAGGCCCATCGAAGTCACAATTAACACTCTTTATTCAACAATAGAATAAAGCTACCTCTGTCGATCTATCTCTCTCTCTCCTATCTCTGCGTGCAGTTAGCACAACGGCCGAGTACTGTGATTTCAATTTTTGTACAAATGGATTTATCACAGGTCTATCGAAAATGTGGAATTGAGGCTTATCAAAGTCAATTCCAATTCCAATTCCAGCAGATTTAAATATCGTCAATTCCAATTCCAATTCCGACGAAAAATGGAATTAATTCCGGATCGGAATTAATTCCAATTCCGACTTTTCCAACTCTGCTTTCGAGGTCTATTTTGATGATATCTGTTTCCCGATTGGTGCGTGCGTAAATCAGCTGACGCTCTCAGCCAATGAGCGTGCTGCTGGCAGTGAGTGGAAACTTGACTTGCAAAATATTCATGATGAAACGTTTTTTGGAGTGTTTATCATAGACTACACCTTTCAATCTAACATCTAATGGATTGGGCAGCTATCACCAAGATCAGTCGCGGAAAATGAAGCAATTGTAACAGTGCATTAATCGTCCATCGGTCATTTATAAAGAAAGTATGTTGCATCAGGGTCGCTTCACAACTTTTAACAAAGCACAGAATAATAAAAAGATGTGATGATATAGTCACAATCAATTCTCAACTACATTTTCATCGAATGGTCTGTGTGTCTAAGGCACTTAATGACCTGAAATCATATTTCTATCATGAGTTAGCTTCTAGTCTTCCGTCTCTTTTTGAGATTGGACAGTTGGATGGGGCCCAAGGGTAAGGCCCATCGGCATGGGTGAGGCCGGCGAGGAGAACTTGGACCCATGGGCCGATGTATCCTTAATGTATCGACAGATTTCCAATTACACCTCGAAAATCAATGTAAAAATACATCATTTGCGTGTGATTTGACATTTTGTATATCTAAAATCATTTGAATGAGAAAACTATCTTCTAAATTAGTGGATCATAAAGTCAAGGTCAATCGAATAACTTTGAGCAATTGAATAACCTTCAATTATGGAATTGAAATATACCTGTCTTCATTAACAGAACGATGTATAACGATCAGGCACCTTAGCTGAAGCAAAAAATTATTCTTAAAAATACATACTAGAAAATGTTTTGAATGATGTGTAATAGTAGGCTTAACAATTTATTGAACGATGTACCTTCTCTTTCTAAGCTTTGAGGACAAATACTAAGATCCAGTACTAATAAAGAAACCGAAGAGGATTGAAGCATACGTACATAAAAGTAGGTGATCATAAAATATTTGTTCAGCTGCACCGGCCTGATCGGTGGAATATTATCTTATTATTGAAATCAAATACATCTTAATTCCATAACTGAAGTCTATTTACTCTAATGCACGTCGATTGATTTAAATTCATCATTCCGCTATTTAGAAGATCATTGTTTGATTCAAATTATTTCAAACTCTGTTGTCCTTGAAAAAAAGAAATGTTTTTCATGAATGTTTCACAACATCAGTTTAGCAGGCATACGAATCGGAGAGACGAACGAGACTTAAGATTTTTTGGCCACAAATGCTGAAGTCCATTTTAGGAACACTAGAACTGAACCGATCGCTACAAAATTTGATACATGAATTGATGAACAAGAGACATGTATATACTTACTCGCGTAAAAGCTAGGTTAGTTCGTTTTCAGGGGCTAAGATTAGTAGCTTTGGATGTAGCGCGACCATTGTATTTGATGAATACCTCGGAATATAGGCCAGAATTATAGCGGTTAATAATTGCCTATAGAGTCATACAAGTTATAAGTTCCTTCTGACTTATTTTGCTTTCTTATCCGACAAAACAGCATTAGTCAATCAGAAATTAGAAGTAAAAGAATTAGCATGGATTTCAGCATCAGAAACCTATAACAGCCTATAAATCAGCCTATAACAGACAGATCTATATCTAGATCCACATTATGTCACTTTGCTAGAAATATTAACCGATTCAAAACGATGGCACATACAGGAACTTACTAAGTGGGCAAAAATAAATTTTTAATACCATTCAGAGATAGGAAAATAGTCGTGCGTCGCTTGCGGATTGCTCTGAATTCCTTCAAAATGCTCCGATCGCCACGACTCCTTCAGATTCGAAGAATTCAGATAATTGCGCAAAAGTGTTCTCGACAATGCTGGACCTTCTGATCATTATTTAAAAAGTTAGCAGGTGCACGAAAAAATGTTCCAAAACTTCTCTGTAGAACTTGACACCGACTGTGTCTCTTTGTGCTGTGTGATCCGGTTGATAACAGTTACTGAAGCGTCGCACAATTTGGGGTGTTTAATGTTGAACTGGCTGCTCATTGTTCGATTGCTATGGTCTTTAGTCAGGAGATTGTGCCATTTCATTAACGTTACATGTTCTAATGCTTCCTTTCTTGTCAAACAGAAGAGACGATCTGTCTAATTCTGTGGTTTCAATAGTCTCAGATCACTTATGAATACTCCGACTATTCAGCATGCTAAAATCCCTTCGAGTTCAAGTGATGATGATTTTGCTGTAGCAGGAACGCGACGACAAAGGCGCTTCAAGCTCCGCATCAACTTCGATTGTTCTGGCATCGATATAGTAAGTGGCGATTTCGTTTGAATGGTGCAATGATTGAAAACTCATCACTGAATTTACACCACATTTACGACATAAAACTAAAAGGAACTGTGCCTTTTCACCGCACCAACAAATTCTAGTCGCATTACGGTATTTTGCAACTGGAGACAATTTTAGAGCTATTGGTGATGCTCATGGGATTCATAAATCTTCTGTCTCAAGATCTATTCAACGTGTTGTAACAATGGTAAACGAACATTTTTTCCATAATATTGTGAAATGGCCGGAAGATGATGAAAAATTGAAGGACATCCATAATGACATCCGAGATATTGCGGGTATATCTGCAATTTTCGGATGTATTGATGGTACCCACATACACCTCAAGAGTCCATCCGAAAAGGAAGTTCATTTTGAGAACAGACACGGGACATTTTCTTTAGATGTGATGCCTATCTGTGGCGCTGATTCAAAATGGCCGGGAAGTGTAAACGATGATAGAGTATTCAGGTGAAGACGAACTATTGAACCTTTGAATACCAATGAACCGCTATAGAATTGCTGGATTTTATGCAACACGTCCGAGGTCGCGAGAGAATGAAAATCATTAATTTGTGCTGACATGGTCTGTCTGTCAGTGAACCGTCACAGGTGACTCAACATGTAAAATATGTACTAAGAGCTATTTGAGGAGCAGAATCCCCTGGGGATAAAATTGGTTTAAGGTCGCCAATTTCAATGTATTCAATGTAAGCAGTCGGATGGAAAAGTGTATATGGGAGGAAGCGAACTATAATGAGTGGGTCCAAGCAGACAGCTTCTCCCATTGGATAACAACCACTTTCATCGAAGTTTAACATTGCTATGAATTCGCGAAAAAATTCGCAATGACAGCGAACACCTGTGCCGATAGGAGCAGCATTTAAATTCGTAATAATGATTTCAACTTTTGTATAGTTCATTTCAACAAAGTATGTTAATAATAACGATATCATTAATAAAAGTTCATCAATAATGTAAATAAATGTCTCAATATTGAAAATCGTGTGACATGTAATAAGTCAAGAAGTACATTTGTAGAATAAAGTCATAACAAATAAGTAATGCTGAATGAAAGTCTCTATACACAAAATCCAAGATTGAAAAGCTTTGACATGTCTATAATGAAACTGCCGCCGCGAAGAGTAGTTGTGATCGTAGGGAGTCGACACTGTTCGGAATTGACCATGACTGGTAATGCAAGATGATGGAGAGGATGTCTTGATTCTGAAATAATTCGTTGAAAGAGCTTAAAACTGATGTCTTTGCGACGATAATCCAGCGGTACAAATCGGGAGCAATCACATTTGGACTTCTCGCATATAATGAAATGAGCGTGGCTCTGAATTCTCTCAAAATTTTCTTGCAATGTCCTGGACAGTTCAACAAACAAAGGGACTCCGTATTCCAGAGTACTTCGAATGCAATTTTGCTATATTAATGTTAACTGATTTTCTGATAAAGGTGTTTAAGTTGTCGAGCACTTATAAGCGAGATGATCCTCTTTTGCAGATGTCCTCGATGTGGGATCTGAATTTCAGTTGATTTATCAAATGTGACACCAAGAATGCTGAGATAAGTGATGATTTGAGGAGATGAACATTTCCTATCGTTGATCTGCATTTTGTTTTTGAAGGAAACTTGTCAATTCGTCTTAGTTCAGGGAGTTTCTGATTGTCCTAGATTGTCTTAAACTATCTGATTAAAGAGGTAATCCATCATAGAGATGTTTCAATGCTACAGTAAAAAACAAAAAAGCGCAATAAGCATATTGGGGTGCATGTAAATTTGGCTATAGCTCAGAATAGTGAATAGTAGATATTCAGTTGAATATGACAGATAGTAGCGTTGAATTGTCACCGGCCAGTAACCGATCAGCCAGTCTACCGGTCGATCAGTCGGTTAAAGACCTATCTGTGACTGCAATGTTCACCGCAGTCCGTCAAGAAATTCTATAGTCAGTCCAGTCCGAGTAGATCGATTTCCGACTTATTCAACTCTGGTATAGACACCGCACCACTTTCTGTGCTTCATGGTATTCTGCATCAAATATTGCCTAATTCTAAAAGTCATTTTATAATCTACACTCAGCAAAAGAGAAAACAGGACACCTCGGTTTTCATTCTCTCTCTCTCTCTTAGCAGCATGTTTGATTGATTGCATAATCACGTGAGCGTGGCATCAGTCAGCTAGACCATGTCGAGGTAAATGACGACAGCTCATTGTCGTGTCAGAGACAATGAATTCGCGTTAATTGCTTACCGGTATTGTGGCTCTAGTCTCTATTTTAATCAACTGTTACAACTTACAGGATTTTGTACATGTAGTCTAAAATAAAAAAATGAAAGCAAAGTTCTCAACCAAGTTACATTTATTTGGAAAAAATCAATACTTTGTATAGCCCCCACGGGCTTGCAAGAGGCTGCTCACTCTTCGCGACATACCACAAATCAATTGTCGAATAAACGTCTGAGGCATATTATTCCAGCAGTCCACCATTGATTGTTGTAACTGCTGCATGCTCTGTGGAGGATGAGCATTGTTCTGTATCTGTCTCTTCAAGTAACTCCAAACATGTTCTATAGGATTCACATCTGGAGAGCGGGATGGCCACTTGAGAGTACGAACTTGCAGTTGATCCTTCCGAAGTTGCACTGAAGCTGCTCTGTGGGCCGGGGCATTATCATCTTGTAGAATGCAATTGGCAGTTCCACCGTATGCTCTGTTCATGAATGGAATTACTTGCTCTTCAAGAACCGCTTCATATGTTGATGCTGTCACATTGTTTCTCAGAAACACTAACTCCATCTTGCCACGGAGGGAAATCCCTGCCCAAACATGCAGAGAAGGCCCTTGACTTTCGGAGATTTGAACATGCTGGTTGAGAAGCTCTTGTCGTGGATACCTCCACACGCGCATGCGTCCATCGGCTCTAAAAAGTCTGAATCGGCTCTCATCTGTAAAGGTGACCCGCTGCCATTGCTGAACCCTCCAATGAATCCGCTGCATGGCCCAGCGTTCACGATTAGCCACATGAGCAGGACTGAGTCGGGGTTTTCTACGCATTCGCCGACAGCGCAATCCATTCTCCTTCAGACGATTTCTTATGGTTTGTGCGGATAATTTGCTGCCCCATTTACTCCTTTCTCCCCATTGAATACGCAGCAGGGTAGCCGGAAGTGTTGGATTCCCCCTGACCAACCTCACCAACCTTCTGTCCGCCCTCATAGTCGTTTGTCGACGCTTCACTAATTTTCCAGCATGCTCTACAGTGCCTGTCGCTGCTGTTTTAAGCCACAGGTTGCGTATAGTATTCAGAGACCTCTTAAAGAACCTCGCCACATAGCGGTAGGACCGAGCTGACTTAAGCAATCCGATGGCTTGCCATCGCTCAGAAGTTGTCATATGTCTCATCTTCCTTTCATTAATGTTTGATTTGCAACAATGCCTGCAAATTTATCTATCAATGACAAGCGAGTTGATAAGAGACTCGATGCGCCTGTCTTGATGCTAATTAGTCAGCTGTCATTCACGGCACAGATCGCAAATTAACAATAATCAAGTGCTACCGCTGAAAGTCAAGATTGCAAGAGTGAGAGATACGGGTGTCCTGTTTTCTCTTTTGCTGAGTGTATATTGCCGACCAATTCTAGCAAACTTACATCATATGCACAGTCATGGTTCGAAGCAGGAGTTATGGACTGTATAGTTTCCTGTTGAAAAAAGATGCGTTGGACTCGAGCAAAGAATTTGCAGTGGACTATGTTTTTCTCTTGATAAAGCTGAAAACATTTATCATCCAGGTCTCGTTATTGAATTAATAAGTAGGAAAATGAATATCAATTGAAAAATGAATATTCAGTTAACATACAGTTATTGAAAAACATACAAATACGATTGTATGCTAATAAATAATACAACCAAGCAATCAAATACACATAGCATGATCTGGGGGCAATTCTTCGGTTTATGATCAGTAACAAGTGACAAGTGATTTATGACAAGTTGGTTTTTATAAGTGACCATGATTTCAATCCTTCAGCTTGATCAGCAACCACTTGTCAAGACATGACTACTGACTAGTTAATCTTGCTGAAGACCAGTGGATTGTGCGGAGCTGTGATTGGTTGAAAGGTGGTGCAAAGCATCGTGAAACAAACTATGGGAAAGCAGTACAGGAGATTCCTCCGGCATAGATTTTCATTTTGATTTTATGCTAATATAGCATCTATATTTTACGAATCATTGTAATAATCATTATGATGCCAAAGAATAAATGTGATATTAAGTTTTTTAGTCTGAAAAGTCTTAACTGAAGAGCATCGGTGTTTCTAAAAGCAACACATTTGTCTGAATTCACTATCATCGATCATAGAAATCTGCAACATGCGATCTCCATGATTATGATAGGCAGTTTAATCGTAGACTATCTTGTAGACAAGTCAGACTAGTCCCGCAAAATAGGGACATTGCCAAGAGATGGCTGCTACAGAAAAATCGAAGCTGCGGGGAATCGAAAAAATGGAAGCCTCCTGTTTGGCAAATTTTGACGAGGCCAAACGTCATACTAAAGAAACACCATTTCTTAGTTGGCCGTTTTTGTGTGCATGCTGTGTAATGCTTCTCGAACCAATCAGTGAACTATTTTTTGTACTTCTTTAAGTCTCAGTCTTCCTGGCCTATATCAATCCAGCACTGATCCAGACTCATGAAATTTCTTTGCTCAAATGTGCATGCACATGTAGAGTGCTACACACTCACACAGCAAGTACCAATGAGAAAATATCAATTGCGTAGATGAATATTTTTCTAGTTTAGCAATTGTGTGTAGAAAAAGATGACTGAAACATGCAAAAAGTTCTAAATATAGCAGCTTGCGATGTTTCTTAAACGTTGCATGTTTTCTACCACTTGCGTGCGAATCTATTACAGCATCTTTTAATCGAATATTTATTTACCTAACATAAAATACAGAAGATTCATTTAGAAAAATTTTTGGTAAAAAGACTTTTGCATATGTGTTCTATTAACATGCATATCCCCTACATGTGCTCCATCAATACATGTCTTCAATTGAAGTATGCTGCTCGCATTTTATACCAGAATGAAGTTTTCTCATAAATTATACGCTATAACAGAAACAATTAATTTTGAGTATCATGCGTTAAGCAAGACTGTCCGCGTCTGTTTCGCAGTGAAATTCTCGAAGGACCCAAAATTCTCACATAAACTAGCTTATATTCCAAACTCCACTTTCTGAAAACTATGTAAGCAAGATAAATTCTTGACTTTGCATTTCATATTATTGTAAATATCATTGATACATCATTCACTTTTTAATTGAATGTCTTCTACTTCTACTGATAATACAAGCATGATAAGTAAAAATTCTTCCGTCATAAATGCGTGATTATGACAAGTAAAAGCTTATTACTGATCAAGTCGAAGAATTCAATCACTTGTCATAGCACTAGTTACTGATCAAAATAAACTTATCAACTGATCATGTCGAAGAATTGAAATCACTTGTTACTCGTACTTGTCACTTGTCACTAGTCATAGCGTGTGATCTGTGACCGAAGAATTGCCCCCTGACATCATGATAACATAAGTCGTTCATTGATAGTCATAGGGCGTTGTCGGTTTTGAACTCTGTTACATGGGCGGTTGCTTTCACATAATCTTTGCGCAATCAGGGGTCTGTTGCATAAAATTCAATAATTCAACAGTGGTTCACTTGTATTGAAAATTTCAATAGTCAATAGTGATCAACTTAGGTGTTGCAAAAACTGAGTATTGAAATGGGTTATTGAAATTCAATACCATTGAACAAAGTTTCAATAGCGTAACTGCTATTTGGGGTCAATTCTTCAACTTTACCAGTCCGCTATGACCAGTGACTAGTAATGAGTGACCAGTGATTTCTGTCTTTCAACTTGACCAGTAGTCAAAATGACAAGTTAATTTTGATTAGTAGCTTTTGACCAGTGAACAGTGCTATGATCAGTGATTGAATCTTTCAACTTGACTATGATTTGTTCATTTCCAGTCATAATCACTCGATTCTTGACGGAAGAAAATCGACCCATCATTCAGTAGAATCATTAAGATGATCGAAGCACGACAGCGGAACCGGAGGGTTTATAGAGAAAAAATTAATTTTGATCTCAGTGGCAAAGGGTTTACTGAAAGATTTCGACTGTCACCCCGGCTCAAGTTGAGGAAATACTAAAAGATCTTGGACCACACCTACAAGCAAAAAATAATTCGGTATTGAACATCACACCACACGAGAAAGTTCTGCTGACTCTGAGATACTATGAATCAGGAGATTTCTGCTATTCGGTAGGTGACTCGCTTGGTATTTCAAAAGCTGTCGTCCATGGGTCCATCAATCAAGTAACCGAACTTTTGAATTCACTATATTTTACTGAGGTGGTTTCTTGGCCGGAGGATCGTAACAGTATCGCAACTGACTTTTTTCAGAAATTCGGATTTCCACGTGTTTGCGGGGCGATCGATGGAACTCATGTTGACATATTGACACCAAGTGTTGATGAGTGGCAATTTGTTAATCGAAAAGGTGACCACACTATTAATGTTATGGCAGTTGCTGGACCAGACTATAGATTTTATGCTGTCAACAGTAATTGGCCAGGATCTGTCCACGACTCTCGCGTTTTAAAGGAGAGTATGTTTGATCGCTTCAGCTCTGGTTGTCGTCCTTTTCCAGAAGCTGTCCTACTTGGTGATGCCACATACCCTTTATTGGAATGGTTGATGACGGCATTTACAGATGCAACTCTTACTACTGAAATGGTGCAATTTAATTATGCATTGCGTAAGACACGCTTTATTGTGGAAAATGCCTTTGGAATCTTGAAAAACAGATTTCAATGTTTGAAATATATTCGAGTTCGGAAGCCAGAAAAAGCGAGCAAAATCATAAATGCATGCGTAATTTTGCATAATTTAATCGTCAATTTGAATAATCCGACAATCCATGAAATCTTGGAAGAATCCCTATCAAATGCTATCGAAGAAACCGCATCAGACGACGGTAGTGATCCACCAGCAGCTGACAGTAATGCAGAAACGAATCAAAATTCAAACCATCTTCCGTTACCCTCGAATCTAAACCGTATCTCAAGAGAACGACGCCTTGGAATCCAAAGAAGAAACCGTATTCTTATGACTTTCCGTGAATCGTGAAGGTGATTAGTTTTAACGATATGACTATCATTATTGTTTGTAACTATATTGTGTGTGAATATAGCCTATTGGATTAAATTCTCTTAACTGATTTTGGAGGATTTCGGTAAATAATTAATGACTTAACAATACTTATCAATATACTCTTTAGTTCTTTAAATATTAAAGTATAATACGAAAATGAATAATTGGTAAGTAATACAATACTTACCAATGTAATTATAGTAAATAATACGAAATCTCTATTTCCATTATTTATGGGATATACATCAGGGTTGGGCGCGAATCCGAAATTCAGGGATGCACAAGGGGCTACATGTATGCATGCTGATACAGTGACTACGACAAATTTGCTTTATTTTGTATGGGTACAATGCGTCATGATAAACCCATCTCTCAACCACTGAAAACAATTTCTGAGGAACACATCTTTATTCTAGTTCTTTTTCCAGTTTCCTAATTTTCAATCGCAAGTATTTGTTCGTCAATTTCTGACCTTCGATTTGAAGGTCTCTTAACTCTAAATCTCGGGAGATCAATTCCTCACTCGGTCGTTTCTTTCCTTCCTTTTTACTCATAAGTATATCTGATGATAGACCCAAAGTCAGGCCTTCATCAGAAGCTGATCCTTGAGCAGCTTCGACAGACGTTGTCGGATCTTCTAGCGGGTTTGAAGCAGCTGCAAACCGCAGTACTATATCTGAAACCAACAAACATATATGTCTTATTGCATATTCATTAAAATGATAGTTAATAAATAATAATAAATTAATTGATAATGAGTAATAGTTAGTAACAGTATGACTACTAGTTCATTAATATTTCAAAATCATTCATCAAAAATCATAATTCAATTCAATAGTGAAAAGGTATATACCTGTTTTTTCACGCGGGTTTTCTTCAATTGGTGCTCTTTCAATGAGTTGTGGATCCGTTTCTGGAACCCCGAGTCCAACAACAGCTGGAGATTCTTTTCCCAATATGTCGAGAACTAAATTGTCAATCTCAGTTAATACCACTCGTCCTTCTCCGGATGTATCTCTCTTCTTCTTCTTTTCCTGCAAGTAAGAAACATAAAATGTGAAACGGATATTGTAGACATAGACATGTATAGGAGAATTCTCAACTTACCAATGTCCTTTTTCGAATATTTCCAAATGTTGTATCTCTCAAATAGTCACCATTTTTTCCTACTGGATAGCCCAAAGCAGCTAAGTCCCCATGGATGTCATTCCAGGCTTTTTTTCTCGATTCTTTTGTACGACCCTTTGATTCGTCAAACTTTCCAAATAGTATATCTTTATTCTCCAAAATTTTCCTTAGTAACATTAACTTTCCATTAAATTCGAACTTAGGACCCATTCTTTCTTGAAAAAGCGAAACAGCTTACAAAACACGTCGAACTAATGTATCAGTAATTCATTTACGGACTTCCAAATGTACATGTATCTTCGAATCCACGTTGTCTGCGCCATAATTTGATGCTCTTCATTTGTGACTTTTCTCATTTAAAAGCTTAATATCATATTTATTTAATGCCATAATAACAAGTAATTCCTTATTTCATAAAATATAAATGCTACATTTGTATACTATCAAAATTAAAATGTATGACGGTAAGTATTTGAGCCGAAATTCCTTTTTATTTTCTCTTTGATGCATTTTACGATGAGTGACCAATCAGAATAGCTGATTTCGTGACGGTCAACAAATCCATCAACTTGTCATATTTTGACTAGTCTTCGCTAGTCAAGTCGAAAGACAGAAATCATGGTCACTGGTCAAGCTACTTGTCACAATTCACTCATTACTGGTCATTATGACTAGAAGTTGAAGAATTGGCCCTTGGTGATTCAACTACGAATGATATTCGTTTCCCTGATGAGTCATGATCGTGTCATACTTCCGATGCCATTCTCAATCTGCAATCTATTGTCTCTGAACGCAATGGCTCGTGTACGGATGTCAGAGCAGCAGAAATTGTTTCTATTAAGAAGCATACAGGATCGCAAGGAAGAATTGTTTGCTCCTTTCAGCAATGAGGTAACCGCAAATCTCAAGATGGAGAGGTGGTCAGAAATCCTTAATGAATGTCGGAATGAATGTGGGTTTGATCCGACTAATGGAAAAGGTTGGCAGCATCTTCGTGACAGTACATGGCCAAACATTAAAAATTACGTGATTGCAAAAAGGGATAAATTCAAACAGAGTGGTGCAGAAGGAGGCCACGAAGCTCGAGTCTCGTAAGCGGATGGCATCGTCCTAGAAATTGTTGGAGGAGGCAGCCCCGTGATGGATGGTCTCAAAGTGATTGATTCGAACAGTAGGGTTGCTATGAAGCCCACGATTGAAGACACTGAAGAGTAAGAGACACCAAGTAAGAGACAAGAACAAGAGCAAGAGCAGCACAATACCAGAAAAAGAAGGAAACAGCGGGAAACAGCAGAAATTGGTGAAGTGACCCATCTGAAGACGCAAAAACTTCAACTTCAAGTGGAGGAGTTGAAATTGCGGTGTGAACATTGGCGCTTAAGAAATGCAGAGCTAAGAAGATCTCAGGGACATGATAATGATGGCAGGCCTTTATCTCCTCATTTAACAGATGTTTTGACTGTACCTGTAACTCGAGCGAATTTTGATTTTAGCAGATTTGTTGCATCTTTTAATCGAATAAATAATACTATGGAACATGCACAAACTTTTCATCAAATTTCGGATTTGGGAATTAGGCTGTAGTTCATGAGCATTATGCTCTGACCTAGACCTGTTAGACAATTTTTTATATTGTTCTACTTATATACTACAAATCAATATTCATACAAAAATTACGTAGTTAAAAGTTGTGGTGTCAAATCATTTCGGCCCATTCAGGAGGATGTGATGTTTTAAAGGTGAAGCCGAATTTCGCTAATCCAATAGAATGTCATGATAACTAGGACTCACAAATCCCAAAAATGTGTTTGATTTGATGGTATGAATGGTTGTGTATAAAACTGCGGAGCATAATTCGCATTAATTATTTCATTATTTTCGCATTGTGTCTGGGATCTTAAGCATCAATTGCTAATTCAATGCTAGATTGAAGGATCAAATTGTCCAATATTTATTTCTGTAAAGACATGTTTCATTGATATATCTAGGCTCATCAAAACAATCCGTCTAAAAACCATTTACAAAGTTTATTGGAACAAACGTTAAAGACTTATGTATAGGTGTTTGTCTACTTAGAATAAGGCTATCAACTGAGCGACGTGAAGTATTCTCGACTTCATCAAAATTGTCAAAATTGTCTTGCTGTTCAGATTCCATGGATTCAGCATCGTCTACATCGTCCAAGCCGGTATGCTCACTGTTCGCTAAACACATGTTGTGAAGAGTTGTACAACAATATACCAGTTGTGCGAGATTCACCGGAGATAACTCCAAATGGTGCAATAAACATCTAAATCTCTGTTTTAAGATTCCAATTGCACTTTCAATGATTCGTCTCGTTTTTTTGTGCGCAACATTGAATCTTTCTTCTTGTCCTGTCGTAGGTGAAGGTACTGGGGGTATGATGTAGTTGTTGCATGGATATATTGAGTCACCTAGCAAAACTACATTTGGAAAAGGTCTCCAACCACTTTCCAGCCTTGTCTTGATGCCACTTCTCCTGAATACTCTAGCATCGTTTACACTTCCCGGCCATTTTGAATCAACGTAAAAGAATTCCATATTGGGGCCACAGATAGCCATCACATTCAGAGAGATATTTCCGTGTCTGTTCACAAAATGAACCTCATTTTCGGATGGACGCTTGAATTGAACGTGTGTGCCATCAACACATCCGAAAATTGTAGGTATACCTGCAATAGCTCGAAAATCAGAATGGATTTTCTTCAATTCTTCCTGATTCTCCGGCCATTTCACAATGTTACGGAAATAATGTTCGTTCACCACTGATACAACACGTTGGATGGATCTTGAAACGGAGGATTTATGAATCCCATGGGCATCACCAATAGTTCTAAAATTGTCTCCGGTTGCAACAAACCGCAATGCAACTAAAATCTGTTGACGGGGTGATAAGGCGCAGTTCCTTTCGGTTTGATGCCGTAGATATGGAGTGAATTCAGTGATAAGTTTTTCAATCATTGCATCATTCAAACGAAATCTGCACTCACTATCGATGCCAGAATAATGAAAATTGATGCGCGGCTTCAAGCGTCTGTGTCGTCGCGTTCCTGCTGTAAGAAAGTCATCATCACTTGAGCTCGAGGAATCCAACATACTGAATATTAGAAATGTTCATAAGTGACGTTGGACTAATGAAATTATTGAATCGAAATCGATGTTTAACTACGCTTTATGCAACGCATTCTATTGGATGCCGCTATTTTTGCTACTGAAGCTGACTAACGGGTATTGAGGTTCAATACTGTTTCAATAGTGTGCTATATGCAACAAAATTTATCAATTTGCTACTTAATTTCAATAATTCAATACTATTGAAAGCTTTATGCAACAGACCCCAGGTCGTGAATTGAAGTGAATCATGTCGCACAACAACGTACAGTACCATACATCATCCGGGAATTTGCAGTCTCAGCCGTTAAATGAGCTACATAGACTTGCATTCGTTATTGAATTTGCGAAGCAGTGCTCAAAGTATGAAAATCACTCAATTTACAACATGTGAGTATAAATGATAATTTTTCAGGCACGGGGAGAACGAGCATTTTCTGAGCTACCTTTTGATATACTGGTCATCAAAGTCGGATAACTACACTGTAAACTGTAAGCAGCCACTGATCGGACAATTTGTGAGCCACATCACTATTTTGGCACTTACTGCGTATTATCAGACAAATTTCCTGCTTGTCAGACAATTTTTGTCTCATCGCACGAACTAATTTACATTATTGCGTTTACTGCCCATTATACTACTTATGACTAATATATACACTTTTATTGAAATTGGATGGTATTCTTGATAATTTTCAATTATAGAATATACAATGTTGTAAATGAGTAGGGTTCTTTGTATACACCTTGAGGCATGGCAATAACAGGTCTGGATATTTGACGTATTGATGCCATCTTTTAATTCTGTTTTTACAAGGTTTTTTACAGCTTTTAAGGGTCTATATACTTCCCTAAAGTTAACATTGACACAGCGGAGTTGTAAAGTATCAGAGTTGTTCATAATGCGAGTGTGAATGAGTGGAGCAGAGTTGATTAGGAGTGACCAGTTGCCATTAGCTGATGTTGAATAGTTTGATCATATTTAAACACTTTGAGTTTGAGAGACAATACTTTTAGAAAAGTACACTGAATTGTCTGCTCTGAACAGCCATATTTGTTTGTTTATTGTCTCACGTTGTCTGTTGCAATTGTCTGATGATTTTGGCTGTTATTTTGTCTGATTTTTGTCTGTCTACAGTTTACAGTGTAGGAACAATTTTTCCTATCTCTGTAAGGTATTAGAAATTCTTTTTTGCCCACTTAATAGGTTCCTCGATGTGCCGTCGATTTCGTATTAATCACACTTCTAGCAATCCAAAACAAAATATTCAATTCTGTGGTGTCATCAGTTAAAAAATGAGAATCGCTACATCCAGTCGGCAGTTCATTCAATCTGTACTGGGATATATACCAAGATCTGACTAGGCCTCCTGATGATTCAAAAAATATTACGAGTCATCACCAGGCCTATCACAGATCTCTAAACATCGTCACAACTCCTTATTTAGCCTTGAAGACTAAATCTGATTGAAAAATCATTTACAAATGAAAATCTTTAAATATAATGTGCTTGCAAAATAATCATTGACAGGGAGATTTTAGACATCGCCGTTAGAAAGACAGCTAACTTATCTTTTGAATGGGATTACTTGTGTTGTTTCATGAAATAAAAGATGTATAAGAAGCTACCGGCTTCATAAAAGATCATCCTTGAGAAGTTGAATTCTATGTTGTTTTGGCGACATTAGATAATGTCGCATCCGTCGTTCGACAGACAGCGGAATTGTTCACTGATTCTCGTTTGAATGATAATCAGCAAAATGCTATTATTCTCAATCCAATTGCAATGAATAGCAAACGGAGTTTCAAAACGCCAGCCTGTTCATCAAGCTGTGGCGAATCGATTTTGAAGCTTGCGCAGATTCTAAAGAACACTCACGACTGTCATGAAAATGATGCTGATTGAATGTTGCAGTTATTGACGAATTTATTATTTGCCGTCAACTTTTCTCAATCGGAACTTACAATCCGGTCGCGAGCACAAATTTCCAATTCTGAAGCTATGTCTCTACACTGTAAATCGCTCAATACCAATCACATACGAAGGACGCATACCAAAGTATTTTTTGTTATATTCCTGTATTCTCTTGTTATATATTTGTATGCTTTTCGTATGTTATTTCAAATGTGGTATGCTTTACATACTAAAGCCATACCAGCACAATGTTAAAAGGAAGTATCAATTTTTGTTAATAAAGATCACACTAATGTTACTACTGTTCTGTAAGTAGTGAGATAATGACATTCAAGCGTCATACTTTTAATACTGAATTCGATTTTAATACACGCAAGTCTAAGGCATTTCATGAATAATCAGTAAGTATTCAACCATTAACAATTATGCATTATGTAATTTTGAAATGAAGCATATTATCAATCCGAGATAAAAACACATTATAATTCATGAAAGCAAAAATAGTTATGTTTGAGTTATATAAGTCAACATGGTTGCACAAAAGATATCATTTGAATTAATTAATGTTAGTCGACTTGGTTCATTAAGTAGAGTTAACCAAGCGTCCTGTTAATGTTACTAGACAAGAACAACGATGACATACAGCATAAAATTCATAATAAATCTAATCTGGTTAAATACCACACTTTCAAAAAGAAATATTCACGACTGGCATTACTGAAAAAGTTATTTGACAGTAGTATGTAACATATACATATTTTTGCTATGTGACTTAAAACTCTTCATACGAAATACATTTGCATCGGGTCTCGTATATAAAACAACAACTCATATTTCAGTGTAAAACAGCCAATCACGGATAGAATAGTTCATATCGCAACATACCAATCACATGATAAAGTAAGTGAAATTTCGTATGAAAAACATACCAGATCTCTGAAAGCATACGAGAATCTCGTATCAGATGTTAGTTTCAAATTGTATATGATTTTGGTATATGTTTGTATGTAATTTTCGTATCCAGCGATTTACAGTGAGACGTAGACTCAGAATCACTTATTTGATACTGTTTGACAAGAAGTGGAACCGAGTAGAAGTCTGCAGATACGACACATGCGCGAATATTGCATGTACATAGTGGATGTGGTCAATGATTCAATACACATTTTCACTTCGAAGTGTGCATTGCTTAGTCTGCCAGGGGTGATCGAAAAGAGTCGCCATAATTTTTCTACACTGCGCTCTGTGTGCAGGTTGCTGGAATACCAAATGCTGTGGTGACAAAAACAGGCCTTTTTATGTAATAGAAGTTCCCATCCACATGTGCCAATCACTTTCTTCTTTACATATCAGAAGAAAGCTAGCATCATGTGGTCCCGCTACAAATGTTTCTTGAGCAATCCTATCAAGAATCATGTGTGATTCATTATGATGCAAAGTCATAAAAATGTAAGATTAAGTAAGTCATTTATTTAATATCCTTCTTTCGACGTGCACGATTATTGTTCACTGGTCAACCAATGGGTGAATCTAGTGTTCTAATCAGATGTTAATTCATTGTCTATTTAACAATGTCTGCTGACAAGGACGTTAGTGACTAGGACTGGCCTTTGTCTCAAGTCGATTAATGACAAGACGTGTTATCGTCTATACAACCATGTGACTACACTACAGTCATACTTTGTCAGTAGCCAACCGCACACTTCGCTCTTCCTTCTTATCAAAGCGAAGAAACGAAAGATTTCCAAAAATTGATCTCGAGGTATTGCATTATGAAATAACGGAACCCTCAGAACTGACCAGACTCTTCACTGGCAAATTACGAGCGGCCGAGAGGCACCTCGCGATGATAGGACCAAGGAAAGTGTCCAAGTTTCACTTCCAAGTCCTCTATTTGCCTCAGCTTCTGTAATTGTTCGAATGGAGAGAGCATTGGTTTATAAAATGACCTAATTTTCTCAACATACTCCATAACTTTGAGTAAAATATTTCCACGACGATTCACCCAATGACTTGTGGCACTTAGTCTCCGATTTTGCTGATTCTCGGATGAGTGAAACGCAGATGAGAGTTTCTCAGTGCCAATTGAAAATACAGAAGGGTAGGCGATAAATGAGATCCTTGACTGATTATGCTTGCCAATCAGTAATAGGGCAACAGTGTTACCTGGGAAAATGTTGCTGCTACCAGGAAAAGATCAAGAAAATCAAGATCGAAATTCTGTCGACAATACATTAGGTGATCTATTAGAGTCTACTAGATTAATATTAATGTTCGTGGGTTTCGTTCAGAAAACATTCTGCGATGCTGAGTCAGTTAAAAGCTATTTACACTATCAAAACAATGAAAAAGATGCAGTTTTCGTTTCTACGGTTTATTGCAAATGATGCCTCTCCATTAGAACAGCTGAAATTATCAAAAGTAATTGATTACTTCAGAAAACAGTAAGATAAATCGATCCTGAGCATTTCGCAGAAACTTTACTATTCAAAACTACAATGTCGATTGACAAAGCATATCTAGTCCAACAAAACTCGAACTTCGAAAGTCATATTTGGATATATTGCAATATGCCAATATTTCATATATAATATCTATCAAAGGGAATAATTTCTTGCCGCACACCAACTTAGCGTTTTCAAGTACTATTGTACTATAAATGCTACTTCTCGATACTACTTATGTAATATTGACATCATATATTGAAACAATGTGCAAAATCAAAATTGGCCAATTTATACCACTTTAATTATCGGCTACCTGATCAAATTTCTTCTACAAGTAATCGAACATGTTTCTGAGTTTCAGCTTCAATTTGGAGTCACAACTGGCATATAGAAAAAGTTAGCTCAGCTTAAAAACAACCATTTTCGGCATTTTTTGAAAAAACACGTTTTTTGAACACCTGGTGTAGCTCTCTGTACTCTGGTTACCCCTTAAGATCACAGATGTGAAACACACTGATATGCAGCAACAAAATTATCCCAGTTATTACGGGTAACAAGAATATAGAAAGTTGTGAGACTAGCTTAAATTTTTTGTGTTTTTTCGCGACCCTTTTTTTCACCATCTTTGGAGCCATGTAGCTCCGTTATTCATGCCAGTTGCCCACTGAAATTCATGCAACAATTCCTTCATGCCGAGCTGATGCTGCGTGGTGCAAAGTTTTGTTGAGCAACGTATATACAGAAAAAAGTTACAGCTGCATGAAAATTCAAAATTTTAGAAATAAATCAAATTTCTAAAAATGGCACTAGATCCCGCTATTTTCAAGATTGGAAGCTAATATTGCAGATTTGGTGTTTTCTAATGCATAGCAAGCATATATCCGAAAATCAGCAAAAATTCGGAGAGTAAGTGCCACAAAACTTTCCAAAAATTGGTTAAATCGTCGTGGAATGACCATGACCTACCGTCAAAATGACGGTTTCCGGCCTTATTGGTATAACTGCTGCTTATTTCTAATAGAACGTAATTATATTCATGTCCGTTTCAACATTATACTTAGATGTATATACTCGTAAAAATAATAAAAGCCACGGAGTTTCAGATCGATCGGTTGATTTCTCGAAACAGAATAAGCTATTGAGTTAGCATAACCGTCAAAGTGTTCAAAAATTTTAAAATGAAATTCAGAAACGTTAAAATCAATTCCAGATGCATTAAAATGAAATTCAGAAATTTTTAAATCAAATTCAGAAAATTTAAAATCCATTTCAGAAGAATTTTTAACATTTAAAAGCTATCAAAAAACAATATAATCTCAGTAACTAAACACATAGGATCGCTTCAACCGATTTGGCTAGAGCCCACATTTCAATAAAAAAGTTCTGTAATTTTACTAATGCCCAACTTCCATGGCTTGCGCAGCCGCAAAGAAAGTATGACTGTGTTGACAGCAGCGGGCACAGTCCTGACCAGTTATGCTGTGGATTGCGTTTTCTATTCTAGTTTCTACAAATCGCAGTCGCTGTTCTCCAAGATTGTCGCGACTTACATTGGGCACCGACATATTCCGCTCTACATGTGACTTCAATTTCGACCAAATTTGCTCAATGGGATTGAGTATGGTCCCAATCTCAAAATAGTGGAATCCAGGATTCGTTTCAATGCATTGCTCCAAGCAAGAATGACACGGAGCGTTGTCACAGACGACCACAACATGCTCAGGAGGAATGTTATCTGACAACTGTTCGAGCATCACATTGACCCATTCAACAACGTTCTCCGACTCGAAAGCTCCACGTCTATGGGTCATGTGTAAGATCGGGTAGGATGTAATGGCACCGATGGCATGAATACATGTATTTCTGCCCTTCGATGTTGGTGCAAGAAAAATTGCTCTATCACCTTGTCGGGCACAACCTTGAGTTTTGCGACAGAACAGGTTAAAATTCGTTTCATCAATCCAAATAAAGGTTTTGCCCTGTCGCATCAGTTCAGTTGCGGCTAATACGTAATCGCGTTGCTTGCGCTTCACGTCTTGGGTATTCATCGGCACAGTTACTTGCACGTCGAAACGTCGTAGAACTTCATCTTCCAACTCCTTCAAGGTAATTTGGGGGCGATTTTCAATTGTTTCACACAAGTAGTCGATTTGGCTGATTCTTTGTCTATCAGCTTCGTTTCCTTTATTGTACTTTCCTCTATGAGACATGACGAAATGACGATGCGAGTTGTTCGAAGTGATACAAGCTGATAACTATGAAAGTAACAGAAGCTTATATGCTGACATATGGACTTCTAAATAAAACAGTTCTGGACAAGCAACTCCACACCACTAAAGGTGGCATAGATGTCTACATTAACATGCGAGAAATAGGAACTCCAAAGCAACAGTTCAACTGCTGAGTATGCATTTAATGTGATGTCAATCTCTTGGTTCGTCAGAATTCAGGCTTGAATTTGCATCAAGCTCAAAGGAAGATTGATCTTCTTTCCATCGAGACTACACCTTAGGACAATCTTGGAGAACAGCGACTGCGATTTGTTGAAACTAGAATAGAAAACGCAATCCACAGCATAACTGGTCAGGACTGTGCCCGCTGCTGTCAACACAGTCATACTTTCTTTGCGGCTGCGCAAGCCATGGAAGTTGGGCATTAGTAAAATTACAGAACTTTTTCATTGAAATGTGGGCTCTAGCCAAATCGGTTGAAGCGATCCCATGTGTTTAGTTACTGAGATTATATTGTTTTTTGATAGCTTTTAGATGTTAAAAATTCTTCTGAAATGGATTTTAAATTTTCTGAATTTGATTTTAAAACTTTTGAACTTGAGATTAAAAAGGTGGTTAAAAATACATGTTTCTCTATTGTTATATATGAATTAATTAATTCTTGTCAAAAATTGCAGCTTGAAAGCCTTCTTCAATGCTCAGTTTCACCATAATGTTCAAACATCGGAATTTTCCAAAAATTACAGTTCAAATATTCAAATTCTGATGCAATATTCATAACTAACTGCATATGTAAAATGCAACCACCTAACGTTCGCGATTAGAAAATACCCAAATAACAAAGTTAGCTTGGATTCTACTGTTATGGGAGGACTTCATCGACAAAAAGGAGTATTTTTCTAAGAATGCACACCAAACGCTCCTTCTTCTAAAATTTTTTGCAAAGCGCTCGAGTGGAAAAATAGTCAGAATTCCTGATATAATGTATGAAACGCCCGAAATTTTGATCATCATGTGCACCAAGCGTTTGTTTCATAATAATTCGTTCAATAGTGGCTGATTCAATCTATTCTCTGCGTAGCCGATATCAGATCCGAATTCTGGAAAAGATCAATATAATCAAAGCACTCAAATCATCGCTAATTCTGTGAATCCTTCTCATGGGATCGACAAGCGATTATCCATTCTCTTAAAAAGTCTTTTGTGCCTAGTATTTTGGCACTTACTGCGTATTATCAGACAAATTTTCTGCTTGTCAGACAATTTTTGTCTCATCCCACGAACTAATTTTCATTATTGCGTTTACTGCCCATTATACTACTTATGACTAATATATACACTTTTATTGAAATTGGATGGTATTCTTGATAATTTTCAATTATAGAATATTTAATGTTGTAAATGAGTAGGGTTCTTTGTATACACCTTGAGGCATGGCAATAACAGGTCTGGATATTTGACGTATTGATGCCATCTTTTAATTCTGTTTTTACAAGGTTTTTTTACAGCTTTTAAAGGTCTATATACTTCCCTAAAGTTGACATTGACACAGCGGAGTTGTAAAGTATCAGAGTTGTTCATAATGCGAGTGTGAATGAGTGGAGCAGAGTTAGAACCTATGTGATTAGGAGTGACCAGTTGCCATTAGCTGATGTTGAATAGTTTGATCATATTTAAACACTTTGAGTTTGAGAGACAATACTTTTAGAAAAGTAGACTGAATTGTCTGATATTTTGGCGAATAATTGTCTCATCTTGTCTGCTCTGAACAGCCACATTTGGTTGTTCATTGTCTCACGTTGTCTGTTGCAATTGTCTGATGATTTTGGCTGTTATTTTGTCTGATTTTTGACTGTCTATAGTTTATAGTGTAGTTTTTTGACTAATTTTGAAATTTATTACGTCAATATCCCAATAAATAATGCGGAAATCGGATTTTTTTCATCTGATAGGAGTTTGTACTGATAAACTTTTAATGCATTGGTCAAAATGCAAACAAGCAAGCAATCATTATCCATTACTTTTTAAATTAAATCTTCTTAAACAGAATTGGTCATCAGACAACCCCACAATCGCAATATCAAAAAATAAGACTTCCACACAATTTAGAAAATCAATGTAGTCCTTTCTCATCTGAAATGAACTGCTCAAGGTCTTTGATTTGAGCAATGAAAACGTTTGAATTTATGTTCTGTATCATTATTTTTACTTCGATTTATCACTAACAGTAATTAAAAATGATACTTTCTACTTCATTCGTCTGTAGTAAGGGAAATTGCACCTGTGAGACAATTCATTAGCGATAAAATTTCAATGATGAAACCCCACAGAGAAATACAAAAAAAGATGCAAAAAGACACTAATGTAATAGTTGGATGCACTTCATTAGCTTGATGAAAACAAACTTTGACAAACTCGTTTAGGCACGTTCCCTCCTGAGTAGCAACGTTCCCTGATGAGATCCTACAAATGCAGTTTTCTTTTGAATACATTGGGATTGAAAGGAAACTTCCAGGGTTGTATTCAATAGTCTAACAGGAAGAAGATTTTAGCTGAATTTAATTAATAACTTGCCAAGAAGTTAAAGTTCTTCGTCTATTGAGCCTCATTAGCTATCATAAGCAGGTTCGACGCTGGAGATAAGATAAATACTGTCTCTGTACTTGTCGTGCAATTGGCTACATCCGTTTGAATTTTTTTGACACAGTCCGAGCAACTGTTGCTATTTTCTTTTCCTTTTTTGTCAATTATCTCAGGAAACATAACAGCGACGACAGATAAATTTTGTGACTTTTAGTGCCACTGTCTGTAACATTCAAAGTTGGTGTTAATTCTGTCAAAAGTTGGTGATATCTCGACTGTCCAAGTTTTCAAAGCACATTTTTGAATAAAATTCATGTAATGCCTAATCAAATAGTTAATAACTACATCATAACTGCGATATTAAACCTCAAATAGGACATCAACTTTTAAAACTGTGTTCAAACTACGTATATGGATTCAAACTGCTTGTAATTTGATTTCAAAGTCAGAATCCCGTTTTTTTAAAAAAGTCAAAAACAAACATTATTAAGCATTTTGTGACTTCGATGTACAGATCATTTTATGAAGAATTGAAACCGGGAAGCGCACATTACATATGGAAAAATCATCTTCGAAATCATCGAATTCTATACGCTTGTAATCCCGAACACAACAAACAATCAGTAACCGCAATGACAGAATTATGCAGTTGGTAAAAACACGAACGCAAGAACTTCAATCCTCCATCAAATTCGGTCATTGCGTTTAATGAGTGCCTGTGTCCGGGATTACAGGCTTAGAGAGCTTATTTTCTAAAATTGCTCCTGTAAAAATTTCATGACAATATTTGGGAAACAGCTCAGAAAAGGCTTCAATTATTTGCAATAAATTAGAATTACAATCCAATTGCTTTTAAATGTTGACAACCTTATATGATAGACGCATTAGTGACGACTTACACGCATCAGATCGGATCTATTAATGTTTAGATAGATATAAGAACACTGAAAGTTCACAGCGAAGGTGTGGACAATTAACGGACAACAACGAATTAATTTATTTGTTTTGTCTGTCATTAATTGTGGGAAATGAGAATTTCTGAAGCGAGGGCTGACAAAGAGGCTATTGGAGATAAGTGATTCGAAGTGGCCGTTAATCTACCAAATGGGCCTAACAAGTCAGAACTACACTGTAAACCGTAGATCGACAATTATCCTACAAAATAACTGACAAGATCAACCGACGATTGTCACGTCCAATATCCTACAATATCCGAGGAATTTGTAGGTTCTCCACCGACATCGAAACAAATGCTTTGTATGCAAATTAACTAAACAAAAACTGTTGAATATTGATTAATTTTTTTCGTTTGGTGATTGCTTGACTTTTGGGCAATCTGTATTATTGTGTGGCAAAAGCATTATTTATTTTGACAAATTTTCATTAATTACCAACATTTTTGATAAAATGTAAGCTATAATTCATTGCTACTCATTTTGTCGCTTTTTTGTCAGATATTGTAGGTGTTCAGTGGCAATCATCTTGCAAGAACTAACAATGACCGACAAAATAGATTTTGTAGGATAAATGTCTGTCAACTGTCAGTCTACTGTTTACAGTGTACGTCCACCACGCTAAAAGGGCACTCCACCAAGTGCCATTCCCCACCATCTATAAACATGCAACACAAGAAACGTGACGTTGTTTGTAGTGCAATTTTTTGCTGTTTATAGGTCTAGACAGTCCCCTTCATACCCGGTAGTTTATTATCCATTCTCTGATATGATCTGTCTTTCTGCTGATTTCGCTAGTCTTTTTCGCATTGATTGCTACACTTTGCTCCCTTATCTTGCAGTGGTGCGTTCCCTAATCTTCGTCTTGTCTTGCATGTAAAGTGTAAATGTTGTCTCATTGTCAATGAAGTGTGATCACAGAGATAGATTCATTTGCTGTGGGTTAGTCTAGAGCGGACATAATCCCATCCCAGCCATTGTATGCACTGGTAGCCGCTGAAAGAAATTGACATAGATATTCGTCTCTCGTTGGCTTGTGCGATTGGTCAAGCTCGCACCTTGCGGAAGTAATAGTCCGGGAGCTACAAACACTTTCTTCCGAAATTCGCGCACAAAAGGCTTAACAGCATGGATTTGTAGATCTTGAAAGGCTAAGTAGAAAAATCAAATTCTTAAGTGTCACAGGCAGTCGTTTTCGGATACAGGTAGGGTTAAAGGATTCCCATTGGAATCCAATGGTAAAATTCAAGAAAAATCTGTGGATTGTGAAACACTCGGCAATTTTCATACATTCTCTTTTTGCAGAAAAGAAACTGTTTATCAGAATGCCATGAAATTTGAAACATGATTGAGTTCAGAACATCAACTTTGATGTAAAAGTTGAAGTGAGTGACATGATTCAGTATTTGATGTTTGAGCGCCTCTATAAAACGAGTAAATTTCATGTTTTGACTTAATTTTGGCGATTTCACTCATTTTGTAGAGGCGCTCAAACATCAAATACTGAATTATGTGACTCACTTAAACTTTTACATCGAAGTTGATGTTCCGAACTCAATCATGTTTCAAATTTCATGACACTCTGATAAGCAGTTTTTTTTCTGCAAAAGAAAATATACAAAAATTGTCAAGTGCTTCACAATCCATAGATTTTTCTTGAATTTTACATTGGAGTAGCTCCCTGACTACTAACTTGAATGTCTCATACACTATTAAGATAATGATGATGAAGTCAGTTAAGTTCGATTAAAGAAATCATTTAACGGCTCTCCTGACAAGTGACTGAAATTGACGTCACTTTATGAAATCACCGACCATTTATCTCCTGAAATTAGAGGGATAATATATACTTATTCAAATATAGACATCCGCAGCTGAGTATGATGCACATTAAGAGGTTAAACGCACAAACAGACAATGCATGAAAGCACGAAGATGTTGATACGGAAGATGAAATAAAATAGTTCCGTCGGTTTTATAAAGCACTAAATTTGATGTCATTCTGGTTCTTTGCATCATTGCCTTCAGGTGCTGTGGTATTATTTCTTTGGTTTATCTCTCATAGAAATATTACATGAAACTACATTTTTATGGATCATCGATCGAATATATCAAACACTTGGAAAGTTTCAGCAAGTCAAACAGAATTGAACAAAGAAGAATCTTTTTCATCCTATCATTGAGTACATGCACTTTCTAATGTGTTTTCTGTCTTACCAAGAATGCAATGTGGTGAACATTTTGATAACAGCATTGTGAAACTTTTACATTTAAAATACAAATCTAAGTACAAATTTTCGCGCAACTGAGTAACATAGACCTCCATCGTTCATTCCGCAGTGTGGAGACTAATGAGACCAGAGACAACCACTTTCAACTCAGAATTAGTGTTGCACCTTGTTTCTACATGTAAATGTGCATAAAATTAATATTAAATATAATATAATATAATCATTAAATAATAAATGATTAGTTGTGTACACATGTGCATTGAGTTTGATATACCGTAAAATGGGGTAATTCGGACACCTTTTTGAGGGTTTTTTAATTTTTTTGTCATTTGTAATGATGCTATGATCCTATAATCCTACATGAACCGCAAATGGGGCGTTATTTACAATATGTAATGACCCGGTAACCTCAAGCCTTGTAGAAATTTGTCTGGATAATTTCTACGAGGGGTACCTAAAAAAAGAAAAAATGGGGTAATTCGGACACCAACAAGTTTTGTATTTCAAACTGAACAGAAACGATCTAAATCAAATGCAAATGTTGCAAACTGAAGTTAAAGTGAGTCTATGTACACTGGGCACACTCGAAAAAGGGATCAACGCTTCCACCGTTGCACTTGCCACAGAACCACTCGGTCCAAGTAACACATTGAATCCAGTCCGGTCCACTGGACTTCATAAAGGCGACTGAACAGCTTGCGCATGTGTCGTCTTCATCACTTGAGAACGACGAACTTGAATCCTTGATCGCTGAACAAGTTTGCGGGTGATTCATCAACATACTCGCGTGCGATAGCAATAGACAGTGAGAAATGCTGTCTCAGCAGATTGATCAGTATCAATTAGCCTTGCTTGTTGCACCCACCGGCGCAAGAAATTCCAAGAATTCGCGTCGTCTGTATTTGGGTACAACAACTGACCAGCTACAAACGAGTGACTGAATTAGTAAGGGTTTCTAATGGTACTTCCGCAAGCCAGCCCATTTCGACCTAGAACAAAGCTTTGTGGTAGATCAAACCTGATGAAAATTAGTAAAATTAGGATTTTTTCGACTTTTTTTGAATTTTAAATATAATGTAGCTGTGAATACACTGAAAAAAAATTTTCGCGTCTATTGATAAATTTCAGTTGTTTTATGTATATCTAACTAAAATGAGGCATTTTGGTCTCACTAGAAGCATCTAACAATTTTCATTAGTCGATTAAAGATAAAAAGTGACCAGGTGTCCTAATTACCCCGCAGTGTCCGAATTACCCCATTTTACGGTACAAAAAATTAACAACAGATGTAATTATTTGAACTAACAAATGACATTTATAAATTGCATGAAGCCCAAAATACTGCTTAACTCAAGGTGCGTTGTGCTACAGGGAAATTCGTGGTAGCCCGAATACTTACATAGACTCATATGTAAGCTTTATAAAATAAACACAGGCCTGTATTTGCAGAAAATTAATAAACTTAACCTTTTGGTCACAAATTGATAGTGCATGTGTATATGATGATGCATACATTTTGCTTATCGCTATTATTCAATGACACATTTCGATGTTGCTAAACAAAAAGTACAACATCAATGTTTGACTAAAAATATTCTTATTTAGAGCGATCACCACAATGTAACCCATCATCAGGCTAACGAGTGAATATTATATTTAAAACCTCCTGAGCCCAGTTCCCAATGATTTTCTTTTCATTACTTGGTGGAGTAGGCGGCTTCATTTCAGAGCTGATCAACATTGAAAGCATATCAGAGGAGATGAGATCACCGACCGAGTTCAAGCAGTGAAAGGATCACCAGCTTTTTATTAAACCTTAACAATGTATAGTAGTAATATCGATAATTTATCGTAAATATCCGTAAGTTCGTTATAGATAATAGATTCGAAGGCAATTTACCGGCCCGACATCTAGGTCCATTTTGCTATTGCTACCCACCAAAATTGCAATTAAGTATACCAGGTAGTATCCTGTGTAATAGGTAGAGTGTCGACTCAAAAAATGCATACATTGACTACTTTTATATCAAAAGATTCGGTTTTAGCGGAGATTTTCACTAAACATAGGTTTTATTTCTTGAATCTGCCAATTAATGCGGACCCATTTACATTTTTAAAGTCAATTATGATATTTGTCTTTGATTATGACACAATCGAGATACGTTATGACGAACCCCTCTATAACGAACATTCGTCTATAACGAACCTCATACATGGATCCAATTTTTTTACTATCATTTTCAATAGGAATCGAACAAATAAATAATATTGTTGAATCCAGATTATGTGAAAATGAAGAGTTTTCATCTTTCTGACCTGATTCGCGTCATCGTGATCGAAATTTCTGTATAAAACCGATATAGTTGAAATGTATTGGAAGTCAGATCGAACACTCGCACAAAAATAGAAAGATTCTGCATCTATGGGATTTAAATTATAAACGAATAAGTGACGTGTGCAGGAATGCAACGGGAAGTCATGAACAGAAATCGTTCTGTATTGGAAAATCTTGCCATGTTTTTGAGTATGTTTTTATGCATATTACACTTGCAATGCGTGTTTTTTATTCATTCGATCAATTGATGCTTAAAGGGCATTTATGTATTATAAGTAGGCATATTTAAAATGACAAAAATCTAGGTCATTCGATTTCGAAAGTCTACATGATGAAAGGTCAAAAGGAATATACCCAGTGTGCTTTAGACGACACTATAAATAATCAGCAGCTATTTGAACTTAAAAACATGGTTTATAACCCTTTCCTCGCTATAACGAGCTCCTCGCCATAAATAACCTTTTAATGGATCCCGCGAAGTTCGTTATAGCGAGTCTCGACTGTATTTTGCTATTTCAGTGGCAAGTAGCTTGTGATGTGATCACGCTTAAGAAATGACTCCTATTTAATAGGCTGATCATTAAGGTAATAGTATCCCATCGAATCTTTATCCTGACGTCTGCCAACTCGAGATATCAACATTGATGACATTTATCAACTAACGATGTTTCCATGCCAATACATAATCACATCAGATCTGTGTTTACCTTCTTAATATTTTATCTTCTTTCAGCGATGTAGATTTCGCCACTTTGTGAAGTGTTACTAATAAGCTTCAAATATAGTAGTACAAATATTAATAATTGCGACGAATGAGACTTGATGCAGCGATCGGCTGGTGCAATTGACTGATTAGCGTTCTGAAGCAATGACAAAACAAAACACATTACACGAATTTGCAAGAATTTAAGCTAGTAGGAAAAACAATTATTTATTTAAAAACCTTTAGGAGGTATGACATACCGTTGTAATCTGCAGTGTGATTGATCTTAGGTTGATACTCTTTTATCATTAAAGCTTCTACAACATTTATATGATAATTACTGTTACCTTTATACCTTATGCGAAATTGATTACTTATATCATACGTACAATGATTACATGTATTGATATGTTTGTAAACTGCTGTATCTGTACTTCTATGCTCTTCGATCCTTTGTTGGAGTCTTCGTTTGGTTTTACCAATATATTGGCTGCTTGGATCACCCAAGCATGTGAATTCATAGACCACACAAGACTTCAGCAAAGGTCCCGATTTGCATTTCAAAGAGAAATATGATTTTACTTTCGTAGTGTTGAATACAATCTTAGAGTTGATACCGTATCTTTTGTATATTTTCATCAAATTATTCCGTAATGTAAGCGATGGTTGACCAATATACGGTAGTACTGTATAGTTTACATGTGCATCTGCTGTACTCGTACATGTATCATTGTGCCCGTTGGAAATCACTGTATTCTTTTTGTTAAGAAAGCTACGTACGATTTTTTCTACTGTACTCCGTGGGTAGCCGTTTTTCTGAAAAATACTAGTCATGTTTTTTACTTCGAAAGACATATGAAACATTTCCCAGCAGTTTGATACTGTATATGCTCGATGTAACATCCCATTAATAAATTAATATTATTAATGGGATGTTACATCGAGCATATACAGTATCAAACTGCTGGGAAATGTTTCATAACGAAGTAAAAAACATGACTAGTATTTTTCAGAAAAACGGCTACCCACGGAGTACAGTAGAAAAAATCGTACGTAGCTTTCTTAACAAAAAGAATACAGTGATTTCCAACGGGCACAATGATACATGTACGAGTACAGCAGATGCACATGTAAACTATACAGTACTACCGTATATTGGTCAACCATCGCTTACATTACGGAATAATTTGATGAAAATATACAAAAGATACGGTATCAACTCTAAGATTGTATTCAACACTACGAAAGTAAAATCATATTTCTCTTTGAAATGCAAATCGGGACCTTTGCTGAAGTCTTGTGTGGTCTATGAATTCACATGCTTGGGTGATCCAAGCAGCCAATATATTGGCAAAACCAAACGAAGACTCCAACAAAGGATCGAAGAGCATAGAAGTACAGATACAGCAGTTTACAAACATATCAATACATGTAATCATTGTACGTATGATATAAGTAATCAATTTCGCATAAGGTATAAAGGTAACAGTAATTATCATATAAATGTTGTAGAAGCTTTAATGATAAAAGAGTATCAACCTAGGATCAATCACACTGCAGATTACAACGGTATGTCATACCTCCTAAAGGTTTTTAAATAAATAATTGTTTTTCCTACTAGCTTAAATTCTTGCAAATTCGTGTAATGTGTTTTGTTTTGTCATTGCTTCAGAACGCTAATCAGTCAATTAATAATTGCCTATGATGAGAATTAAATTTCAAAATTTTACTTTTAGGACGAATTGCTCTATCATCATAAGATGAAACGGTAAAAGTTGGTTTAACATGATAATTTGACAATAAAAACTGTTTACCTTGATTACCCTGAGAAATAGCCACTGTTATTTTTTCTGTATTGCTATCATGATCACTTAATTCTCTGGTAATTTCTCTAAAACTGCAAAAAAATGCTTATCTATACATTTGGTACCTGGTCTTATCTAGAGTTAATTAAATGACATCAAAACTGCATACACACAGAGGAGTTAATGAATGCTGAGTTGCTACGTACGAATACTCTATGATCGGTCCGCAATATGCATAGTTTGTAGTTTCCAAAGAAGTAATGACTGGACACATATAAGCGGTCCGTCATCGAAGACGTTATATGGAACACTGTAAATTCCAATAGCTGGATGAAATAAATTATATTCAAGAGCAATAACAATAATAATTAATAATTAATGCAGAAATAGAGCTTGTCATATAGGTAGGATTATCAACTGAGAGAATATTTGCTTTTTGCTCTAAACATGTTCTTTAAGTGTTACTGCAAAGATATCTACGTACACATAGGGTGGGTAAAAATGAATGCTGGATCCCATGGATGGGACAAATGCAAAAGTATTCATGATTAGTAGAATGTAAAATACGACTGCCACTTAAAGATACGTAGTAAGTCAACTACTGTTAATTTATAAGTACTATGTAAGCCAAACATGAGAAGTTCCAGCAAAATTTCAGTCCATAGATGTCAGATGATATGGTAGCGAATAATTATTGCTGCGAAATGAAGACAAAAGAAATTAGATAGAAGCCAATAAAATTCAAGGTGATTTTTGTCGACCGCATTAAGGTTTGGTAGCAAATTACCTACCAGACCGTCAGATTCACCCAGGCGACCGCTACCAGATGAACACGGTCTATGGTGTCCAAAAAGCCTAACCACCTTCACTTGAGAAGAAATGTTATTTTTTTATGAGCTTTTTTTCGCAGCGAACTTTGCTTTATTTGATAGCTGACGGTTTACAGTGGACAGAAGGCGCATGCATTTAGAATCGATTACAGTGCTTCACACTATACACGCAAACATTTCCTTAGCAATTAATTTTTTATCTTATTCGGCTGATGAGTGCATCAGGTGCATAGATGCATCATCGCAATTATGTTATCCTCTTTTTCAAAGGATAAGAAAAGGTCATTTTGTCTAAACAGATCTCCGCACATCATGCATAAGTCACATAATATGCTAATTGCATGTGCACGCTTTATTGTGCCGGATAATTTCGAAAGTACAATCCTGATGTATCAATCTTGAATGACAACAGAAAATTAATTAATATTTTCTATGATATCTCATCTTATTTCAGAGGATATGTCACCATTTCCATTGTTGCTACTTTTGATGCAACAAAAATACGTAATGAAACACAGTAAAAAAGTTTACTAAAGTGTTTTCTACATATCAGCCTTTATTCTTATTTTTTTGACAAGCCTATAAGCATCGCTATGTTTCTGTATAAAGTCACAAACTTAAGAAGAGACTATCCTTACATGAAAGCATTAATAGGCCTGTCTCTTAATCCATAGATCTAATGCAGAAGAAGTCGTATATTTCGGCTTCACAATAAATAAAGAAAAATATGCATGCTAATTGTTGAAATATGCATGCAAACGTGCATAATGTGAGTGCAGTCATGTTTGGAATGTTTGTGATATTTTGCTTGATCCCCTACACTAAGAAAAAGTCGTCAGTGCAATTAATGTCTTTTTTCGTGTTTAAGTTCTTCATACACATTTTCATTCGTAGAAGACACTTTAACGTATCGATTGACCTAAATAAGTGTGCCCTGAAAGCAGGTTAGATGTGCAATCGCTAACCTGAGCGTTTAGTTTGCCACACGACAATCAGACATAATTTGTATTACACTGTGTCATTGAGTCCTCTATTTAAGTCTCAATCTGAGTACTAAATAGAAGAGCAATAAAATTACTGTAGCTGCCCTGGTACTTTAAGTAAAATCACAGTTCTTCGTCACGGGTATATTCATTCGATTCATACATGTTATCTAATTCAAATGCCGTAAAAAACTTGTGATGGCACCAGGTTGCTAAGGATTTACAATTCTACAATTTTTGCAGATGTTCTGGTTACCATGTAATCAATTTGCGTTGCCATTACAAATAAAATACTTGAAGCAGTAATACAAAATTTCACAGAATTCATTTATAATTACCGAAATCAAATTAACTGAAGTGCTAAAATGCTTGTTAAGCACTAGTATGATGCAATATCGATATAGCTTGACTCAATAAAAGGGAAGGACGTACAAACGTGGAATTCTGACTGAGCTAGCGAAGGCCGTTCGAGTTCGTATTAATGTAGGCCTATGTTTTATATCATGTTAATTGTTTTGAAATGTGTGACTATGTTTTGAATCCTGCCAATGTCTACCATTTTCTCCGACTGTGCTTTGAGCTCTGCCAACGTTTGCTATCCTCCTCGACTACATTTTGATTACTGCCAACGTTTTCCATCATCTCCGACTGTACTTTGAGTCGTGCCAACATTTACCCACTTCAGCAGCTGCACTTTGAGTTGTAGGCATATTTCATTGGTCCAAATGTATATGCGAAAACATGCCAAAACAGTTCATAGCGGCCATCTATATAGCGGGTTAGATATACCGTCTGGCATTCTTCGACCAGTGGAGGTGCTTGTCCTTTGCAATATACTAAATGGGTAAAGAAATAAGTACAAATGAAGTGCTGTGCTTTCGAACCTAAGGAGTTCTAAATGAGTACCGATATTTTCTCAATCACAGAGTAGTAGAATTTGAGATTCATTTCTTAGTCGCAGTTGGTACTCAGGATCAGTGGTTATTTGGGACTATATGAATAACAGGGTAGGATCATGGCTTAGCAACATCTTAAATTTTGTCATTTAGTAGAAGCTGTAAATGGTTATACACAAAGTCTTGATAAAATAATGATCTTCCACGTTTTTCATGCGTAACCCTCGTGACGGTTGCGAGTTATACCAACTTTTCATGAACTGGCAAGAAGTGCTACAAGTATTGCTTGCATTGTGTTTTAAGTAAGAATTGATATGTGGTACCCATCGAATTGAAAACTCTGCATCAATGTTGTCGATTAGTAGAACCTCGAAAACTCGGCATGAAGACAAAGATGGAACTTGAAACTCCACATGCGAGCCTTGCAAAATTGTCAACATGTCATCTTCATACACTGTTTATTTTAACAAGCATCATGAAAATGAAGGACACTGTTCAGTTAAAGTAAAATCATCACGTTGACTTGCATGTGACATCATCTGTTCGCACGGCAATATCCGAGGGCAACGCCCGTTCAGCGAGAATTCGTTGAAGCTGGATTGTAGAGCACGTTTTTGTGTTTCTAGATCAGAACACAGAAGTGTTGAGTGCGCATCATCTGGTCAATTTGATCACTGTCTTCCTACAAGTCATTCTGTCATTTGGATCGCTATCTTCGCTACGAATCTTCGAGTCATCTGGATCAATATTTTAATATAGGACATCGGTTCATTTGGATTACTATTTCAAGAGAAAAGATAAAAAGTCAACAAGAAGTGGCATCACTATGAATCACATGAATCGTTCGATGGACAAAGTTCTTTCCGTTGATTACATCGATGGTCGTTCTCCGCAGCCGATACATCAGTCTGAGGTACCCGTGATGTGATGTTTCCGGTGGCAGAAGACGATGGAGCAAACCTGGTTACTTTGTTGAACAGCATTTTTTCACTTTTCTCAACTATCAAACTTGTGTTCGCCGTTTTGCTGTAGCCGTACTTCACTCCTCGCTTCAGATTTTGCTTTATCCTTCTCCTTTCGCTTGCGTTCGTGAATCCCCATCAGCTCGGAGCAGCACAACATCATTGTTGAGAACATCTGATGGAGCGTACGAGTATGTTGTTTAGGTCCTCGACTTTTCACTATCTTCATTATGTAGGCTGTATGATCTTGTCACATTTTTCAATAGCCTGCTCACGTGGGCATCCAGATGCAGTTTTTGTGTGAAGGTGACACCGAGGATTTCTTTTGTCCTTCTGATGTTATGAAGATGTAGCGGCTCCGTGTTGGTTCTTCGTCTTTGAAAGATTATTTCTTGCGATATAGTCAGGTGACCTGGATTCCGACGCAACTTAACTGAAATATTTTTAAGTTCTTCAATCTTTTAATTAGAAGTTTAAAATCAGTAACACCCGCTTTAGTTGACATTGATCAATTTGAAACTGTATTATGATTTGCGTCATATTGCAATGTTGCTGTAGCAAATCGATTGCATTATTTATCATGCACAGTGTAAATCATTAAGTCCTATTTAAGTATGAATCTGAGTACATAACAGAAGTGTACTAGGTTTGCCGAACTTAAATTCACAGAACTACCAAAATGCTTGTTGAGTACTAATATGATGAAACATCAATGTCAATAGATTCAGTGAGTCAGCATGCAGCTGGCAGCAACGGAGTGTGCTTCGATACAATATAGACCATTTCTCTATTCCCAGCTGAGACGTGAGTGTGCATTGTCCACGAGCAGTGGCTGTGGGAACAAGTGACGTCTAGCTGTTCATAGTTCCTGCAGAATATATGAACCTAAGAATATGTTTGGACCAAAAGCTCATCGACAGTGCTTTGAGCCCTGTCAATGTCTATTATCTTCTCCGACAGCACTTTGAGTCCTGCCAACGTTTACTGTCCACGACGACCGTGATTTTAGTCTTGCAAACGTTCGCCCACTTTACCGACTTCGCTTTAATCCTTGTGCATATTTTATTGATCCAAATGCATTTATGTTTAATGATCAAAGAAGTTCTTCGATGGATGTGTGCATGTGACATAGTAGGTTAGATATGCCGTACGGCATTTGTCGATATTCCTATGTAACTCAATGAATGAGTGCTAAAATGAGTACGAATTAAGTAGTGTTTTCGAACCCAAAGAGTACTAGATTCTGGGACTCATTTATTAGTCGTAATTAGTAGTCAGGTTCAGCACTCTTTCTAGTACTATTTTGGGACTTCATGAATAACAGTGTAGTAATTCAAATTGATTTATTATTTATGATTATTTGGTTTACCGTTAAATTGATGCAAAAGACGATCAAAAACGAAAGTGAAGCTAGCATAATTCATCAGTCCACTTACAGATTTTGACATTTTAAAGCATCCACAAATTATTGCATGAATTCTCAAGTTCCATGTTATTGTATGAGGTTCTGTTCAATTAATAGTCCAGCTCCTTATGTCATGAAAAATGCGTTCGGTTAAGATTGCTGGCCATACTCATAGGATTAAATGACATCGTATTTAAAAATTGGTAGGATTGTACAACTGATCTACAACACTTTGTAAAATAGGGACATTTAATTTTATTCACCCTGTATAGGCTATTCACCATGTTTTCACCGACTCATCCCTTCACGAAATCAAAGTTTTGGAATTCTCCCTTGAAAATGATGCACGTTTCTTCTGCATTCTTGATTATGAGATGAATATAAAGAAATTTCACTAGACAATGAATTATGAATTTAATTGATCTTCAATTTGTTTTCGCTGCTATAACTATTTAAGTCTACAATGCATCTGCGCAAAATGTACACAACATTTATTTTCGATGAATTTGAGAGCAAAGTTAATTTTCTGTTGTTTCAGTCAATACACCAATTAGTCATATGATCATCGCATCGCACTTCACCTCCTATTGCCTCACAAACTTCTTCCATCCAACTACAGCTCCCATGTCCACACTCTGGTCAGTGTACAACACGAGCTTGCACAATCCAGAGCTAGCATGATGATAGAAAGAAACACACCAGTCATATTCTTCTTCCGAACATTCAGCAGCGCAATCTCTGACTTTCTTCACATTTGTGACATCGCGTGTACATCCTCCTTCTCCTGCGTAGTCGTTGGGGTCAGAGAATATATCGACTGGAACCTGTCGGAATCGAAGGGACCGTTGAGTTGGCCATGAGGGAGTCAATCCTTTCCTTGGTTGGCACATGGGAGTTGGTTGATAGCTTGACTTGCTCCCGAATTTGTTAATGTCTCCATATTTACCATCATTATTTATCTGAAAGCCGTAGTCTTCCGTCTCACCTATATTCCCAGGATCTCCCATGCTCCACATCAGCTCGTTTGAGCTCGGTGTCACGCTGCCATCCGTCCATCTCCAACCATCACGATTCGATCCTCTCTCAATCAGAGTGTCGGTCAGTCCGATAAAATAATGACCAACTCCAATTCTCTTGTTATTGAGTTTGATAGTATTTTGACCTGTTACCAGTTCTCCGTTGAATTTCCCACAGAAACGCTGTGAGTCGCACCAGCTGACTTTGATGCTCGTGTTCCAGTACAAGCAGACTCCGTACGTGAGTGAGAAAGGACTTGGACAGGCATTTGATGAAGTGACAAATTGCATCACGATCAGATTGACAAGCAGATCGGTGAGAAGAAAGAGCGACATCACAAGTTTCAAGATCAAAGTTAAGTAAGATTGCAAGTTAGTTGCTTGAAATTGCTCTGATGTATTCCCTATACAGTAGTCTTATTTCCAAACAAGCGGAATTCAGGAGCTGATGTCGACTAAAATGTCGACTTGGCTATAGACAACTGTTGTGAAGAGGTGAAATAAATTACCTTGGTGATCCACAGCACACTTAGAGGAAACAATGCGCACTGGTAGAAGCGAACCATCGATTTTACGTAATTAAAATTTAATTGCAAAATATTTTCATCAGAAAGAATTCATGAACCCTGGCTGCTTTTTAAATCTCGTAACATTTCCATAAGTAGCTGAAAATTTTAGCACTGGTTAATTAAAGCACCATAAAGATATTTTCTTAAGATTTGAATTGATTTCTGTAAGTGAAAACAAAGGAAATAGTTTTGTTGAAAGCAGAAAATATTTATTTCTTCATGATCACAGCGCATAAAGATTGATGCTACCTTATCCATATCAAACACATAAACACGAAAGTATATATTAAACTTTATATAATATAAATATAAAAATGGATGCTTTTAGGCCTGCAAGCGCATGTAAAAATTGACCAAAAACACTGCAATTGTATTCAAAAGGCAGCGAATGATGACTTACAATAGGCAAATGGCGTCTGCGGACCGATTCAAAATTTGTATAGTAAAAATCAATACATTTTCAAACTCTGTATTCATTTCATGTATTCAAAATATAAAAGTCTTTTCGGTAGATTAAATTAGTATGTAGTGGAATTGCAGGGTCAGTAAGACTCAGAACTGGAACACATGGAAGAGACTGACTCTAGTGCTATGTGACAGAAGGATGCCACTGAAGATAAAGAGCAAAGTATACTCCTCTATGATCAGGCCAGCAATCATTTATGGTTCTGAGTGCTGGGCCCCTCTCAAGACAGATGAGCAGAAGCTGCACGTGGCGGAGATGCGGATGCTAAGGTGGATGCAGGGCTACACACGCTTGGATCGGAAGACCAATGAAGAAATAAGATCTAATGTGGAGATAGCCCCTATTCAAGAAGTGGCAAGAGCAAGAAGGCTGTCATGGTTTGGTCATGTGCAGCGTCGCGGAGAGAGCCATCCCCTTAAGAAAGCATCACGTCTGCAAGTGGAAGGAAAAAGAGGTAGAGGCCGCCCGAAGAAGACCTGGACAGCGACAATAACCGCCGACATGAAGGCAAAAGGAGTGGATGCCTCCCTGGTCCACAACCGGAAGGAATGGAAAAAGAGGACTGGACCTACCCTGGGATACGCGGGACAAGGATCGACAAGGTGAGCAAGGTGAGCAAGCAGTAAGACTCAGAACAGAAAATCGATGGTTTTCTTTGACGCGGGATTTGAATAACACTCAGGGACGTAGGCAAGGACGAAGGGGGGTGGGGAGCGGTGGACAGGTAGAATATAGGCTTAGGCGTCGATGACATGCGGCAGGCGGTTACTCCTCTCCCTTCAGCATGTTCAGTCATCCTTGCACATCAAGAATGAAGGCACTATCTAGCTGATTTGTGTACAACCATTCCTCAGAATCAATCCATAGAGTAGCGATGGATAGGTAGAGTGTCTACTCAGAAAAGTATCTGTATACGAACAATTCCGCGCGACTGTCAACATTTAGGTCAAAAACTTAAATTGTCGGATATTGATTATAAACATTTTCACATTAAAATTTCCCCAAAAGTCCGAATCTGATGTTGAATTTTACGTTTGAAGTCGATCTATAGCTCAATTTTTATAATTTTCTTCAAAATCCACTTTTTTGAAATTTACATTATTTTTCACGCGAATTTCAACATGATTTTTTTGCACAGGTGAGTTCAATCTTTTTCTTTTCTGCAGTAACACTTTAAAATCAGGTCAAAAATTATAGATGTATAGATTCATTCAATCTTTAACCTTTGATGAGAAATTTTACATTGTATAACACATGTAAAAAATGTAACGTTATTATGCGCTTCAGAGCGATTTTTTAATCTGTAGGAATATCTATCAAGCCGAATGTGCCATAATCTCATATCCTAAGCTGGCATCGGTCACTTATGATGGAACAAATGTGAAATTGATTTTAATTCGCTTCCTAAATGCTGCATAGAATGTAACGTCATTACGTTTCAAGCGTAATAACGTTACATTGAAACGTAATAACATTACACAAACTATATTTTGTCATTGTTAACAGCCATCCAAGGTCTCACGAGGAACCTCGCGAGTACCGCGACACAAACTTTGATAAATTTCAAATCATATCGTGTGTATCTTTATCTAAAAGCATAACTGGTTGTTTTTATGAGAACAACTCTATATTGCACGTAAACACTAAATTCCAATGACGTATTTTGTAGCACAATCTATTGAATATGTTGGTATCAATTTAACGGATAAAATAGATATAATATATCTATATGGTTTATGTAGATGCTCTGAAGCTACAACTTGCATGTTTCATTTCCTTTGCTATTCTTCATAAGTGAATCAATAATAAATTAAAGTCCATTGTAGCAAAGTTGCATAATTTGCTATGAAAATCTAGTAGTGCCTACTTATGAAAAAAAGCCTACGAATTGAAAGATTGAATTGAAAGAAACCTACGCTTTTGTTAAATTTTAAGTGGAAAATTAATAGTCTGAGTTTGAAACCAAGTATAAGTAGGCCTACTTCCGCTGGCAGTCAGAGGCTATTGGTTTTCCGACTAAAATTTTAACGGAAACATAGTTTTTGATGCTGCTGAGACCGTCTCTGCTATTCATATTTTTTCAGCCTTACCCTGGAACAGGTTTATTGAAGCCGAATTTTAGGACCATTTCGTGAAAATAGCATTTTGACAAGGAGCCAAAGTCACACTTTGCCTTCAGATTGCTATCTCATTTGTCATGTGATCATGATGCTCAAACTGAATGGGTAATTCTGCAAGCGTCCAAACGTAAGCTGTTCAAATCATAATTAAAAATGTATGTGCTTTCTTGTATGCATTTGTGACTTCTTGAATTGTTATCTACGCTGCTCTACTATCAATCGCATGTCAAGTCATTTCTCCGAAGGAAGCAAGTTGAAAGCTTGAGTTATAAACAGACCATCTTGCAGACAAGAGTCTTCGGGAAATCATGCATATCTGTCTGAAAGAATCTTTCATCTATAAGAATGTAGTTTGAATGTAGGACGGCATCAGTGTTAAATCGTTGGATGGTCGACACATGTTGTTTCGCAAACTTTTGGTTAAATACATTGCTACCTGTGATCATGTAAGCATCATCCGAGGGCGAATCTGCAGACATAACCGTTCTATAGTGTTCGTACAGCACATTATTTGACATTGATCAATCAAAGTTTGAATTTAGCCAACTATACCTTTTCAAATTCAAATTCGGAATAGTCAATATCAAATTCGGAATAGTCAATATCAAATTTGAAATTGACAATTCCGAATTTGATATTGACTATTCCGAATTTGAAGTTTAAAATGTATAGTTTTGTAACTTATGTCGTGTAATACGCAGTAAATTACTGGCATCACTTGAAATATTTAGGTGTAGACTTAAACACATAAGGAGATAATATGAACATTATGATGTCTCCGAAATGCCGACTTGTTTATTATGGTTTTAGTTCTTAACTATTTTGAATTAAATGTCTCTACAAGAATTCATGAAATCAATTTGAATGGTGAGGGAAAACTTGCATTCATCTGTTTTTCCCCAAGATAAAGCATTTTCAAAATAACTGAAAGAAAAATACCTTCATCACTACTGCCTACTTTTATCAGTAGTAAGACAGGAACATCTCACCACTCATCTGAAAAACCCCGAGGAAGCATGGGAGGACTTCAAAGTGTTGTATTGAGCCGAAGTAACTTCCACTTCAGCCAAATGAAAATCCGGATTTCGTACGTGTAACGCTATAACGTTTCAGCTACAATGTTATTACGTTTCCTTTCTTAAGATTGCTACTAGAGGAATGCACGAATTCCATTCCAACAGCTTCTGTGATGTTGATATGATCTTCAACTTTGATTTCATGGAATAATGGCATCGATCAAATCTTTAAGTTCGCAGACTTTTTCACATAAGTAACCACTACTCGATTTTCATGTCAATTCGTGAAACGTTATTACGTTTGCCCTTAATTGGTTACTGCGTCACATAGAAAGAATGGTAAAGCAAATCGAGCATGCAAACATTAATTTCAGGGAATATGCTAATCATTCTGCTCAGTAGATCGATACCAACCTCATAACATCTACTATAAAAATGTTATTGAAATGTAGTAAGTGCGTGCGATGTAACGTTATTACGCATGAAATTGCTCATACAGTAAAGATTTTTATATGAAAAGATTAAGTTTTTTGTGGAGATTACGTTCCCGTGGTCCAAAAAATTATTTGAGCACTTTTGAAAAAAGTCAAAATTTGCCAACTTATATACTACCGAGATGACTCTCCTACTCTATGTACGAGTATGTAAGTAGTATGAAACAAGTTGGATATCAAAAGGAATGAATATTTGATAATGAGCATCCTAACTAAGCAAAAATCAAGCTGACTATCAAGGGAATTTCATGAATTATATTGTAATGAAAGTCTTTATGAAAAAGTCGCGACATAATTCGTGCTTTCTTGGCTGAAATTTCAAGTTTATATTTCAATTTCCACCGGCATGATTTCATGATTCACTAAATTCATGTTTCATTTCTTGAATCTAAATAGTGATGTGGGACCATTTACATCTTTCAAGTTTAAATAAAGTCATTGTCTTTGATTATGTGATTTTGCTCTGCAAGTGGCAGGTTGCCTGTGATATGATCACGCTTAAGAAAATACTCATGAGGTTGAGCATGAAAGTAATAGGAACCCATCGAATTGCTAATTTAGCAAACATTAAATCTCCAATAACACTGAGAATCTGTAAAATACCATCATTTCTTCTGCATTACTATCATGATCACTCAATTACGTTGCAGTTTCTTCAAAACTGCAAAAACTTGCATATCTTACATTTGGTTGCAATTACCAACTGTATCCCCCTCGAGTTCATTTAATGAATTCGAAAGTGTGAAACATGCTGAGTTACCACTCTACCTAATATACTTACTCTATGAATCAATCGATTTATTTACGGAATATGTAATGTTAAATTAAAGATTTGCTTAACAAAGACATACGTAGCAACTTCGTCTTCGGAGAATTAATTATTAATTCCATACTTAACTGTTGCTATAAATGAGGAAACGGAAAATTCTGAAAAGCTAAAGCGCTATTTATATTTTAATAATGTAATCAAGAACTGTATGAAATCAAGAAAATAATAGGTCAAATATATGACAAAAATTGAACAATGGCTAAGAATTGATTAACTGAAACATCATACAATCGCTTGGAAACATTCGATATTATGTGATCAAAATGTCTTGACCATGGAAGCCTGTCATTAAAAATTTTTCAATTCTTTCACAAAAACCTTCAGCTCTGTGACATTCCCAATATGTTGGACAGGGTGCATTTGAAAATTCGAAAAATTGCAATTGAGAACATTGCATTTGTAAAACATGCATTTGATTGCGAAGGCACCAATCCTTAAAATGACAAATTTCAGATGAAACAGTGTCCAAGTCATTAACATTGCGATACACAGGAATGACTAACGTAACATCGTCAGCGTACTTTACAACTCTTACAGAAACATGACGGGGCTTATAACTTGACATACACAGAGAAAAAAGATGTGGAGAACGTTTTGATCCCTGAGGAACACCACTTGTCACATATAACATAGAACTTCAGTTTCAACCCAATTTTACTCGCAGTTTCCGATTGTACAGGTAGCAGTTCAACCGATTGGCAAAAATATTACAGCTATCAATGCACAGTTGTGGAATTCGTTCCAAAAGAAGATGGTGCGGAATGCAGTCGAATGCCCTGGTCATATCAAAAGTAAATATGCGCAAACCAGTGACATCGGTCTCTTCCAAAAATTTACAAACTATGTAATGAATGAAAAACTAGAGCGCACACTGTTGAAGAGTACGGTGTGTAGGCAAATTGACAATCATCATAGTTTTGAATCAAATAATCATAAAACCACTTCAGAACCAGTGTTCACATTGTTTGATTCCATGACAGATTGAAATTTTTCGTCAAAAACGAAGAATCGTACCGATGGAAACTCCACATACCATTATGTCAGCATCAGACCAGGAACACGAAATGTCATCAGAAACGTCCGCAATAAAATGCTTGAAACAATTCATCTGATCAACAGGAAGCCGAGGTGGAATATATGCACAAATCAGAAGGCAAATATTATTCAAATTTTCTAAATTTTATTTTAAATTTTTATTTAAATGAATATTTTTAACTTTTTAAACTTTTAAATCTTATGAGTGTGTAGTCAATACCTTTCGGCTTATCATGCTCAATTGAAACAGCAGTTGGAAACATAACCACCACTAGGAAATGACCTGAAGACATTCCACGTCAAAAATTGTGGCTCTAGACATAGTATTTTCGTTGCAATAAGCGAAAACATAAGAAAAACTTCATTTTAACTAAAAACTGCAATCTGCGTCCCATTGGATTTATATGTGCTTTTCTCTGATCGTGTCTAACAAGAAGAGGAACTAATTAGAACTCGGCAGACACCAGATTCGTAGAACGCATAGGGTGTACATCATTCTGTGAAAGTCTCAGTTTCGGCCTCTTTCCCTGCAGAAACTCGTTCTGGCTGCCGGACTAAGACAGTTGTTTTTGACCGATGATGCATACGAGGATGTGATTTCGGATGACATTTAGTCAAAATTTTGTGTTTGTAAAATGAAAAATTTTGCTAAATCTAAATGTGTTTATCTTCATGGACAAAATGCTGTACTGAAGATTCACTGGAGACATTTTATGCCAATAGTCTTGGCTCTTGACTGTGCACTTTTCACTTAATCAGAAAAAATGCAAGTCGCTTTTATCGAAAACCGCAGTCTGCTTCCCATTGGATTATCATGTTTCCCTTTGATACTGTCTGACAAGAAAAGGAACCGGACAGGCTCACAGATTCGTAGTCGCAACAAGGTGCACATTAGTTTGCGAGAGTCTCGCATTCGGTAGAGTTATGCGAACTCTACGGCACTACCACTGTGACGCCAAAAGGCATCCATTAAGGTGTGCGATTAATGTTCCCTATCCATAATTTTTCGTGTGTTACAGTTCTTGTGGAAACTCAGCACTGGCATTCATGAATATTCGATATCACATTGCTGCGAGCGGATTGCTCGTCATGGTTTTATAATTCAAGTCATTTCAAAGCTTGATTAAAACCTTCAGTTAATCAATGTAATGAATCTACAGACATAAAAGGTATTAGGACTAGGCTGTGACTAACGAATTTGATGTCTGAAGTAAACTACGTTAGTAAAGGAACATCATTGTTCATATTCAACTAGTAGCGAACAAATGGGATGAATATTGAATGAGGAATTCCAACTTCAATAACTTTAGAAAAATGCTTTGCCATTGCTTCCATTATGATGGATGAGTTGAATTTGATGAAAATAGATCTCTAAAGTAGCTCTAAAAAGCTCATCCTCGCTATGCTTAAAAGGACACCGTGGATGCTCTGTGGGAGTGAGAGAGACAACAAGAGACAGCGAAGGATGTGAGTAAAACTACTTACACATCATATTAATGCATCGACGCTAGTTTGCTTTGTTGGCAGATCGACACTACAATAATAAGTTATCATTGCATATTTCATCTATTTTAACGATGTGAAAAGACTTATATTATGCTTCAAGCCTTAGACTTCATGTGTAATATGATTATACAAAGTACAAAGTAGATGCAATCTATCAATCAAATTTGGCGAAATGTGTGAATATTCGTGAGAAAGGATAATAATTATGCATTTAAAGTACAACTGCTTTTCATTAATTATTAAAGAATCGAATGGACTCCCCATATTTGATTGATTGAACAATCATCAAATCGCAACAGATGCGACTACCGACCGAGGACATAATCTACATGCATCTATCAGGTTCTATCAGTCGATAATAGATGAGGGTAGATTCAGTTTAAGACACAAATGCTACACCAAAGAATTAGATTGTTTAAGCGTGTCACTTTGATAGAAATGATAAATGATTCAAAGCGATAGCACATGCAGGAACTTACTAAATGGGAAAAAAGAAATTTTTAATGCATTGCAGAGATAAGAAAAATAGTCTTGCCCTTGCGGATTGCTGTGAATTCCTTCGAAATTCTCCGATCGCCACGATTCCTTCAGATTCGAAGAATTCAAATTATGGCTCAAACGTTTTCTCGACAATGTTGGCCCTTCCGATCAATGTTAAAAAAGATGGCAGGCGCACAAAAAAACATTCCAAACCTTCTCTGTTACAGACGTCTCTGATATCGTCTGTGTCTCTTCGCTGCGTGATCTGGTTGATAAGTCACTGAAACTTCGCACAATTTGGCGTGTTTAATGTTGAACTGGCTGCTCATTGTTCGATTGCTATGGTATTATGTCAGCAGATTGTGCCATTTCATTAGCGGTGCATGTTCCAATGCTTCCTTTCTAGTTAAACAGAAGAAGAGACGACCTGTCTAATGCTGTGTCCTACACATTATGACATAGAAATTTATTACTTCAAAGCTTCTAGAATGGAAGGTAAGCTTCATGCAATACACAATAGTGGCATAGAAATCGTGCGTATTTATATTAAGATACACTTGTCAACGGCTGAATCATTGGGTAAGAATCAATCACATGTGCAATTCTAAGCTTTTCATTAGTTGTTCATGCCCCAACTTAGTTCCCGCGTCTGTGCCGTGACCTTAAGTCAATTTCCATTCTAGTAGTACCAGTAGGACCAGTAGAACGGGCCGCACATTGGAACAACAATGCACCTTCGAACACGCGTTGCCATGACCGCAACAACTAATATGGTGGCTTCCAAAGCCTGATGATGACAAGGGACTGTTATCTTGACTGCGTATTTGAGGTCTGCAGTCGTCTGAAACTTGCGATAAAAAGTTTAAACAAACTGAAGATACTCAAAGAATTTACAAAAGAATAAAGAAAATTCAGGACAACCTAACTCAGAAAAATGTTGCAATGACACTTACATTCAAGACGATACTTTTATATGGGAGAGTTCGATGTTCCCTTACCATTACTCCTCAGTGGCGGATTATCTTATCAATGTATGAAAAGTGCAGATCAAACTCACTTTTAAAGCAATAAATGACGCCACCTAGAAGGAGTTTGGGAGTCAGAGATTTCAAACTGAAGGAATGACCGAACTTCCTAATGTTAAACACACACATTATAGTAAGATCTTTGCAAATAATGAGAAAATATTGTTTTCAGAGCTTTTTAATGTGATAAGATTCTAAATGGAGGAATTTCTCTCTGCCGTTTATGCTATCCAATTAATAGTTCTGATTTATGATGATCAATGATAAATTTGTACATGTAATATACATTTTTATTCATCTCATTCTGTAAAATTGTGAAGAATCCTCATTACAAATTTCTCATCAAATGTTATCAACGTATTTTCTGTATGATAAAAACTTTCTGAAGCCAAAAAAATTTGACTTTTCCGTATGGAAGGAATCTTGATTACAAAAAATCTATGTTTTGTTGAGATTGCTTGTGGAGATTCTCTTGATCATATTTAGAAAGAAACGTCTATGTGTTTGCATACAAAACTTATAGGGCACCAGTTTGAAGTGATAATGTCAATTGAGTTATTGACCTCTGTGTGTAAATTTGTCCAAGAACGTCTGACAGTATAAGCCCTATGTAAAAAAGTGATCAAGTGTCCATGTTTCAAAGCATTGGGACACATCGCTTTATTATTGAGAACAAGATCTGTATGTTGGCTTCCGATACACGGATGTTTCAAGACTATTGTTAGCTATGTCGATGTCGAACTCCGAGAGAATGGACACCAACTTGCCAACTTTACCCCCAAATTCCTCAACAAAAATATATTAGGGATGCCAAGATTTGGCATAATGAAAAAGTGGTTTAAAATCATCACCCTCAAAGATCAGCAAGATGACCAGATACCCTTTATAATATTTCAAATTCATGTAGTTAGTTCTTCGCATGCAAAAATTTGTTTTCAAGAGCACCGATTAGAGTAACTCACAGTAGAAGCCAAAGGACAACCCATGACCAGTCCATCAACTTGCTTATAAAGCTTATAATCAAATAAGAAAAGGCCACCTGTTGCAACTCTAAGTAATTGCGCATCAAAGTGTATTTGGAAATAGGTATGGGTTCATGATTTGTGTTGTCATAAACCAAATTATCTGTCATTTATATAATTTCTTCTGAAGTGATGTTCTCCAACAGACATGTAATATCAAAGCTGACGAGATACGCATTTTCAGCAGATCCACTCAGTAAATCAGGTAGCTCAGAGATTTCACTGACTGAATAACGAATCGGTATAACAGGAATGATATTTTGTAATGATTGCATATCAACCCTGGGACAGGGGGATGTTTGACCTACCCTGGGATACGCGGGACAAGGGTCAGCAAGGTGAGCAAGGTAATATGATTGTTTGAATATTTGGTCAAGTTATATTAGGCGGTACCGTAGCTGGCAAAATAATGAACTCACTATTGCGCATTCAATGAGCAGAATTGTGCAGTCTTGAGAAAAATGTCGACAAAGGTTTGAAACTAATATTTCTACTCTGCACATCGCAAGAATTTTGAAACAAGCGAAAAGATATTTGATCTAAGAGTGAGAATGACATTTTCAGTCATTAAAGTTATGATTGCATGATTTTGACAAATTTCCTCTTCAAGCCACCGATTTCAATGACAAATATATCAAAAAAGGTTCCAAAAATCGTGCCTGATTCGTATTGAGACTCAAATGCTTGCAAAAATGTAATTTGTAAATTGAGCGATTTTTGCATTTGTGCCACCTCCCAACAAGCATAACAGCGGTTACAAGATTATCATAGCTTAATTGAAATCTGATAATGCAAGCTCTCGAGTGATGTGCGGGATGTTGCGTGCGACACGATTGGATGGCATGAGAATCGATTGAAGTTTGACATATTTTTGGTGATCCGATTTTTTATGATCAACTCTGTGTATCTTTTGAGGAATCAAGTTACTGAAACATACAAAGGTTGTCTTCAGATGATATATTGTACGATATTTCATCAAAATGAAATTTTACATGGAGAGGAATGATAATAATCGCGAATATTTACAAAGCACACTGATAAGCTGCCTTCCCATTCAATAATCTATGCTATGATCAATAAAGCTATGCTATGACCAAGATCATAAAAAGATTTTCATTCAAATTCTCCTTGCTGTTGATTGTCTTTCATAGAATATTTTAATCATAGGTTGCATGTATTCTCACTAATTTGGAGCCGGAATCATGCTCAAACGATAGAATAATTATGCTTCTTTTGACTACCTGTATTGAAATATTCATCACTTAACGAAGGAAAGAGAAAGTGCTAGTTTATTTTGAGTCATGCAGCATGGTTCTTTATTAATTCATGACAAAAACTGTTTCAAAACCACTACATCAAACCCATGTTTATTGAAAAATGCCGCAAGCAGACTAGATCTTTTAATCATTTTTTAATTATGAGCGAGTTCAATGTTGCATTCATGTTTCATATGTGAATTTCGGACAAACGCAGAGAAAATCAAAGTGCTCCACATCTTTAGGTGAATGCCATTCCTTTGTGTTTCAAAAATCTTCAAATTGATCATATCCTTTAATCATCAATACGTTAAAAAGAGCAATTATATTATCCATTATCCGTTGTGTGTATTCAACAATTTAAGTGTAGATGCATGACTAATATTATGCCTATGCCTATTTGCTTGGATGCTTCGTGGGATTATTGTGGATTATTGTGAGATGATTTACGTCCAAGAGCTAATCACCAACACATTGTCAAGTGTACAGGCGATCTGCTTTTATGGATCATCACTTGACTCACAGCTGATCCATCAGCCACTGTCACAGCTGTGTCGTCTAGAAACGGTCACTAGAAACTGTAGAGTACGAAAGCTGGCTGATTTTGACTACGAAAACGATAACAACAAAATGTGCGAAAGCACTATTGCTCGTGCTCATACACTACAAAAGCGACTGGCCTTCCTGTTGGATTATCATTATCATCCAATAGTGAAGCCAATCGCTTTCGTAATGTATGAGCACGAACAATAGTGCCTTTGCACATTTTGTTTTTCTCCTTTTGTACATCGGTTTCGTAAGTATGTAGCTTTGGTACTACACAGTTTATAGTGATATTAAAGCAATAATACAATTTGGTTAATCATGGTTGCTTGTGCTTTCGAGACATTCACATTTGACAGAAATAATCATGAAATTACTGATGGAGCAGAATAATCATCGATGAACGATAAATCACAGCAATTTATCTTTTCGCTCTTGGTTAGTTTACTGGACTAGAATGCAAACCAGCTGCTCATTTAAGCACCAATGTCGAGAGGCAAAAGCTTTTCAGACATGAAGCTGCTGTAGATTTTTGTTTTAATTAACCCTTCAGTGTAAACCGTGCGCTCCCAATACTACCTCCTATTGTTCTAGACGTTGTGAGTTTCGGAGTTAAGTTATTGTCAGCATAACAATAAGGGTGGAGGTGCTAAATTCTACGAATAACTCCAATGCTAGGACGTTGTCGTTAGCAATATATAGTTAGTATATATAGTAGTATATAGTAAGTAGATAATTGAAATTTCAAAGCCTTTAATGTTGCTCCGGATTCTTGCTAACATTCGAGGGTCCCCACTGTTTTTGATTATCGACTTGTATTCGGAGTTTTTTCAGCTTACTTTTGGAGCGTGCGGTTTGCAGTGTATCCTCTATTCCGATGGGGGAGAGCGATTCAGCCCTCTGTCACAATTTTCCTGTGAACATCTTACACCTAAGTTGTCTGACCTAGTGCGCATTTGTGACCTACGTAGCATCTGCGAAATATAATTGACTTTAGCTCACAGGTGTGCCAAATTCACGACCAATTTTGAAAAGTAGGCTTAAAATGTCATGCAGGCCTAGGCCTACTCCAATTCGTGATGCTTCCGTTCCAACTCTTGTAATGAAATCAGTATATTGAAGCAGTTTTGAAATCTTAATTTGGAATCGCGTCATTGCGAGCAATTTAGGTCTTCTTATGTAATAGCTTAGGTCTGATTGTCAGGTTACTGGGATCATCCGTATTTACGAGATGTAGAATGTGAAATACATGTCATCGGGAACGTTGATGGTTGAAGGTAAGCAAACAGCTGATCTCATGGCTGAAACAATTTACAGAATTTGGACAAGTTTCTGATGAAATTTTGAAAAATACCTTTGAAATGCTATAATAATATCTATAATAAAATATTGTGCAGAATTCTGTTTTTTTAATAACCTGAAGAGTTTGGATCAGATTCAATACCAGTTTTATAAATGATAGTATCACTTGAACCCGACTATACCAAATTATTGCTTAATCGGTGACTTTGGAATACATCCTATGTGTATTCATTTCTATAAGGCTGTTATCTGTCTTTGGATAAGAATAATTACAAATAATGGAAGCAGCTTGATTAAACAGGTTTGTAATGCAATCGACATGAGAATATACACATGGAGTTGGAGAATAAACAGATTGCTTACAAAACTAAACCTATCAAAGCTATGGGATGAACAGCAAACGGCTGATAAAAAAACACACCTGAGAATTGCAAAAGACCGAGTATTTCAATATAATGGGGTAAAATGGATATCTACAGCAAAAGAAAGCCATCCTGGTCTGACTCATTTAGAACTATGGCAGTTTGAGGAAACCTTGAAATCATATCTGAATTTTAATATCGATTGCAATGATGGAAAAATGCTACTAAAATTCAGGACGAAAAATCATCAATTAGATTTTGTTACAGGCAGTTATGGAAATAGATTGCGATATGAAGAACATCTGTGTGAACTTTGCAATGAACTCTATATCACTTGATGATAGAATGTCCATTGCATCAAAATATATGGCAACAAATTGCACCATTGTTATGTTATTGCGATACGATAGTTGAATTTCATAAATGAATGAAAACCTTGACTCCAAGGCATTTAAAATCCATGACGAAATTTCTTGAAAAAGGTAGCGAATAACGAACGCATGGCCATAAAAGAAAGGACACTAAGAATCCGAAGTCTAAGTAAATGCTCAATCATCAACTCTTCACCTTCCTTTGCTAAATTTTTTCAACAGCACTAACCGCACGCTGCAATGTATAACACTGTGATTTTGTTTTTTAATGTTTTTTGGAAATAAACAACTATTGACTTTTGAGATATGGATTTATCTAAAGACAAAAATTGAGTTTTGCTCATTGCATCGACGGCTTCATATCAGAATCTCGACTGCAGATCTCATAATAGTAAAAAAAATTTGTTGTTTAGCAAACATAATATTTCTTACTAATTCTTAAATTACTAATTACTATTTCTTTCTTAATTATTAATAAAAAACAAAAAAAAAACTTACAATAACCAAATGCATTTATTTACCAGGAGCAAAATAAATTGAATTTTCGAGGGACAGTAAAACGGACCACTTTTCCTGGATTTTTTTTGGGTATTGTTTTAGACTAATAAATTGGGCGACTATATTTATTTGCAAACAACGTGATGTGGTGACGGTACCACAGGTGGGAAAGAAGCTAATACACATGCAACAAGACAAAATTCTGTGATCGAAATCATTCTGCTCCTCTGTAAACCACCATTCATAACGAACTGCGCATCATGGCAACAGGTGGCCATTGCTTTGCATTGTCATCAGCACACATGTCATTTCTAGTACCTGAATGTTATTAAATGTCGCATTTCTGTAGAATAATCATTTATTGTTGACATGTAATTATAAAGTCATCGTGCTATCGGAAATGGTGATGTTCTCAAAATATAGTGATAGCAGCTGCTCATGCATTGCCATTTTGATGAGCTGCTCCGCGGATAATCTGTTGGTTTTTTTTAAATGCTTCACATTACATTCCAGACGCTGCCTTGACTACATGCGCGTATACACAAACCTGGATCATTTACAAATCAATGAGAAAGATAGATGGAATACAGAAATTTGTGGACCACGTCGGCAATTGTTTCAGACAACATTCTTTTCCCAACATCATATTCTAATGTTTGAATTTCACACGACTGGATTTTTCGGAAACAATACACGATTTCGTGGATTTAAAGGCACATTTCAGTTTTTGAAGCGTGGTGAGCTTTACATCGATGATAAATTCAAAAACAATTATGCAATCAACTAAACGTACACGACGCGTCCTACAATGATTACTCTCAAATTAGCTAATGAAGATTCAAATTTATCTCTGGATGATCAGGAGAAGCAACAAGGAATGGGCAAAAAGCTATATTTTTTAAAACTTATTCTACAAATGAACCTTTCGGAATTTTAAGAATAGGAAAACATGCGATGAGAATTTCAAAGTGGAATTATGTCAAATTAGATGCAGATATGATACGAGGATGCTAGACAAGATATCTAGAGAGAATTGAAATTTGACACAATTGACCAATCGTCGGAAGATGAAGTAAAGTAGGTGTAAAGTAGGTTCTGCTACACGTAAGCGTAAAGTAGGAAAAAAGAAGATGTAAAGTCAATTCAGACCGGTCTTCGGCTTCCAGCGTCTTCAAACCGTTGATGGTGACCAAATGGTAACCATCAGTGGTGAAATTTGAATTTAACGAACTTTTGACTGTGCAATAATTAGCATTTCGAGTATTGTAAATCTAATAACAGTGTTATCAAATCGTTAAGATCATTTTTCCGAGCTGAAAAATATTTGCAATATTTGAACTAAGCCTATACTGGTTTGAAATGGTCGATGCTATGAAACATCATCTATCTTGTGCACAAACCAAAATGTGTGAATTAGTGGTCTGCATCAGATCGATCAGACCTCCAAGGCTTGTTGTTGATGCATAATACATAATGGCAGAGCCCCACACTGATGTTTCGGTTTAATGCCCGTCATTTTGAATTCTTTTTTCTCGAAAAGTGTTAGCCTCATGATATTCCAATAGTAATAACTGAAAAGAGCGTATCGTTTGCATTCATCAAATTCGAAATTTTCTTACAAAATACATCAGAAACCATCGAGAAATATAATGGGAAATTTTCAAAATGAAACCGCCTCTCCTGTCACACCGTGTGGATCAAGTTGAATTCAGTGAACCATCAAAGTTAATTGCGATCAAGAAGATGATGTTTTAAAGGCCAGTATGTCAATTGCGTGCAAGTGTCTGATATCACTGAAAACTATAATGTTCTGTAATGCAGATCTCTGATTTTGATTAGATTACAAGACTTGCGTGATATTGAAAAGAAACGGTTCAAAATTCCATCTATTAATCAGACAGGAAATAGAAATTTTCTTGAGGAGTTCGTTTCGTGCCTGTCTGACATTGAAGAAAGCGGATCTGGAGGTCATTTGAATTATGTATTCATCATGATCACCCACCAATCTGTTTTTCTAATGTTTGTTGCTGCATTTTTGATACCTGCATTTGCTTCCCCATAATCCTCACCGATGACTGCTGAACACTTAGTTATCAAGCCAATGTGAAAAATAAGGATTCAATCGGAAAAAAATCAACTAACAAAAAATCTAATTAACAAATGTTGTCAACTTACATGAAAATACCGGTACTAATTAACGAACGGTACTCATTGATTCGCACTGACATACGTGACTTCCTGGGCGTGACGCTGTCCAGATCAGTAGCCTCCTGGCGCGCATGACTCTTTGAAGTGTTTTCTTTCACTCTTTTGGTCATTCTTTTGTCTCTTGAGATGAACGGTGATTCTTAGACTTTGTACATAGGACGCAGGTTTGTTTATGCAAGAACTATATTTGGATTTGTTGCACCGAGCTCAAGTCATGTATGTTATAAGATTAGTAATAATAAATTGATAAATGCAAACATGAAAATACCAAATTATTTACTCAAGAATCTTCTTGGGGAATATGTTAGCCTTATCTTGTATTGTTTGATGTTTGTGTCATATCTTATATTTGCTTAACCCCATCTTTGAAAATAATGTTTTCAAACAGAGTGTCGCATTGTACATTGGATTTAGAACTATTTTGAAAAAGCCTGGTTTAAAGGGTAGTTTTAAGCAAGACATTGCGTTCAAGGTGTTGCTTTTGTCCCTCTGGCGAAGCAACTGTTGATATTATCAATCACACGTAACTTATTTGGTAAAAAATAATGTACCAAAGTCGTGTCTTACATAGTCGGTCCACAAACATGGAGGGGAACTAATTCTGACAGCATTTCATAATGTGAGCCTTCCGCATCACTACACCCTTTCAAGCTAGTATACATTTTAGTATACATATTATCAACCTCCAGGGGAAGTGTTCTATGTAAATCTCTAATCTGATAATTTGCAATATCAGCACGATAACCGTCAATTCGTTGGCATTCACTGTAACATGGTGTTTCTATCTATCCATTTCTAGGACTTTTCTGTCGATTATCAAGATTGACATCACTAACTTTTGAATAGGCCTATATTGTCTTGGCTATTTTCGTGTTTTGAATGTATTTGGAAAGAGCCAAATAATTGGCTCTTTCCAACTACATTCAAAACTAACTCAAATAGTTGATGTTGCTTGATATCAACTGATCCAGATAGTAATATCAAATTATGCAATACAAGTTACTTTGTTGTCTGTTGTCGGTTGATATAACTATTTATGTGGTTTTCGTAAAGCGTCACTTTATAACACGAGGTCAACTTTCTATGACGAGTGAGCGCCAGCGAAAGAGGAGTCATGGAGTCATGAAATGTAAATAATGTGTATTCATAAGTAAAGATCAAACTGGCATCATTACTGGGATTAAGGAAACATGCTTGCGGGACAGCGCAAAGGGAGACCCTATTCCGATGCAAGAAAACCTCTCTATGACAGTTATTACAGTTACTTCTAGGCAATACGCTTCGACGGTTTCAATAAATTTGACAACAATAGTGTTTGAAATTATTTTATATTGATTTCTCTTGATCGAGTGAGATTGCTTTTGTGAAGCTGATAGATTTCGTATACCGTAGCCAATAGTCATATATAATCATCTACTTCGGCTCCAAGCATTGAAAAATATTGTGCAAGTAACTGAGAAGCATATTTTCATAATATTGGTAAACTACTAATTAAATAAATGAAAGTAATTTTTCAACAATCATTTAGACCCTTTCCAATTATCAAAATTTAATGATGCATACTGAAAATGCGAAAACGAAAACAGCAATATACATGACTCTTTGATTCACTAAGAAATACGCGCATTCAATTCCTTCACAACTGCCGACTTCCAACGGGAAGAGAGAGTCTTCTGAGAAGTGCATTTTGATAAAAATATCAACAAATATCAAAGCACTCTGTGAAAATGAATTTAAGGATCAATAATATACATTTTACCTACTCAAGAGGAGATGAGATGTTGTGGTGCTGATTATAATATTTCGCTTCGAATGCAAATTAAGAAGAGTGATGGAATTGTCGAGTAAATGACATCTTACCTGGGTGGAAAGCATCAGCTGATCTAATAATTGCCATAAGATTGCCTTTCTTATACTAGATGAGAAAGCATCGAATCTAGCAGTAGCAACATACAGTTGTTGTCGTTGATCTCCATAATAATGCATCTGATAATGACATTTCATTATTTTGACCACAGAATTAGACAGGTCGTCTCTTCTTCTGTTTGACTAGAAAGGAACATGTATCGTCAATCGAATGGCAGTCAGTTCAATATTAAACACTCGAAATTGTGCGACGCTTCAGTAACTTATCAACCGGATCACACAGCAAAGAGACACAGTCGATGTCAAGTTCTACAGAGAAGTTTGTGAACCTGCTAACTTTTTTAATAATGATCCGAGGGCCCAATATTGTCGAGAAAGCTTTAGTGCAATGATCTGAATTCTTCGAATCTGAAGACATCATGGCGATCGGAGCATTTTGAAGGAATTCACAGCAGTCGGCAAGCGGCGCACGACTATTTTTCCTATCTCTGCAAGGTATTGAAAACTTCTTTTTGCCCACTTAGTACGTTCCTGCATGTGCCATCGTTTTGAATCATTCTGCACTTCTAGCAAATTGATTCGCCTACTCTAATTCTATGATTGAAAGATATTTTATCAAAATGCTTTTATGTAGAGTAAGAAATGTGAATATAGAGATGAATTTCCTCAATATCGACGGTCACGGTCAGAACTAGTCTCGAGGGGCAAAACGATCAATTCTCCATTGAACGTAATGCAAATTCAAGCCTGAACATTAGCGCCGCATTAAATGTACAATCAGCTAATTTATATCGTGAAGAGTCGAACGGTGTGAATAGTATTTCTTTTTGACGAATATGTCACGGAGAAACATTAAGCCAAAGATAGGTAGTTTTCACTTCACATGCCTGTTTCTAATCTGACCATTGAAGTTCGTGGGTTCTCTGATGAGAGCTGCCTCTTCAATGCGCACGCTCGACAAATCTCATAAGCCAGAGAGAGAGACAAATATGTGTTTCAAGTTCCATCGCTTGCTATCATTGCATGCAATGGCTGGGATAGATAGGATTCTGTTCATTCTAGACTAAACCAAACGCAAACGAATCTATCTCTGTGGGGTTCATCTTGTAGAGAAAAATCCTTACCAACGTATCAAAAATCTAGGAAAATCCAGTTAATGGAGCTTTCCACTGAACTTTCCACTTGAAATAACAAGTCTTGTCGAAGTATTTGAGCTGATATTCTCGAAACACTGACTGACTATTATTCTGGAAATCTTATTGCTGACCCAATCGCCCAACCAATCATTCGTGGCAACAGTTCATTTCCATCCACTCCGTTTGAATTCACCATTTCCGAGGTCTACAGTATGTTGTCCAATGTAAATCCAAGGAAGGCGACAGGATCTGATCAGATCCCTTCCATTCTGTGGTCAAAGTTGGCTGAGTATTTATGTGTGCCACTGTGTATTCTATTCAACTTGTGCCTAGAAGCCGCGGATATACCAACAATGTGGAAACTTGCCGATCTGATTCCATTGCCAAAATCGAAGCCTTCAAATATCTATAATACCAGACCAATATCCCTACTACCTGTTCCGGAGCGATTAATTGAGCGACGACTCTTGTCCCATTACAAAAGTGACATCCTTGCATTTTTCGGAAGGTCTCAATACGGCTATCGACCGAGAAGTTCGACGACGTGTGCATTACTCCATCTTGAGGATTTCGTGACGAAAAGCCTCCAAAAGAAAGAAGTAAGCTGCTGTCATCTGGTCACCATCGACTTTGAAAAAGGCTTTGACAATCTTTCTCACAACATCCTGCTACAAAAACTTCAGCTAAGAAAAGTGGATTCATTCTTTACTGCTTTTGTGAGCAATTACCTGCAGAGGAGATCCCAGCGTGTCAGATGGATGAATGACTTCAGCAGTGTTAAGGCTGTATCCAGTGGAATACCTCAAGGTTCATCAATTGGGACGATTTTATTCTCCTTCTATGTTTCCTACCTTGATGCATGTTTCCCCGCGAGTGATGAAACGCTGCTGATGAGTTATGCAGACGATGTAACATTATGCTCCGCCATTGACAAAGGCTGTTCTGTCAGTCCTCTTTCGTCAATCTTGGAAAGTATTGAGAAATGGACCATGGAGAATAAAATGGTTATAAAAACTGAAAAATGCCATCAATTATTCATCACGCAGAATAAGGCGCTCGATCATTCAAACCTTTGCTTATCTGGTATCACTGAGTGTGATAACATTCGGCTCCTGGGCATCACCATCGACACAAAGTTAAACTGGAATAAACACATTGAAATACTGTGCAAGAAGGCATCATCAAAAACCTACCTTGCGTCAGCTCAAGCCTTTCATGACCAAGCATCAGCTTTGTGAAGTATATTTCAGCTGCGTGCGCTCAATCCTGGAATACTGCTCTCCGCTCTTCGTAAGTCTGCCTCAGCGCCATGTTCATGCACTTGAGAAAATACAAAATCGATGCCATGCAATAGTTTGTGGGACTTACGGGTGTTTGTGCTCATCGTTCGTTCCTCTTCAATATCGTCGGGTTATTCATGGAGTCAAGATGTTTGAATCTTTGGTACATGATCCATCTCATCCCCTAAAGCATCTGGCACCTCGTGTTCTGCCTGTTTCAGGCAAATATGAGATCCCTGTTTGCAACACTGCTCTTCGTAGTAACTGCTTTGTGGTTTTCATTTCACGACTGCTCAATAGTGGTTTCAGTGTATGAACAAGATCTTGCGCACGACCACCCCTTCATTGTTAAAATTCGTCTTTATTTGTTATTTGTTTGCAATGCTGTGCCTTTGACTTTATACTGTTTAATTATGGCCTCACGATTCCTATTCTTGAGGCAATACCAAATAAACGATATTATTATTATTATTAAAATGCGTTTACGCCAATAAAATCGCAGAAAAATATCCAAGCCAATCAAAATGAAGCGTCGAAGCTTTGACTCACTTACTGCATTTACCTTCCATATGGCTCTCACCAATACCAGCAGCTATGTTTTTGAATTATGTTCTTTCCAGGCGGCTAGATTTCTCAGTCACAAGTCCAACAATATTTGTAACTATCTTCAGATGCAAACTGATGCAGTTTGTACAAGTTAATTCACAAATCTGCGAGTTTTGCCATGAATAAAAGATTACTTTTTCCAACTACTGTCTGGTAAAAGCGCATAACTGTTTGTACAAAAACGCATTTATGCACCTTTGTCTTGTAGATAAGTTTCTTAGGTACCTGTAGGGTGCACATTGATAAAAGATTTGCGTAAATTAGGACAGAAATGTTCATTTTTCCATCAATAAGCGAAGCATTGTTGCAAGGACTCTCTTGTGAATACACATAGTAATTCAAGTATCTCTATCAAAAACACGTTTACACACGCTTGTCATCTATTACACATTCTAGGACACCTGTCGATGTAAATGGATCCAAATTTGCCTATGGCAGGGGAAATCTGCATGTATTTATATCACGAAAACACCTCTTATAATTACTTCAATACGAAGACGATAACAACCGCATGGAATTATTGCCTTTTTAATAGAATTACGTCTTCTGCAACAGCAAACTGAAGCAGACAAGCAGGACTACGACATGACGACTTTTCATCTAGAGACTTGAAATTATATGCGGTTTCATGAGATACTGGTTGCTAAGTATGATTTTATAGTACAAACACCTACAAAGCTTGAATAAGTCAACCAATCCATGCAAATAGTGGATCTCAAAATATCTAATTGATGCAACAAGGAAGATAATTTCTATGGAAATATCATACAGTCCGCCATAAAGCATCAATGTACCTATCAAGTATTTCACTCAAATATAGTTTATAAAATGTGATGGCGTTATAAAATAATGACGTACTAAAAATATACTTTAAACGCTAAATATCTAAAGAGAATGCAAACGATTAAGTCAATAAAGGACACCAACACCCTTGATTCCCCAACCGCACTCGCCTCACCTAGGGATTGAACCGAAGTGCGCGGTGGAGATGAGCTCACACCTTCACTAGGCCACGCTGAAGATAAATGTGGTTGGTGTCTTTTATTGACTTCATAGTTGTCATACGCTATGACTTTGGACGCGCAACACACAACACTTAGTAAGTGATGTGATACGGCCTTTACTGAGCTGTAAATTGACAGTAATGCATTTCCAATCATTAATTCATATCAAAGAGGTTTAGCAAGTGGAAAACATAGAGTTCCGACTTTAATATTCAATGTGATTTTAATTTTAATATTCAATGTACTACGACAGACCTTTGTTGTCATACTTAAAGCGCTGTTTGGAAACGCGTTTTAATTCACCCTTATAAAAGCATACCTTGAGAGTACAGCTGAAAATCATGTTAAAAGGCAAGCTTTTACAACGATTTTTACAGTGCTGCATAGAACTTACGTTCAAAACCGTGGTTCTATGACTTTGAAAACAATGTTTTGGCAAAATGTTCGTAGGTTGGTTTTAAAAGCACGTTTGAAACCCTGATTTTAAAGCAGTTTTAGATCATGCGCAACATCTTCTATTTTTGTCCCTCTGGCGAAGCAGCTACTGATTCATTCGACATTGGAAGCCATAGATTATTAGGAATATATAACCTGCGGTAATTGTGCCTTAAGCTAACCTGCGCTCAAATGTGCAATTACTATCAAGATTCTATACTATCAATCAATACTGATCAAGGTAATTGATCAAGGTTCAATACTATCAAACGACGCTTATGAAAGCTGGGACTATTTTCTTTAAGTTTATGTTTATCAGATCGCACAAGTAATTATTTGGAAAATTCCAAAAAATAAGGAAAAATCATGGTTTTAAACACGCCATGTTCCTTTACCCTTTCTCAATAATAGCCTCAATCTATTCCAACCGGCTCAGAGTGCATCGAGATCTCGGGACTCAATTCAATCCCTTTGATAATTCTTGAAATACTGCTCAGAACTGAATAAAAAGGATCACTCAAGCGTGTGCACTTTAAGCGATGTTTTCCATTTACTGCAACTAGCTCATTATCGTGCTATAATTAGTATAGCAATATCTTCAAGCAACTTTGAATGATAAATGATTTTTCTTACAAGTGCTCGCAATGATTGCTGAACACCAATGAACACAAAGATAGTTTAAGTTACAAAAGAAATCGTTTTTAAGTATAATAGATTATTGACAAAATAATCTAGTGCTTAGAAAACAATTTAAGCATGCGAATTAAACAGGTAGAAGATTTGCTTCTAAAAGTAACTATTGCTGCTAAATGTTATTCAATAACTCAAAGTACTTCAAAATAGCATAAGAAAAAAAGAGACAATTTAAGCTTGCCCAAGATTTTCATCTAATTGGATGAAGTACACAAAAACACTGACTAACTGTCAAAATTCGAATATGCGTTTTCTTAAATATCCCACACTGAGCATATTTCATCTAATTTACAAAGCTTTTCAATCTAGCAGCATTATTTATACCGTACAGCCATCCATCCACGGTGGTAGCTTTAGATGCAGTCAGCAAATAGCTCTGCGAGGACCTGTTTTCTACCTTCCTGATTCTGCGGTGTGTGCTGCCTACAAAGGAAGAAGCTGGCTATAAATGGAAGGGGTTTCTCTTGTTGAAATAGAAGTCCTCTCCCCTATCTTGCCTTGAACTTCTGAATTGGATTCAAAGTAGGATTCTTCACTGCAAATCACACGCTACCAAACCGATGAAGTGTTTGCTATCAAATTCCTTTGTTTCAATTCATCTGGTGGCTTTGCTAGTGTATGTATTGAATATAGTGTATGCAAACCTGTAGGCCTACATAATGTCCACCAGATCCTCCATTTTCTAGAAATCGCATAGATATGTCAAAAGTAGCATGGTACTTTTACTCCGTTAAACGAAAATATTTAGTACCTATGTTTGCTACTTTTCAGGACATCAATACTACTGTTAATAATACTAGTAGGTTGATTTAAGGCCTTTTGTCGATAAAAATCACATTAATGTTACTACTGTTTTGTAAGTAGTGAGATAATGACATTCAAGCGTCATACTTTCAATACTGAATACGATTTTAATACACGTTTAAAGCATTTCATGAATAATCAATGAGTATTCAACCATCAACAATTATGCATTATGTAATTTTGAAATTAAGCATATTATCAATCCGAAATAAAAATACATTATAATTCATGAACGCGAAAATAGTTATATTTGAGATATATAAGTCAACATGATTGCACAAACGATATCGTTTGAATGAACTGGTGTTTATCAACTTGGCTCATTAAATAGAGCTAACTAAATGTCCTGTTAATGTTGCAAGACGACGAAAAGTAACAACGACGACAAACTCGTGGAGCATAAAATTTACAATAAATCTATTTCTATCAAACAAAAATTATATACGACTGGTATTACTGAAAAAAGTTATTTGACAGTAGTATGCAATGTATATATATATATATATATATATACGTGGTGTGATCCAAAATGTCCCGGACTAACCTACTTGCAGATAACCTGTGATAACGAATACTACTTCAGATGTAAATTTAGGTCTTTAAGGCATGAGAAATATGGTCGCCGAAATTTTTCCGGTCAGTTTTCTATTTTTAAAAAATATTTTTACATTTTAACATGAATTTCTGTATTTTCTGAATTGATCGAGATCCGATTTGTCTTATTGTTATAGTTAGATTGATTTTGATTTGTACCTTATTTGACGGATATCTTTGCCATGAATATTGCACGTCTTTTGTTAATTGCTTCATGTGTTACGATATCAATCAGTGAAGTTCATTCAGCACGCATTCATTAAGAAATCCGTGTCAACGATGGTTCTTTGTTCTATCAGTTTTCATGATGGATGTGACAAGCGTGTCTTCAGTCGAATATCGCAGTGTGATACGATACCTCCTGATCCGCGGCTTCGCTAATGGTGACATTCTAAAGGAATTAAGCCTGGCATATGGAAGCAAAGCTCCATCGAGAACTACTGCTTATTTCTGGATAAGCGAATTTAAACGCGGAAGACAATCTGTGGAGCAAGATTTTTCAACTGTTGGTCGGCCGCAGGAGATTCCGGAAGAGAAATCGAGTCAGTGCGATGAAGTGATTACAGCACACAGAAGGATAACCATCCGTGAGTTGTCAAGAGAGTTGCGAATCAGTTATCACTCCTGTCATGACATCATCGAAAGACTTCGATATCGCAAACTGGCATCACGTTTCGTACCGAAGTTTCTGTCACCTGAAATGAAGGAGAACAGACTTCTGGCGGCACAGTCAAATTTGGATCTCCTCGAAATGCACGGAGATCAGTTTCTGAACTGCATCCTTACAGAGGATGAAACACCTTTAAGTTTGTATCTGCCTCAAAGTAAGCGAGAATCTGCAGAGTGGCGAAAATCAGGCGAGTCTGCCCCTTTGAAAATGCGATCCGGAACATCACATCGCCGGTCGTTGATGCTGACGGTCTTTTGGAACGCTTCGGGAATCCAACTGGTTGACTTTGCGGATAAAGGAGTAAGAATCAATAGCGAATATTATTCCAATCTGTTATCTGAAGCGAGGAAGAAAATAAGAAAGCCACGAAACATTCCCCTCTACTTGCTTCATGACAATGCTCCGATTCACACCTCGCAGGAGACAACCAATGCCTTAACGAGAAACGGATTTCAACTATTGAGCCATCCTCCTTATTCACCTGACTTGGCCCCAAGTGACTTCTATCTGTTTAGATTCCTCAAAAAGCATCTTCGTGGACACCATTTTGAATCGCCAGTTGAACTGCGGGATGCAGTTACTGAGTTTTTTGATTCTTTGACACCGGAATTTTTTCATAAAGCTTTTTGTGAATTGAGACTTCGTTGGCAAAAAGTGACGAATGCTAACGGCTCATACATTGAAAAGTAAACTGTTTTCTGGAACAAAACATTTGTTTTTCCGTTAATTATTAGTCAGGTTATTAGTGATAGCTTAACTGTCAAGTTAATCTAAATATATTAATTCTAAATCGCTAGAATTTATAGGAAAATCTTGAAATTCAGACAAAAATGTTTGAAAATTTTGAAAAAATAGAAAACTGACCGGAAAAATTTCGGCAACCATATTTCTCATGCCTTAAAGACCTAAATTTACATCTGAAGTAGTATTCGTTATCACAGGTTATCTGCAAGTAGGTTAGTCCGGGACATTTTGGATCACACCACGTATATTGCTATGTGCTTGAAGCTCTTCATACCAGAGGCATACGAATGAGGGTGAATTTGCATCGGGTCTCGTATATAAAACATACCAACAACTCCTATTTCAGTGTAAAACAGCCAATCACAGATAGAATAGTTCGTATCACTACATTCCAATCACATACGAAATGAGTGAGATGTGATGATACATCGAGTGAGATGTCGTATGAAAAATATACCAGATCTCTGTAAGCATGCGAGATTCTCGTATCATATGTTAGTTTCAAATTGTATGTGATTTTGGTATATGTTTGTATGTAAGTTTCGCATTCCAGCGATTTACAGTGTAGATTCCACAATAAACTTAACCATCGCCCCACTAGGAGGGAAGCGGCAAATTTCTTTCCACCCCTGCTGATCTCCCAAACTATTGCACCAATTTTTCCAACCCATACCTCGAACGAATAGGCATTGAAAGGGGATTCATAAAAACAGCATCCATTTTATTTGTAAGGTCATCCCTGGGCTGAGGTGAAGGTCAAAGGTCAAAAATCGGCATTCTTTAACAAATTTCCATTATGTTACTTTTTGAAATGGAAGACTGACAGCAAAGACTGACAAACCATACACTAATCAAAAGATCTGGTTCCGGTGGTTAATAAAACGATGATTATTAATCACTCAGAGACTACATCATTGTATTAGATGAGGTCAAAGATCAAATAATTCAAACTTTTATTTCAACTTAAATAGCACAAAAATCGCACATTTTAGTATTTAGTTTCTGCAGGTAAAGAAACAACCCAATTCGGTGAACTTCTATCGAGACACTGAAATTAAAAGCAGTATGATTCTGAAAAATTTCAATAATTGCTGGTTAGATGCAAAACCAAAAAGTACAAAAATAATAAGAAATCATGTTTGAAATTTGATTTTCATGCATACATAATAAGCAGATGATTTCAAATTCAAAGATTCTGCATTTGTGAATATCTCTGTATTAATAGGAGGAATCCTCTATGTGATTTTAACTTACTTCATCAAGAATTGATGCCGCAATATACATTGGAATTCAATGTATCATAATCAGCCAAAATATTCCAAACATTCAAATTTTAAAATAGCTCTCACGCCAAAGGTATTGTGCCAAATTTGTTATCCTTTTGTCAAAAGTTGCATAATACGTAGAAAGTAAGCTACTAGAAATCTGGTGGCTATAGCTTGCTTGGTGTAAAAGATATTCAAACAATTCGCAAGGGGGGATGGAAAAAATGCCCCCCAGTGGGGCGAGGGTTAATATGAGAACCTCCATTAGCCAGGGAATTAGCTTTCCCTGGTGAATGACGCAGTGAAAATCGCTTAAATGCATATTTCGTAAAGAATGAGTTAGCAAGTTGACCCATTTACGACCGACAGTCATTTTTGACCCGAAAATATTTTCTTTAAGAGTGTAGCACACAACACTACCGCTGCAGAAACGTATCTAGCAGGCATCCTTATTCAGGTCATGGACTTGAAGCTAGCGCGCGCGAACAATTTGAGTAAACTGCAATCTTCCCTTTTGTTTCTTTTAGCTGATGACTCTAGCCATGAATGCACATGAATAGAACTTCCCTAAAATTTCTATTGATGAGTTATCGAACTGCTTGAACACCTTCATGGCGCCTGCGGGCGCGCATTTTTCCAAGCAGCGTGGGCATGAAGGTGTTCGACAGTTACAAGGTGACAAGTATGCTACTATAGTGACGATTGTTTTCCGATTGCCTTGAACTCCAGAAATATTTGCAATATACGCGTACAGTGAACTCTCGTTTTAAGAATCACTCGTTATAAGAATAAACTCGTTATTAGAATCAAATCCATTTTCCCGAAACATTTCTATACAGCGTTATAAGTTTTCCGCTCGTTATAGGAATAATTATCATGTCACTTTCGTTATAAGAATCAATGGATAAATAGTCATTCAACAATTTAGCATGAAATACTATGTATTTTGCACTCGTTATAAGAATAAATAAGGACACACTTCCGTTATAAGAATCAGTGAATGACACTTAAACTGTTATTGGCCGAAATACTCATCAATGGCGTAATCCTACTTTTTATTGATTATATTTGCCAATGGACGTCAGATAAAAGCGTCATGATATCACGATTAACCTTGAGACGATGAAATCCTCGCCAATTGCGTTATTTCACTATACCCTTCGATTAGAATTGACAATGTGCGTCATCAGAACTCATGACACGAGGTGGAGATGACTGCATCTCATCCCGGCCCTTGGGAAGATGGAAAAAGAAATCCTAAAACGAACCAATGAGAGCCTTCACCCAAACAAGATATCAGACTTTTTAGACGAAGTTGAAGCTGAACTGAAAAAGAATGTTTCTTTTGTCTTCTTGTTTTCTTTAAGTATGCAAGTGTAATTAGGGTAATAGGAACCACAACGAGACATCTTATTTAATAGTTACGTAAGCATTTATCTATACCGATTATTAATAAGGATGTATATGGATAAGGATGCTGTATAAGGATAAATGTATAAATAACATAAGGATAAGGATAAATGCAGTGCTCCGAGCGACATACCCTCCGAATTTTCAGGAATTCCCGAATGGCTGAAATTTTTGGGAATTATGTACTATCACATTAAAACGGCATAGAAACCGTTAATGGGATAGTATTCATTAACTGATAAAGCAGTACATTAATTTAGTGCATCTGTAAGTATTTTGATCCCCGGAAACAGACTTGTTAAGACTCCTACAGACTAGTTATATCCCTTACATTTCCTCAAATATTGTGCATAATAGTCTTCATAAAGCTCTTCATGTGCTTGGGTTTTAAACTGAATGGAAGTTTTGAGATTCTATAAGCAAATCTGAATACTTCAACAACTTAAAGCGTACAGCAACACAGAAAATATTAATTAATCGGCATACAATGAAGAAACGTCATATCTATGTTGCAGATGTATTATCTATTTTCATCTAAGCACTGTACTATTGTCATTGCTCAACAAGTACATGTAGATATATTTTATTGCAAAAAATACTCAGTTTATCCACATTCATTTATTTTCACGAAGGTCTGAAGTTATTTGGAAGATGACTCTTTGACAACCAATTGGTCCATCAAAGACACGATCTTTTTTTCTTTTTGTTTCAATAGAGTCTTTTTCTTCTGTAATAGAAATTTCAATTTTTCTTCCGAATCTTTCACTTTTGTTGTTGCCGTCGTAATAAACTCTGCAAGTTTCTCTTTTTCGGAAATAAGTTCTTGCAATTGCCGATCCGTTTCAAGGGCAGAACTTTCAATGCTCATGAGTGAGTCATTTGACTTCCGAAAATTGGAAAAATCTCCAATAATTTGTGCCTCCATGTTATTCCATTTGATATCCTCGTTCAATGTTATGTGCAGCAGAGCAGACACTCAGAAGGCTTTCATTGATTGGAACAGTGGAATTTGTCCAACCATTAGCCAAAAGTATCGACTTACTGACGACCAGTGCCTGTATAGTGTCCGGCGAGAGGCAAGATCGCTTCTTTGTCACAACGTCAGACAGGACACTGAACTGCCTTTCAATTTCGCTGTTATCATGTGGGATAACGATGACGGTTTTCACCAGTCTGCAGAGCATAGGCAACTTTTAATCTTTTTCCATTGTTCACCAGAACTCAATGGTCGATTCGCTCGAAGGTTCACTTCGGTAGCCTTCTTCGATTCACGAGACCATGGGATTGGGAAGTACATAAGTCATAAGTCAAAAATGTTTATTCTGAAAAATACAGAAAACGCAAAGCGATGGCCGCAAGGGCACTTACAAGTAAGCGTTGATAACACGTGCAACATATGCATACGCAAAGTTTAGCATCAATAAAGAATACATGATACATATATTTACAAATTTACCGAGTGATCATGATGTACATGTACATGATAAACAAATTATATGAGACCCACATATTTACAAATTTTAAGAGTCAGCGAAACTGATCCCCTCAGAAATATCAAAAGAATCAACTATGCCTTGTTACCACCTTGCTCAAAGACACTTCGAAACAAAATCAAGCGCGCACATTATGTTAGTAAAATCTGGAGTCGTGCAACGGATCGCAAACCGAACGATGATTTGAACCCATCAAACTACGGATGGAAAATTGAAGATGAGAGATATTGGGTTCCGGATTGGTTTGAAGGGGAAAGTTTACCTACATACCTCAGTAAAGATGTTCGTGAGGAAAGCACTGACCTGAACCAAACGGTTGACGAAAAGTTTGAGGAAGAATGGACCGACGAAAGTGATAGTGATAGCGACAGTGAGAAAGACGATTGATGTTGTACTTTTGTCCGTAAATTTTTCTTCAGAAAAATATTTTTTTCTCAATAACTCTTTTCTTGTCACAGCAAGACACTATATGTAGCCTTCATTACCATCTATCTATTAAAAATTAGCCGAAATATTGAAGATTGCAATCAACCATTATATTTTGAATAAAGAAATTTTTTAGATATTTAGAAAATTTAAGTTGGTATTTTATGAATGAAATATACAAATTATACAAGGGTCTATTTTAGGGGTCATTTATTAAAGTGTCTGTTTGAGGAAACGCACCCACTAAAATGTCTGTCATAGGTATTTTTTAATATTCAGTACTTCTGTCCTCAAAATGTCTTGGTTTGAGACGGGACATCGAATGTTGGAGTATAGGCCCTTCTGGGGGGTCTTTCAGGCGGCCTGAAACGTAGGTGCCCCCACTAGAACTCGGCAGACGTCCAGATTCAAGTATTACTAACCATATACGAACGTCCTATGGAGTTCATCCGTCTGGGCTGCGGGACTGATATACATCATATACCATATACAAAATACGTGAGATCTATAGGGCCTATATTTACAAACTTGAAAAGTGATGATCACGACATGATAAGAGTTCACTGGATGGGAGTCCTCACAATGGAGCAAAAGAACGTAAATGCTTAACGTCTAATATAGAAATGAATGTAACAAAATCATCTATACAAAATTTACACTTTAATGATCATGGTCACAATATATACAAATTCACTCGGATCAATGAGATTGAGACTCTTCTTGATCTTCATTATGATGAGAATCATCTTCAATATGGATTATAGGAATGTATTTAAAAAAAATTTACCATCAGGTATAAAATGCACTTGTCAAATAATTTTATACAAAATCACATATTAGCAGTCACAGTATGAGCAAAATTCACTTAGATCAACTGATTTGAGTCTTTTCTTGAACATCATGAAGGTTGGAACTTTCACTATTGAATCGTTCAATGAATTCCATATTTTAATGACGCGAAAGAAAAACAATCCACTGAGATAGTTCATATTAACTTTTAAGACTGGCACAATCTGACAGCTGTTACGTGATTGACCTCGAGTAATTTGAGATGAAAGGTAGGTGGTAAAAAAAAGAGTTGAGCGACAAGTCGAAATGATTATAGTACAGCTTATACAAGAAGTACAAGCCCAACAAAATGCGCCTATATTACATGTACATGTATGTCGTTGTTTAATAGAATTAACTGTATTTTTCCGAAAAATTCATGGAATAAAGGAATGAGGATTGATAAAGGAGTCGAGAGGTTTGAAATTGATATTTTAGATTAATTTCCATCATACGCTCGTATGATTACTCGGGAACGTTGATATTTTTTGAAGATGTTTAACTTCAACAGGAACCAATGCAAAAAATCACATTTATTAGAGACACTGCATAATGGAAATTTTCAGGAATTTCGTGTCCATATTTTCGGGAATTCGGGAGTAACTTAAAATTTTCGGGAATTTCCCGAATTCGGGAATTAATCGGAGCACTGTAAATGTATAAGGATTCTGTAACTCTCGCTATAAGAATAATTTCGTTACAAGAATCAAAACATAATTTCCCAATGTTATTCTTATATCGAGAGTCCACTGTACATGTACAATATTCTTTTTCAATTACTTATCATTGTCACGGCCGCACTTTGCCTCTGCGACGGCCGCACGGCCGCAGATTGCGCACCACTGCCCTACGCCTTCCGAAATCCAGACCAGATCACTCAAGCAGTATCCTCCCCATTCATTATACTTGTATACCACCGACAGCTTTTAATCACGGGCTGAACTGCTTCGAAATTGCATACATAGAAATCCAGTGTCATGAACTGTGCTGCCTTTCGTGCATAGTAGCGTTTTGAACTTCTTCATTTTTTAGTACTGTCAATTGCCGTGACCTGGTTGCGCCTAGTCCAACTATAACGGGAATTTTCTCTTAGCAAAAAATTGAAAATCCTTCATGTCCTCTAAAGCAAAGTTGTACTAAACATTCCATTTTTTGTCACACTGAGCCTTGACTTGATTTAACTCATTGTGGAGCTATTTTACCACTTCTATTAATCTGCCACAAATCTGCAATCATCTAGATCAAAACTTCAACATATTTTCTTGTATGAAATTGAAGTCACCATGCCCATCTTTCAAACGTTAATTTCTGTCATGGTGAAAACTGTTCAATATATGTTATTTTGTGTGAACCAACTCTGAATTTTTTACTCAAAAATAGTGGAGTAAAAATATTTCAAGTTTCTTTATTAATTGATTTTATTTACTTTCCTGCGAAAAAGTTTGGAAACACCTTTATGTAAACTTGCTTTTTTCGATATTCTCTAAAAATACCTGAAAGAATCTGTTTAATGCAAGCTCAATGGTAACCTATGTTAAAAAACATTTTCCAAAATTATTTCTGAATATATTGCAATCTGTTTCAAGTGTTTATGATTGAATATTTTGTATGCCTTCCATTATTTTTTATATATATTATTATATTTTTTTATTTAGTTATTGGCGCTCCCTGCCACTCCGCTAAGCTTGTTCGTGATTGGATTGCTTCCTCCAATTTTCAATTGTTAGAAAAATGGCCTGGAAACTCACCGGATCTTAATCCGATTGAACATTGTTGAATTAAACTGAAAAGTTGCTCTTCATATAGTGAGCTTGTTGATAGCGTTAGACGTGCATGGTGTGAAGAAATTGATTCCGACTACTGTCGAGCTTTGATTGAATCAATGCCACGTAGTATTTCTGCTTGCTTAAAAAATATAAAAAATAATGGAAGGCATACAAAATATTGAATCATAAACAATTGAAACAGTTGTACAGATTGCAATATATTCAGCAATCAATTTGGAAAATGTCTTTTGACATAGATTACCATTGAGCTTACATTAGACAGATTCTATAGGGTATTTTTAGAGAATATCGAAAAAAGCAAATTTACATAAAGGTGTTTCCAAACTTTTTCACAATATGCAATAATTTCATTTATCAGATATGACTGTATTTTAATTCAGCTAAAAGAGGTGAAAACAATGATAGGAAAGATCTAAATCATGTTATAAGCAACAAATCATTTCAAAAGCTGAAGTACATGATAACAATTAAATAAGGTACACACAGTAACCAGACTCAAATTAATTTACATTTGAAAAAAGCACCATCATGGTTAACTTGCTTATTCAAAGTGGGGTTGAGTTTTTTATGTACATGGCTTCCAAAATATTTAGGTCATAAGTGTTGGGAGCTTGAGATAGAATTTTGAGATTGTCAACTTTACAGCTGCAACTGCAATTTAACCTATGGTCAGAAATGGCGGACATTTTTTCCCGATGTTCTTTTATTCTTAAGTTTAAGTGTCTTGTAGTTCTACCTATGTAGGTAGTGCGAGGGTCCACCTTGCAAGCGAATGGAACCTCGCTTGCGAGGGTCCACCTCACAAGCGAATTGGTAAATGACATTAGACCTAAGAACTTTGGGAATATGATCTTTGTTGGAGAAACCACTTATTAGTTTATTGCATGTGAAAACCCAACGGATAGGAAATTCTTTATCTATTCTACGGAATAGTGATTGTAGTTTCTTTTTAAAATAAACCGATTGAATGCCAAAAAATGGAATTTTGACAGTATGGAGGTATTGAGATTAATCTTTTTCTTTTGGAGCACAGAATCTTTTGTCCAGATAATGTTTGACCACTTTTTGTATAAAGTACAACGGATATCCGTTGTTTTGAAAAATTTTTGTCAATTTCCCTATTTCATCATGGAAAGTTTGGCATGGCGAGTAGACGATGTAGGCTCTGCTGATCAGAGTTCTTAAAGCAGAAATTTTCCATTGCATGGGACATATGGCTCTGAAATTCAAGGTTAGACCGGTGTACGTGGGGTTTCTGTACACCTTAGTAGTTAGCGTGTTGGATGAAACGTCCAGGTCAATATCTAGAAAAGGTAGCACCTCTGTGGTGAATTTCATATTACTATGCCACTTGTTAATATAGTTGAAGAAGGATAAGTGGTCATCATCTTCAAAGATAGCCAAGATGTCATCTACATATCTGACATAGAATTTTAGGTTCAGTTTATCATTTTGTAGGAAAGTCTGTTCTAAGTGTCCCATAAATAAGTTACTGAGGATTGGGGCTAGGGGGCTACCCATGCTCAAACCATCACTTTGACGGTAGAGAATGTTGTTGAACGAGAAAATGCCACCAGTGGCGAATTGAAGTAATTTTTTGAAGGTGTCCTTACTGTACGGTGGTTTTGTGTTATTGGAACTATACACCTTATCACAAGCTAGATTAATAACTTCTTTGAGAGGGACGTTAGTGAAAAGACTAACAACATCGAAGCTGATGAGTTTCGAATCCGATGAGAATTTGTAGCTAGCGATTTTGTCTAGCAGATCAGCGTTATTTTGTACTGAGTACTCCGTAGGAATTATAGGAGTAATGTACTGGTTTAGGTACTTGGCAAGGTTATATTCGGCCGTACCATAACTGGCAACAATAGGTCTAAGAGGTACATTATTTTTATGTACCTTGGCAGAACCGTAAAGTTTGTCACTACAAGACCCACTAGGAGTAATTTTAGTGAACACTTGGGAGTCCACGTAAGGTTTCACATATTTGTTCAAAAAGTATTTTAGTTTATTCTGTTGTTTTATAACAGGGCGATCGAGCATCAATTCATTTTGGTTGTGTGGGATAGCAGTAAATTTGGTAGTATCTTCAATGATAGCATTGAGCTTGTTTACATATTCATCAGCATCTAGAATAGCTATACCATTACCTTTGTCCAATGGGACAACTTTGATGTCTTTATTTAGTTTAAGGGACTTCACTACATCTTGGTTATGTTTGGCTTGTGGCGTCTTGGTAACGTTAAACATACGCTTATTGTAATTTTGTAACGCAAGTTTCACCTCATTGCAATCTCTCTTAGAGATTTTATTTTTCAGGCGCTCCACCACTTTTTCCAACGCGCAAGTCAGATGTTCGCTTCCATTGCCGTTAGGACTGCTATTTTTATTCAATTTATATGAGTGCAATTTTTATTCATTTCAGATGCCACTTTGAATTTTGGTCTCTATGCAAAATACTTCACATTGAATGATTTCTCTTCTATGCTTTTAGTAACAGAGAGACCTATGAAACATAATAGAACAAAAATTGGCAATGATATATTTTTTAATCTGAAACCTCCCTCCAGCACTCTGTGCACTCGCGATTTCTATGTATGCTGTAGCGGTATGATCTTTTGCAAAGCAGATACGGTAGATGCATATCGGGAAAAGATGAATGAAAGACCAATCTGCCAGAATCATCTATTAGTAAGTTTTATTTGCGTTTCATGTGTCGCAGGCCTGCTCCTTCATCAGACGATAATAAATGTGCTGTTGAATGAAAGGTAAAAATATATTATTGCAACACATGTACGCAAATTTACTTACTACTAAGTCATTCTGATAGATTGGTCTTTCATTTCATTCATTTTTTTGCCGGAATGGTCTACATCAGGGATTGCACCGGGATAAGATCCGCGATCCGGTATGAGATCCGCCCGGATCCCGGATCCAGTGGAGAGCGTTTATGATGAGATGTTGATGGTCATTACTGCAATGGAAAATCCTATTAACGATGGAAGTTATAAAAGCTATAGAACCTCAGACCTATTTTTCTCGTTACTCGCTTAGAGTTGGGAGTGGCAGCCAAGAATGCGAATATAAATCTTAGTAGAAATGTTTTATCCAGGAATATCTGTAGCTCGGTATTGAATGACCATCTACTATTATAAGTTATAATAATGTATTAAGGTGCGGTATAAGTTATTAATGTGCAAAAAATATGAAGTAACTTTTTCATGCTTTGTTCATTCTAATTGTCATGTTACTGTTGTAGACTTGTGACCACTGCACCCTCTTTACTAATCCACATCAAGGAATGAATGGACATCCATTACTTTCAAAGCTAATAACATAAAAAAAGTTCCATTCTGCTTTTCCAGACATATGGTATTGATCCGACTACCTTATACTTACGATGAAAAATAGCTGCAATTATTAATAAGTTTAATAGTTGGATATGTGTATTTTAGCTAAATAAACACAAATAATATTTTTTAATATACATGTATATTAACATTTAATATATAGAAACATAAATTTGCTGTCTTACCTTTCTTTTAATTAAAGACACTTGTTTATCGCTATTGAAATTGTTTTTTTGATTGACAATCATGGTAAAAGTAGACTTAATTAACTCAGAAAGTCAGTTGCAGTTATCATGTCTTAAGAAAGAGCACACATTCCTCAATACTCAGTCTCAGATTGTATTACCGATATTTTATATACTTACAATCATCCTTTGATATTTAGTAACGATATTCTGAAAAAAGGTAATAACAACTGAGAACCAGAGTGACAACTGCAATTGGCGACATCAAAATCCTAGGATTTCAATATCACTTCATTAGTATGTATTTATGTATTATGAAATGCATGATGTAACCTTAATCTCAGGAACCAGACTATTCAATGTTTCATGATAATGAAAACGAATTACATCCAGTTTTATCACTTTTCATCATATGATCCGGGATCCGCCCGGGTACCCGGGTCTAGGATCCGGAACCGGGATCCGGGTGGTTGCAAAAATCCATGTATTTGCAATCCCTGGTCTCCATATAGCTTAGTGCTTGTCCAGATTGGTGATTAATGATTCATTTTCTTATTGATCATGAGATATGAAAGAAAACCTGCACCGAGCACACTACACATTCATTCTTCAAAATTTTTATCTAACTTTCCTTTTAAACATCAACAAAAACGAACTCTGATTAAAATATTCCGTTTATTGTTGCAGTTGCATTGAATAGCTAATATCTCTTCAAATACGTTTCTCTTCAAATTCCTTGAGAAATCTTCTAAGTTTTCTACGAGGGTCTCACAAGCTTACATGAAGTCTTACCACATTCTTACGAGGATGCATGTGAGAATTTAATCCTTGAGTCTCCGACAAGCAGATGGTATGTGTTTTAGCGTAACTTGCATTGCCGCTTGAGATAAGAATAACTGCTTCACTTGAAATTCTAAATGCGCAAATTGAATACGAAATCAAACGGGTTTGCGTTGCCTTTTTACAGCTCTTGCTCTGAAATTAAATTCGCTATCAAAATTAAGACGTCTGATATTCACGTCTTATTAAAAAATGATGACGCAGAAAAATGATAGCATCTTTATCATGATTCATAGTCACTTTCTGCATTAAAATTCAAGAATGATATAAAGAAATAAAATCAACTTTATCTGAATAAGTTCCAATTCCATTGAATGTGTCCCATTTTACAAGCTTCTAAAATCTAGCAAGCAACATGACATGACCTTAATTTACAAGAATTTACTTATCGAAATTGCCAGTAAATTTCAAAAAATCTCTTTAGCTAAGATGTAGACCAGTCATTATCAGTTATTCAATGCAACTGCAACAATAAACGGAATATTTTAATCAGAGTTCATATTTGTGTATGTTTAGAAGGAAAGTTAAATAAGAATTTTGAAGAATGAATGTGTAGTGTGCTTGGTGCAAGCATAGAGTAGGTATATTAGGTAGACTGGTAACTTCACATTTATTTAATCCCCAATGTGTTTGTACTTTCGATTTTATTAAATGAACTCAAGGGAGACACAGGTGGTATTGTCACCAAATGTGAGATAGGCAAATTTTTGCAGTTTTGCAGAAATTACAACGGAATTCAGTGATCATGATTGTAACGCAGAGGGAATGATGATATTGCACAGATTCTCAGTGTCATGACAGCCTTGGAGATCTAATGCTTAATAAAATTAGAAATTTGAAAGGTTCCTATTACTTTCATGCTCAACCTCAAGAGTATTTTCTCAACCGTGATCATATCACAAGCAACCTGCCACTTGGCAGAGCAAAATCACATGATCAAAGACAATGACTTCATTTAAACTTGAAAGATGTAAATGGTTCACATCACTATTTAGATTCAAGAAATGAAACATGAACTTAGTGAATCATGAAATCATGCCGGTGGAAATTGAAATATAAACTTGAAATTTCAGCCAAGAAAGCACGAATTATGTCGCGACTTTTTCATAAAGACTTTCATTATAATACAATTCATGAAATTCCTTTGATAATCAACTTGATTTCCGCTTAGTTGGATGCATATTATCAAATATTCATTCCTTTTGAAATCCAACTTCTTTCATACTAATCATTTAGGAGAGTCATCTCGGTAGTATATAGATTGGCAAATTTTGACTTTTTTCAAAAGTGTCAAATAATTTTTTGGACCACGGGAACGTAATCTCCACAAAAAACTGAATCTTTTCATATATAAATTTTCACTGTATACAGATACTTTTTTGAGTCGACACTCTACCTATATATACGTTTCATTGCAAGAATAATTTAGTACCTCTCTGAATAGATGAAACACATAATTCCGTATTGTATAAGTTGACTGAGGGAACAAACCCGGTTTGACGATGTTGTTTATTTTGTTCACTGGTTACAAGTTTCGACCGTTACTTCGGTCCTGGTCACGCCAAGGTCACGCCGTTCGGTCCGGTCGTTCCGTCTTGGCGTGACCAGAACCTAAGTAACAGGCGAAACTTGTAGCCGGTGAACAAAATAAACAACATCGTCAAACCGTGGTTTTTCCCTATGTCAACTTACACAATGCAGAAAGAAGTCACGTAGGCTATTCAATCTTTATATACTTACTTTGGTTTTAGCGATCATTCCAATTTGACTGATTCATGTTTCATTCACGTTCTTTTACCAGTATTTTAAACCAAAGAGTTATAAATATATGAAAACACGGCATGTTTTGAATCAATTGAACACGCTTTTGACCTTTGCTGCTGTATAATTTTCCAAGTAATGACATTCGATATAATACTTACTTATGGAAACTAATAAATTTTGTCTTCAATATCACATCTCTCGCTTTCATAAGTGTCTTCGTGATGATACATGAGGGTATGGTACGATTGCAATATGTTATATATTTTGCCCAATAAGATCAGTATTCTAACATCAAATGAATAGCTGTATTGTTGAAGGGATAGAAATATCAATTTCAACGCAATGCTCCATTTGAAACAGAACTTTTAAACGTGGTTAAGTAAGGGTTAAAACCGTTGCCTTTAAAACCGTGACTTGTAAATTGTTTCAAAACAACGTTTTCAAAGATAGCTTTAAAACCACACTTTTGAAAATGACATGTTTGACGTGTGACTTCTTTTTAAACATGTTTTTGCTTTGATTCTTAAATTGGCTATGTTTTAAACTTTTTACTGTAATTGAGATGCCAGTGTGTCATGAGTGTGATATAGGCATGTTAATAGCACCTTGATATATTATGGACAGCGAAGAAAGATGAAGTCAAGTGAACAGTGATCCTATTGTCTATCCATGGCATAGAACCTATGGCATGCCAGAAATTTTACTAAAATCCTTTCAAGAAGTTAAATATTTGTCAGGAAATGTGAGTAGTATGATATAAACATGCAATTCTGTAAACTTAGGACTAACCTGTGAGCGGCATTGCAGGTCCATTATTTCAATCATCAAAATTACCTTTGAGGTTGCCCACACATTTTACAGGTCGAACAATCGAAAGAAAAGAATTAATTGAAAATAATCGATGGATATGTGCTGGAAAAAAACGCAAAAATCAATAACGCAAAAACATCATGAAGTATTTTAGAACATTAAGTCTAAATTCTAGTCGAGAATATGCACGATCATGGAATGCAATTTTGCAATCATGTATTCATGACATAAAACGATTATAATTGCCGAGATCGATTTAAAGAAATTGAGAAACCAATTCTCTAAAGACTGATATCAATTGATCTTACTGAATTGCTCGCTCAATTTGATGGAATAGCTATGGGCTGCTCTTCCCTTGCACCTACTCTTGCTTCCTTCGCTATGAGCTTAGTCGAAAATAAGATCGATAAATTTCGTTTGTTTTATCGCCGTTATGTTGATGACATATTTGCCATCTTCAAAACTGAATCAGAGGCTGAAAATTTTTTAAGTTTGATAAATTCTGTACACGGCAGTATAAACTTCAGTGGTGAAACGGAAGAAAATCACAAATTAGCTTTCTTGGATGTGACGATCAGTTTTGAAAATTTCTCTTTTGCGACTGAGTGGAGAGCTAGACCTACGAAAACGGGAACTTATCATATTCCTTTTGAATCTTATGCTCCTATGAAATACAAAAATCTGCGGTTCGGTCTCCTTTTATCAGGGCCAAGTGCCTCAGTAGTTCGCTAGAAAGTTATAAAATACGTGTAAACAGATCAAAAATATTTTCATCTCTAATCATTATCCTGTCAAGCTGATAGATTCTATAAAAACCGAAGTTGATTCTCCAACCAATAACAATACTAGCAACAGTAGAGGCGTGACTGCCAAAACTATCTATTGGTCCCTTCCAAAAGTGTTCAAATAATTAACTCTATTTTAAATAAAAAACGACCCCAAATTACAGGTCGCTTTTAAAAATTTCAAGACTTCAACAATTTTTCCTAATTTAAAGTCCCTCCGTGTTTAGCATCCAACGTGATCTACTGTTACACATGCAGACAGTCCTCAAACTGTTACATTGGTGAGACACGGAGACATCTAATCACGAGAGTGAATGAGCATCTGAGAGGAAAGATATGATCCCCATGATTTGTCCATGAATAAAATACTAATAAGTTATTCATAAGCTTATATTATACCTGTTTTTTAGAAACTAAGACAAGTTGAAAAATTAATTCAAACTAGTGTTTTTAAACTAGCATTGCTTGACAATCTGTGTGATAGACAGACTGACAGACAATAGCCTGTCGCTTTTCGATACATGAATCAACCAGTGGGGAAGGACATGCGTAGAACAAACGAAAGAGACTAAATTTGCTGCAACACAAAATGCGAAGAATCTATGATTAGAAAATATAACGGAACTAAAATTTTTGATGATATCATTTTATATCATTTTTCAAAAATAAAATGATATAAAATGATATCATTTTATGATTGCTGATCTTTGCTTTCTTCCATGATGCCGAGTTGTTGCTTATCCCATTCTCATTCCTTTTGTGTTGAGTATTTATCAAGAATGCAGAGTTGACCTAATTTAAAAGTCTCAGGTTTGCCCCGGGTGAGATTTGAACCTAGGTCCCACGGACATAGTACGAACACTCTACCACAAGGCCACATCACCGGTCAATTCTTATACATTGACAGCTACATGTGAAGGACATTCATCACCCTCATCATTCTATTCCAATGACATCTGCACGGTGGAGTTCTAAACTGGATAAAAATAAGTGCTTGTATATCATTAATTAGAAAATATTGACTACGCAGTTGTTTTTGTAAAGGAGTTTTCATTCTTACACCGCCCGGCAATTGCTCAATGTGAGCGCTTGTTATTTCCTTCACGGAATAGGAAATCATGGCTAAATGATGTCTAACTTCATTAATGATATCCGTGTCAATGCAACTGTTTAATTCAAGCTATTCCCAACTATCTCGTCAAACAGATATTGCAATTTCTTCCGTATGGAAATATCAATTCGTTTCTTCCACTTAACTATATTTCCAAAACCGCTTCTCCACTCGCAGCAATTACTTTCTCCTTATATTTGTCCTAAAGATGGGGATCATGAATGGCTTAAGTCTCTCTCAATGCGCGGCCGAGTCGTCGGTCAGAAGGAATTTGTGAGTGATCGCGGGTTAATCCTTAGAGATGACCTCCCATCAATGGAAGAATTTGTTCATCGCGAGGCAGAGACTGAAACCCGTTGGTTTGAGGCTCTGCCGTGACGAATTGTCCACCGAAGCGAGCAAGTTCGTCTCGACAAAGTTGGAAGGTTTCTCACAACATTCTCTGCTCCTGTCTATCTACATCTCTTCCTGTCTTTGTATCTATTATAAATCAATCGGCTATCACTTGCATTACCGTCAAACAGCAGAATTTCAATAAAATGAATGGCAATGAAAGTGGAAATGTGAAACAAGTTTCTCTTTCATGTTGCGAAAATATTCCTACTAAATCAAAAATCGAGTTTTTTTGTAGATTGAGCCAACCCGATCGATCGCTATCAATCGCTCGAATACTACATTTTCTAATGAATCTAATCAATCATAATTCTCGTTCTGTCTCCAATTGATCATCCACGAGTAGGTACTCAGAGCCCTCGATCTATTATCACATACTTTCCTTGCCGCGGAAACATTTAGTCCGACCTTCAGAGCGAGTTTCTGCAGGGAACGACGCGGAAAATGAGATTTTCACAAAAAGATGTAGACCCTATGGCTGATACAACAAATCTGTGCGTCTGCCGAGTTCTACCAGGTTCCTCTTTTCTTCGGACAATATTAAAGAGAGGCTCATGTAAAACTGACTAAAGTTTTCAGTGAAATTTCCAATGCTTTCTCAGATTGAGGAAAAGTCACTTAGTCTAGAGCTACAAATTTTGGCGTGGAATGTCTTCAACTCATTTCTACGATGAGAACGTGTTATTATCAAGCTTCTAATGAGAGAATGTTACTAATGTTTAAAATTAGCCAATATGTTGTGTCTCTCGATAATAGGAGGCTAGCTAATCTGAATGTGTTTGACTTCACAAAAAGGCACATCAGCAAATGAGCACATAACTTGAAGACATTCCATGTCAAAAATGATGGCTTTAAGTAATGTGGCGTTTTCCCCTTAATCATATAGAAAACATAGAAATCACTTTTTCACCGAAAACTTCAGTGAATTTCAAGAGGAAGTGAAAACTTGAAGACATGATAAAGTTCTTGAAGTGAAAGTTGCGTTAGAGTATTCATAGCGTTGTTTATTAAAATATTTGGCAAGTGTTTCAGAGTAACTCTATGCTTAAACCATTGTAAATATCAATTGTTCTATTTCTAAGTCCTGAAATATGCGTCTGAATGCAACGAATACACTGCATACAACCACAGTGCAATAAGAAATTTTAACAGCCATGTAGCGATAAATTCTTCGACAATATTTATTGCACGATGAGGGTGATTTATCGTCCGTCGAGCAATAAACATACCGTAAATTATGCTTAAGGCGCATTCTGTCATCAAAGTTCATTCAATTTATTTCAATTCGATCAATGAGATCTCTGAAATTTGGAAGGGTATTCATTAAATACTATTTTTAGCTCTACTGACATGTCGCCGAAGTTAGTGTGCCTGCACTAGTCAAGAAATGTTGCTTTTTGTAAACGCAGTGCAAAACTGGAACAGACATGAAGTCGCCACTTCATCCAATATATCAGGAATCATCAACCGGCCTAGTTCACATCTCTCAACATCGACTCAACTCCCTACTGTACTTAATTTTCAGCCATAACCAGGCAAATTTGGGATTTGCAATTTTTTCAGAATTTTTATTTCAAAAAATTAAGAAAGAAAATTCAAAGGCAAATTTGCTTGGGTGTGGTTTCATCTTTAAACAGAGAATAGCGTCGATGTAGAGAGATGCAAGCTAGGCCTGTTGATGATTCCTGACTTTGGATGAAATCGCAGCTATTCCAATTTTTCAACCGAGGATGGAACTCAATATTATATTTTTCTATTTAGTCTACATAAATTCGATTAATTACAGCATTTCCATTATCCATGCTCCAAGGTTGGGATAATGGGACGCCGAAGAGGGCGAGACGCACCATCTACGGCCAATGAAGTTTTTTGAGTCGGAGGACATCTTTGTATTCTATGCTCAGGCGAACTGGCACCCTGCAATGTGTATGATTAAGCTATAAGTGGAAATGCTTGATATTTGATCTCTCTTTGACGTTCGTTCGTCACATGACCCGACAAGTCTAATGCTGAGGAACGTGATATGGCAATGGACTTTGGTTGGTTTTGTGACGGGAATGCCATACGCTAAAGATAGCAATAAGCATTACACACACTTAGAAAACACTAAAAGTACAATATTCCAATGTAATTGCTCGTTTTCAGTATTCAACAAACATCAGTTTTGAAGAAAATTGATATTACTCGCCACCGTTTACTTCATTTACATTCTTGTTGCATTTGACATTTTGTACATCAGATTACGCCAGTGTAACTAAAACGCTACGGTTTCAAAAAATTGACATGCCATGTCATGAATGAATATCTGATGAAGTATTGATTGCTATTTTCGTTATTTTATGAATAATGGGATCACACAAATCACATGGATTGTAAATTACATGTGGACGTTCATCCACTGTGTCTTCCAGTATAGAAGCAGATTTTATGCCCAGTTTTTGCCTAATTTTGTGATCAAATATAACCACCAAAAGTGCCAATTTTTGATTTGGCGATAGTTTGCCTGAAAATATATGACAAACCATGGCAATCAAAATATTGTATCATATGTCGCCAGCTAGAGAAGACAACAGATTCCGAAAAATGCTGTAACGAAAACGCTACGATGGCGCCATATGGGTTAATCTTGGGTCTAATCTTGGGTACCCCGATATGTGATACCGATATTTTTCTATTTCTATTGCATGTAGCCTAATAGTAGAATAAACATATAGGCAGATTTTTTTAACTTTCAAGGCAAGAGGCTATATGAAGCAAGTTATCTACGAATTGTTGTAGGCCACCAATTTAACAGCGTAAGCGCTGTACAGGTATTGGTTTAATGCATTGCATTTTTTCATGTATTGTTTGTTTTATCTCACGCAGCATGATATATCAGTGTTACAAAATTCTGTCTAACGCAATATACATTACATCTAGCTTAATGGATTAAATTCACAATGAAGCGATAAGTAATCAAAGCATAGTTTAAAAAGCTAACTAAACAAACTGTCAGATAGACATTTACGGTAGGTCTATATCACAGTTGATGATAGCACAGTTTTATCATAGAAGGACCAATCGTGCGGTTGAATATACATACATGTAAGCTTGCATGTAGATGACTTGCTATGACATGACGTGGTCATATACTTAGGCAGAATTTTTCCAAGAAAACCGCAAATGATCATTCATGGTCAATTTCTTTACTTTTGGGTTCTCACTCTAGGGGGGGTTCCCAAGTTTTTCGGTCCGCACCCCAAGTTTCTTGGGTACCCCCCCAAGACTACCCAAAACCCAAGAGAAAACCCAAGACCCAACCTCGGCTGTACAGACTTTGCCAAAACACAGAAATCCGCACAAGAGCCGCAACATTGAATGCGTGTGTACGTGAATCGAAAAATTAAGTATCATTATTGCAATAATATCAGGGTTAAACAAAAGTTTGGATTTCAATTTTGTGAGTGGATAATTTGCCTTGCTTTCCGAAAGAAGAAATATATTTCAGACGGTGTGGGAAAGTGTCTTAATGGAGGCAGATACTTGCGCATATTTTGCGCTTTCAGGTGGCAGCAGTGATCGACGTTGTCCATCGAGTAGCAGCTGTGTGTCAAATTTGGAGGTGCTTATCGGTGAAAGCTCTGCAACGCACCTTGTCATAGCTATAGTTGATATTGTAGTTAGTCACAAGTACATGCATATTCACATTCACCGCTGCATCTTATTAATTACATAGAAATACGAATTTTCGCTTTGTTTAAGTTGGTGACTAGAGTGAACGACAGCTGCTCATCCGGGAGTCACTGGCGTTTTCCTTCTAATTCGCGAACGAGGTTCTTATTACTTTTAAATTTGTTGTGTGCTAGGCAGTTTGTCTTCTTGCTTTATTATGCATTTTATTGTTTTGTGAGAGCAATCTCCATTCCATTGTTAGAGCAATAACTTTTCCGCGGCATGCATTTCAAGTTCCAATGTCATGCAAAAGTCCAGCTTGTCAGCTATCTACGGTACATGACTGACAACAGACATGTCATGTCATCAGACAATGGATGACCAAACAATTGGTAGCTGACGACCGTGAGCGAATCTTCACAGACGTATTTAACGCGGCATGAACAACGCCCTCTCACGCATTCTGGTCTCTCCAAGCGAAGTTGTCGGCGAGAGCCGTTGATGGTGTTTCAGCCTATCTTCTATGTGCGAACTATCATCGAACTGCTGCGGACGTGATCACCACGGCTTGTGGTCCTGGAAGAATCTGGAGACTCTGTTGGTGCTGTGACTGTCTTATAACTGTGAACGTACCATCTGTCCTTGTAAGGACTGTTTGCACCATTTATTTATTTTCACAATATAATTTATCCACATTTTTCATTTACATTTTTCAATCATATGTTTTGGGAATATTAAGAACATAATAACCCGTAACAAATTGCAGATAAAAATTATTATGAAATTAAATCAGCAGTCATTCTTGCTGATGTTTTTGTTTCTAGCAAACCAGTGCATCTCGTCAGATCAACGCTAACTTGATCTGCTATGAATCGGCTCAACATCTATTCAACAAAAATCCTGTTGTTTAGCATTTATTTCAGCTGACAGATTTATCCATATAAAATCGGACGTTTCGCTTTGCGTAATTTAGTGGGACGTGAATGACCAATAGTTTATTGCTGACAGTAATTTTAAATTCTCGGTCAGACACTGATTTAGTTAAGGGAAGAATCAAATTGCAGATAGCCTCATCACGAGAGAAAGTCAACATAGACTGCAGCCGAATCTTGCTGACCTTATATTCCTCTACAAAGATACTAGTGGCAATCGCAATCTGTTCCTTTTGCCATACAAAGCAGAACTGGTAAGCATTCGCGGAACACCAAGCCACTTCCGCATCATTTTGCTCACATTGGCTTCGATTATCTCCATTCTGGATAGGGAGATCCCATAAATCGTTTTAGGCCACATGATCCTTGAGAACACGTCAAATTGTATCATTCACACCTTGAACCGGCCTGGTAGAGATGTTCGGCTGATCTTGCCCAGGTACTTCAATACTGACGCTTGCAGTTGTGCACCCTGGTGACGGTCAGATAATGGAAACGTATACCATCTTCCCAAGCTTTTCACTTCTGTCTCTCGAACAGTCGGAATACGCTCGCCTCCCAGATCAAAAGGCACGCATGTCATCTTGCCTTTCAGCAATGATGATGCCCTACACTGCAAACTGTGCAATACCAAAGCTACTTACGAAAGCGATGTACAAAACGAGAGTAACAAAATGTACAAAAGAGCTATTGCTCGTGCTCATACACTACGAAAGCGATTGGCTTTCCTATTGGATGACAAAGATAATCCAATAGGAAAGCCAATTGCTTTCGTAGTGTATGAGCAGTAACACTAGCGCTTTCGTACATTCTGTTATTCTCGTTTTGTACATCGGTTTCGTACTCAAAATCAGCCAGCTTTCGCACTCTTCAGTTCAAAGTGTACTCTTCTGTGACTTAAATTTCATCCCACGCCACCCAACAAGTTCACCAAACTGCTCAGAATATCAGAGACAAACCTGGAAACAATTTCTATGACCGTCAAATCGTCCATGAAAGCCTTCATATTGTTGCTGTCGCCGCTACTCCTGATAATCATATCTATGACCACCGACAAACAGGATGGGAGAAATAGCACACCCCATTGCAATTCCTTTTCCAGCCGATATAAATTAGTCACGCCGTCATATGTGCTGAAACGGAAACGGAATGTATCGAAATAAGTGGTGATACATTCGTTTAACTTTTGAGGCACGTGAAAAAATTCAAGGGCGAACTGAAAGATTCTATGTGGCACAGATCCATAGGCGTTGGCCAAATCCAACCAGACGACATGGATATATTTGCCTCAAGCTTCGCAAATGAAAAAATTCAGCAACTTGGATGGTGAATTTTCTGAGGAGATGAACTCCCATTGGTTGACTAGTATAATATCCATGACCTTGTTTGTTTTTGTGAAACGTCCTCATCAGACGACCATCACCTTTTCCACATCGACTAAATTCGTGGTCATAATTTTCTAAATATTGGCAGTAGTTCAGAGGGACATTAAAGCGAGTTTTGATTGATTCCCCTCTTTGTGTGGAAATTTCATAAGTGACCCACATTCCTGTTGTGTCAGAGAAGTCAAAATCGTTGGTGTGAATGTTGACCGACGGCCGCCGAAATAACACAAAACAAAATGAGCTTCTATGTATACAAATTCTCATGTGTCTGGAGCATCTTGTAAGAACATATTTATTTGCTCCTTCTTATAAACATTGGCAATTTTTCTTTTGTAACCTACCTCGTACGACTTAAGTAGCACTTACAAGCGAGGATATATTTGCAGTTTTTAACTAGTCATCAGTTGAAAATTGGTATTTAGCATGGAATAAATGGACCACATTGTGCTGCCTGCAAGTTTCTTGGTGTTTTTAGATAATCAAAGTACACAAAAAATGTCTTCTGATCGACATTCGTTTTGTATATAGCATGAAATCCTTGCAAGTAAAGTCATTTTTTGCACTCTTAATAGGTTTAATTTGCTGAATGATATCTTGCTCATTTCTTTTCATGTTGTTGTTCAGATAAAAAGAGTCTTTAAGATAAAATATTCAATGTCTACTGTTTCCACAGATGTAGCGAAAGTCTGTGAAATCTGTTGCTATATCTAGCAGCAAATTAGATAGCTTAAAAGGTGAACGAATTTGAATTTGAAATTATATTGCTCTATCCATGGACACCCTCTATCTAGCAACTTAAATAGCTATTGACTGCATTCATACAGAAAACTTACATTCACTCATTGAAAAAGTCCTGCACTCGGAAAGATATCGCTATCTCGCCATGATGTCTCTCATCGTACAGAAAATAATGACTTTTCCTATTTTGTGAAAATAATCATTCCTCCCGAAGGTTACTTTTCCAATAAAAACTCCTATGAAGGACAAATCATGGAAGTGCATAAATAAGTTCTACATGTAATTAGCCAGCCAAGATATCGAAACAATATCTTGGCTTGCTCATTCATAGATTTCGCGATGCAATCATCGATTTTATAATGAAAAACAGACATCCATAAATCACAAAAAAAGCTATATTCTTTCGAGAGGAAATAAACGTTTCCTCCCTTACCTATCGGTCCATCCGTCGCTACGCTTGGGCTGTACAACATGCATGTACACTACAAATCGCTGGATGCGAAAATTACATACACACATATACCAAATTCACATACAACTTGAAACTAACATTTGATACGAGATTCTCGTATGTTTACATAGATCTGGTATGTTTTTCATACGAAGCCTTTCGTATGTGATTGGCATGTAGCGATACTAACAATTCTATCTCTGATTGGCTGTTTTACGATGAAATACGAGTTGTTGGTACGCGTATGTTTTATATACGAGACCCGATTCAAATTGGTCCTCATTCGTATGTGTTTCGTATGAAGAGCTTTAAGTCACATAGCAAAAAATATGTAAATATTACATTCTGCTGTCAAATAACTTTAAGTAATACCAGACGTGATTATTTTTTTTGATAGTGAGGTATTTAACTGGATTAGATTTATTGAGAACTTTATGCTGTATGTCGTCGTTGCTACTTGCCTAGTAACATTAACCGGACGCTAGTTTAGCTCTATTTACTGAACCAAGTTGATTAACATCAATTCATTCAAACGACATTTTTCGGGAAATCATGTTGACTTATATATCTCAAGCATAACTATATTTGCTTTCATGAATTATAATGTGCTATTATTTCGGATTGATAATACACTTAGTTCCAAAATTACATAATGCATAATTGTTTATGGTTGAATACTTATTGATTATTTATGAAATGCCTCAGACTTGCATGTATTAAAATTTAATTCAGTATTGCAAGTTTGACTCTGAAATGTCATTATCTCACTACTTACAGAACAGTAGTAACATAAGTGTGATCTTTATTGACAAAAGGCCTTAAATCAACATACATTACAAATCATTGATGCTTTCCTTTAATATTGTGCTGGTATGGCTTTAGATTGAAAGCATACCACTTTTCTAATAACACGAAAAGTATACAAATGTATACGAAAATATACCAAAAAAATATCTTGGTGTTCATCCTTCGTATGTGATTGGTATCGAGCGATTTACAGTGTAGCTACGAGAGGTAAAGTTGATATTTCTTCTATCTATTTTTTTGCATTTTTTAGCTGCTTGAATTTCAAATGCTCTATTCAATGTTTGTGGCATAAAAGGTGATCATGAAATGATTTATATTTAGAGAATGCTGTATTTAGAAATCACTTCGTTAAAAGATGCTTGCAAAAAATTGCGAAGTCTTCAGTTAAAAGTCACATCTTTTATGAAATTTCCTCTCATAATACTTACGGGTCACAAATTTGACCGTTTAGATTTTTGAAACTTTTGAAAATCCACTATAAAACCCAGAAGGGCGCATGTAATGCGGTTTATCTTCCAGAGATACAGAAAAATGCGACAGTGGGCCGAATCACCCTCAGTTAGATAAGGTCAAGGTGCAGGGTCTGTTTTGTCTGAAGGTACTTGTACTATCGCCTGAGATAGATGTTTTTAATTATTATATTGTTACTTTCAACGTAGTTAGTAGTGCATTCCTTGTAGACGTAAACAAATACAGCTTGCATTAATAGTTCATCGCTGATTCTCATGTTTTCATCTTCATTTTTCACTACCAGCCTGTTTGTCCGGATATACACGTATTAAGCGAGTGGTGAATTGAGGCGAATCCTAAAATTTGCGAACTCCACATGCCTTCATGTATTTCGTCATTATGACTAGACACTAGAAATGAAACTGATTTAGAATTTTTCACATGGGAAGAAATAGCACGCGCTTCTTTCAGAAGTAAATCGTAACTCGCATGCCAGTCTGCAACCCAACACATGCTACACTTCCCATGTACTCTCTCTCCGCCATTGCTCCACAGACCAAACTCGCCTGTCACCTGTTGAGGTACTGATTGAACAGAATTCAAAAGATTCAGGGCGAATATGTAGCTAATTGAAATCCGGCTGAATTAATCATCTGTTGCATATCGAATTCTTTCACCTCATGCCTCCAGCGGATTTCTTCGTTCGAATGATATTATGAAAATTTAATGTTTCTTAAAACCAAGAGTGAATTAATAGTGCATCAAATAACTCTTAGATTCTATGACACAGATACTCAATTCTCCTTAAGCGACGTGTTTTTTTAATCAGCTTTAAATCATGCTTGCTTCCTGCTAGATATTCTATTTTCAGACTGGAAAGAATTTAGAAATATATGATACAGCTGTTATCCCTGAAAGATTTTCTTCTCTTGAAAATGATTCTGATTTTTTGGAATACGATGCAGATACGATGCTCTTATCTAATCTTATTTCTTTGAAGAATTGAAAATGAATCAAAAGGTCGTCTATTTTAAATTATATTTAGTTTTGCTAAAACTTTACTCCTAAAAACCTCTTCTTCAAGTATGTAAATAAATCAAATTTTGTTATTTTGAAAATTACTAAATTGATATTCATTTATTGCTTTTTTATTTTGTTGGGTGCAATTGTCATTTCCACAATTCTCGTTCATTTGTTTTTTAAATGAAAAAATAAAGGCTTTAAAGTACGGTTTAGATTCCTTCTGCACTAAAACTACACTTTTGAAGAAGTGTGCATACAAGGGCTGGGCTGGAACCTTCGGTTTTCGTGAGCTAATCTCTCAAGATATTCAAAATAATGCGCATGCAAGTTTGGCTTTCAACATGGACCAGTCGCGTAGCCAGGATTTCATTTCTGGGAGGACGATAAATGTGGCTTAATAAATATAAGCCTATACTTAATAATTTCGTAAATCAGAAGAAGCCCTAATATTCATTCATATCTGATTTTGTCTTTTATTGATCATTCATGATACACGATTAGCATAAAATCATGCAGTATATACAAGTTTATATACAATATCTTCAGATGTAGCCTTTAGATCTTTTTGTAAACATTATGCATTCAAGTATGTTCATCACTATCTGACTCACAGAAATGAACATCTCTCGAGATCGTTGCGCGACAGGGGACATGCGAAAATGAACCAAGCGCGCTACTGTAGGATTTCAGATTCTCACATTAATTATTAATAATTCGACATAGAATGATGTTTATATACCCAGTATAAAGAACAAAGATTGTCCCCCGCTCATATTTCCTTTCGGTGGGAGGGGAACATGTACCACTTGTCCCCCCCTTGGCTAGGGCACTGATATCGACAGTCAGAGAATCATGTAAGAACTTGTCATTTCATAAAAGACATAGCGCAGAAGTTATGGACAAAGTTAAATCATGACTAATAAAGAGATTTTCAGTTATGACATTGCGATATCTTGGAAAAATGCAATACTGTGCATTCCCTTTTGAATTCCGCTTTCCTTTTTTTGAAGTCCCAATGTCACTAATGAAATTCAATGTCATTATTGAAATCACTATTTCATTAACCAAAGCTTAGATGTCACTCTTGCGGTCCAAAACCTGTAGATTTATGATAAACATTGTACAGACTGTCCCAAAAGTTTCTACCACTTATATAAAAAGATAAACTTAATTTATTATATTAATTATTAATCAATATTAATCAATATTTTTGTACCAGTTTAATTGTCGTGAATGCGGATAAGAAAAAAGATATGTTCATCTTAATCAACTATGCTTCCTTTATTGATCAAAAGGTTCAACTTGATGACCGTCATGTTCGATGCACAAGTGCATCCTCCTGAACGATCGCTCGTGAATTCTTTCCTAGACTCGTCTGTCGTCGAAAGCTTTGAACTCTTCTACGACTACCTGTTTGAGGTCTGCAACAGTTTCCGGGCGTTTCATTATGATCTTCGGCTTCAGCAAACCCCATAATGCATTGTCGCATGAGCTGAGATCAGGGGAAAGAGGAAGCCAATTCGTCGGTCCATATTTACCAACCCACCGATCTGGAAAGTGCTGGTTTAGGAAGTTACGCGTGATGAGGGCTGTATGAGCCGGTGACCCGTTCTGCTGGAAGTTGGCTGAATTAGCAATTCCTCTTCTTGCAAGTTCTGGCAACATTTCATTTCTAAGCATATTTATGTACGCTACGGCTGTAACTCCGCCTTTCAGAAAAAATGGACCGATTAAATGCCTCGATGACATATCTGCAAATATCATCACTTGAGGTGGGTGTTGCCTGACTTGATCAAAGAAGAATGGATTCTGTTTGCTCCAAAAAAAGACCTGCTTTGATCTAGGATGTCCTTCTGCATAGATTGCGCATTCATCCGAAAAAAACAGTTTATCTCGCCGCAACTCGTTGTCATACTTTTGAAGTATGTTTCGACATGCTTCAACACGAACTCCACGATCTGCTTCAGATAAAAACTGTACCTTTACTGGCCTGTAAGGATGGAGTTTCATGTCATTCTTCATGACTCTATGAAGGCTTGACTTTGCCATGCCGATCTCATCAGATCTGCGACGCACTGACAACTTGGGATCGTTTTCAAGAGATTCTTTCACATTCTCAACTTCTTCTCCTCGCTCATTCGGTCTTCCATCTCTCTTCCTGTCCAAGATTGAACCAATGGAAAATAATTTGTCTGCCCATGCTGCGATAACTCTTGTATGGAGTGGTTCAAATCCATATCGTTCTCTCAACTTTGTCTTCAACTGCCTTACTGCCGTCATGCTTCTGTCACCTTCGAAATACCAGACAGCAGCGAGAACACGATACTCAATTGTGTACCGACTAATGTCAGCCATGCCGTGAATTTATACGGTGAAATGTTTTATTCCTATGTCAATGAGCAACGCTTTGGTAACGACCAGTCAGAAGTGTCTCAATCATCTATCAATTCGAATTGAATCGATAGCAACCTCGATCTCCTTGATCACGACAATGTTTATATCTTGCTTGGATTTAGAGTTCAAGATTATGCTATTCCGAGAGCGTGGAATGCTTTGGGATAAAAGATTAATTTTGACTGATAAATCCATTCAAGATATCTATTGTTGTATGCCTTCTATTGAAACCTCGAGTTTATAGCTTAATTTGGATATCTATGGCTCCAAGCAACTACTTCTAAAATTTATGGTATCAGAGAAAAGTTGCCGAAATTTAACAAAATAATATGAAGTCATTTTGAAAGATACATGTATTAATCTAGAGTATCGATCAAAGACATAATAATCATAAAATAAGTAATTGATGAGATTAAATGTATTAGTAGCCAGTCAATATGACTCTTTTGGACATTTTCACCGACAAAAATAACCATAGAGTCCGCAGAGGCATGCAACAATTGTACAATTGATTAAGATTATTTTTTTCTAAGTGGTAGTAACTTCTGGGACACTCTGTAGAACGGTCACAGAGGTCTAATAGTTAACATCCAATGTTATTGCTCGACGGACGATAAATCACCCTCATCGTGCAATAAATATTGTCGAAGAATTTATCGCTACACAGCTAATGAAATTTCTTATTGCACTGTTGTTGAATGCAGACGTTTATTTCAGAACATAGAAATAGAACAATTGATGTTAACATGGAGTTATTTTGAAACACTTGCTGATTATTTCGATAAACAACGCTATGATGACGCTAACATAGCGCTCACCTTGAGATTTCTCTAATGAAACCACAGAATTAGACAGCTCGTCTCTTCTTCTGTTTGACTAGAAGGGAAACATTGGAACATGTATCGTTAATGAAAGGGCACAATCTGCTGACATAATACCATAGCAATCGATCAATGAGCAGGCACTTCAACACTATACACGCCAAATTTTGCGAAGTTTCAGTGACTGTCATCAACCGGATCACGCAGCAAAGAGACACATTCGATTTCAAGTTCTACAGAGAAGTTTGTGAACGTTTTTTCGAGCGCTTGCTAACTTTCTTAATAATGATCGGAGGGCCTAACATTATCCAGAAAACTTTTGCGCAATGATCTGAATTCTTCGAATCTGAAGGAATCGCAGCGATCGAAGCACTTTGAAGGAATTCACACCAATCTGCAAGCAACGCACGACCATTTTCCCTATCTCCGCAAGGTATTAAAATTTTTTTTTTGCCCACTTAATAAGTTCCTGGCTGTGCCGTCGCTTTGAATCAGCTTTCACTTCTAACAAAATGATGCGGTTAAACAATCTAATTCTGTGAATGAACCATTCGATAAGCCATAGAAATCGAATTATTATCAATGGCAATTATCTATCGAAATTGTCCAAATATTTCTACTGTGACAGTCTAAGTGACATAACGTCATTTCATGAAGGAATACGCTATGAAGACGCTGACTTAGCGCTCTATCGGATGATTATTCTTCCTGTTGAAGGACAGTAATGATAAGATGAATAGGTTGAAGCGCTGTCTGCAAATAATTTTCTAAATGTTTGATTAAAGCATCAAAGTATGAGCGTGTGCTGAAACCGTGGAAGTCGTCTCCGCCGCGCCGTCAAGCAATAAGGTAGTTACTGCACTCTAGGCTTCGTCTCGACCTTCGGTTTCGACGAATCATACAGTGCGATAACCACAGAATTAGACAGATCGTTTCTTCTTCTGTTCGTGCATGTGCCACTATTTTGATTCAGTTTTTTTTACTTCTAGCAAAGTGATACAGTTAAGCAATTTAATTCTGTGGTGATAACTATCACTTGCTATATGTGTCTAAGATTTCAGCTGTCATTTTTTATGAAAGCTGTTTGATATTCAGTCCATTTTATCTTTGAAAAGGTGAGGGATGCAAACTGCATCTTGCAGCGCCATCTAGCTGCTTGTACGTGTATGTTTGAAGTGGAACACCGTCGAACCGTCAAACCTGCTTTAGAAATCAACATCTCACATGTCAGATGGTCTGTTATGATTCAGGGGAAGTGAGATTACACAGATATGTGAACACGATAATTAGAAGCCATCTAGAAACAATCCATAATTCTAATATAGGCACTCTGTAGGCCTATGCCTGTCATGCTCTAAATATTTAGAACAATTCTAAAGCATCACTCGCATTCTACGTGCAGTCAATCGGCATATCTTTCATTCTTTCTGCTTTCAGATCAGTTCAAAATAGACGGTAGACGGTTGATCGATCACCCGTGTCGATATCACTTCGACTCAAAATCGATTGAATCTGGACGATTGTTTTCTCCAAAATATCCACAGAAGTATCCCAATGATATTCATTGTATCTACGAATTTAAAGCTAAGGAATCACAACGTGTCATTGTTGATTTCACAAAAATTTCACTCGAGGATATATCCGGCAAGTAAGTGTGATGAATTGAATATTATGCTCATATTGCTTATAAAATTCTTAAGTAATGACGCAGTGACAGCTTCACAAAACTCTCAAATGTACTTTTTACATGTACAAAACGTGATTATAGGAGGTATTTTTGCACAAACTTCTTGCTTGCGGTTGATTTCTGAAAAGTTATTTATCCAGAGAATGAACTGCTCCTCAATCTGAACAGCTACATGTGTTATAAAATGTAGTAACTACGCGCAGTTATCTGTAACATTGCCAACTAAAAATACAAATGAAGCTTCTAGCAGCTGCTGTCAACTCTAGTTTCACGAACGTAAAAATACGAGCAGTCAGATTTCCATGGATGTCACTTATGGGTACAGATAGAGATTGATGAAATAGATTTGTGCAAGGAATGCAACTCAAACATAGATACATGAAAGGCTGAAGACTTCTTTCAAAAGTTGCTACTACCTCCACTGTATCCGAAAAATGGTATTCTATAGCTCCAAGTAACTTCAAATTCGATGATTCAGAAGCAAAGAAAGGTAAATTGCAGTTATCAAGAGAATTTACAAGATGAAATACAGATAGAAAAGTGACTGGTTGAATATGTCATTGCCAGACATTTTGATAAGTAGTAATTACATAACATTTAAAATTTCAATTCTCTGCTCAATATCAATGCTGCAGTAGATGATCATGATATGATTAATACACTCATGTCAGCAAAATCCAGAACTTCAGGCGTCCGAGAAGGAACTGTGGTTGGTCTGTTCATTTTTGCAGCATTCATGCCCTCTTTGACTTCTATTCAATCTACTTTTCTGATAGTCAGGCACTCTGACGACACTGTACCGCTATTAGCTCTTCAAAAGCTATCCCCACAACTTTGTCATGACATGGTTGAGGTGAAATACGACAATGTAAAACGATGGTCTGAACAAGCTCTTGAGATGATGGGATGATAACATAACACTTGTGTATTCCTTTTTATCCAGTTGAAGCTGATCGCGAAATTTTGATCTGCTTAGCTTACTCATTCAGTCGAATACCATATTCCTACGGGAAAAATTGATGTATAATTTAATGATTCCATCTAATGATGAAACCTGTTGTTGTATATGGTTTGTGTCAACGTATTCTTACTTAATCAACAAACATGTGAACTCCACGTATACTGCACACGCATTGACATGAAACAAATACTATTTAACTAATGACTGAACATTTTCTTTAATAGAATTTCCACATCCTGTGAGACCATGGGAATTCATTGACCATCTGCCATGTGTCTACTAACTCAACTGAAATGAAATGTTTTATGTAGATTCATTGTGAAGAATGATGATTTTACATTAGTATGAGCAGCTGATGTATCATGAATCAAAAAAGTTAAGCATAAAAATAGGTTCCGCGGTACTCTGGACCCCCTCATGTCTCTGAGGGTTGATAGACCTGTAGAGCATGCACAATGTGATGTAATCAAGGCAAAGACTGCATAATCTGCACTTGCACTTGACCTTGAATTTGAAATTTCAATTTAGTGCATTGAAGGTAGTAAGTATAGCAACAACCAGAACGCCGGTTTTGTTGTATGACATTTTATTTAAATGACAATTAATTGCAACGATTGTACTCAATTGATTGTTTGTGCCAGTAATTATAATTAATTGAATGCTAATATTGAAATCAATATTGTTTTCCTCCAATTAGACAATTTCGTTCGATTCCTGCTTCATATTTGTCATGATGTGAAGAGATCACGCTTATGCTGAATATTTGCCATTTGTATCAAAATCAGACAATGATGATGAATGATTTTAGAGGTTGTGCTAGTTTTAGCTCGGTGCTCTTCCTGTGGACTTGAAAATTTAAATTGAAAAATGTGCAGACTAATAGACTGCTATGCTAATCGCTAATTGCTGTTCACCAGGGTTGGAACCGGCTGTCGGCCGGCCAGGCCGGTTTTAGTAACGCATCCCGCCAGTTCGGTCACAAATTTTGATGACCGGCAGGCCGGTTGATTTAATTAGACCCATGTCGACCGTTGACGACGCTCAGTTTAGGGAAAATTGCTTAGTCAATCATTACAATATAAAGAGCACGTAAATGTAGCATGATTTGAGAGCACCTACACGCTTGTTTTGTGACAAATATTGTGAACTGTTCTCTAAACAGTTAAAAAATGATTGACTGCAACTTACACATGTAAATGTAGTTCAAACCCTACTTTATCAGCCATGTAGTTTCCACAATCTTCCCGTCTGTATGAATTTTGGGAGAACCTCAACCTATATGTTGTAACATTACTCCACATCTTGAATAATTTCACTACATGAGATAGTTTACATAACACGTGGAGATTAGAGCTTCAATGAATAATGGATTTTAATGCAACCAGGGGTCTACTACCAGAACATCTGACGGTGGATCGTGGATGATAAGATAAGTTAATGGAAGCGATACATTTTGATTGATGTTGTACAGGGACACTCACTGAAATGAAAAATTGATGGCAAGTTTGTCGAGCCCATCGTTCTAGACTCGGATGCATCAGCTCACGGTCATTAGTATATCTCAAAACTTAGAAGATCTGAATTTCAATCTGTAGTAGAGATAGCGTTCTCAATTGAAGTCGTAAGTCGCTGGAATTCCCTCACAAGTGAAGAAATAAATCTCACTTCAGTGAATCCCTTTAAATCAGGTTTGCATGTCGTACACAAAACATTTCGTAACATCAGCAGTCAGATCAATGATCAAATTGTTCATCACAAAACTTTTGTCGCTATCGGAACTTAGAATTTTTGTTCGCTAAGAGCTTTCTTGTTGAGGCGAAGTGTAGATATAAGCATATCGTCGGTGAATCGGCAAAAGGTCTTATGTGCAAAATTTTCAAAAATGACTTTTAATGCAGAAATGTTCTAAATTGTATTTTGCATCATGTCCAGGAGGATATCTTCAAATTCGATCTGCAAATTTGTTTAAATTTAGAAAATACGAAAGGCTCTATGAGCATGCTTATTGTATTCTTACTCATAAATCATCATCGCATGCTACGGATAGCATAATTGGCTTTCACTCAATATTAAAAAGCAGTAGCTAGCTGAATCAACGAGCCACTTGCATACCGCTGTCCCGATCGCAGAACGATGTGCGGCAATGAAATAGATCTTAATCAAGTTTCCCGCGCTAGATTAACAAAATCAATAATGACAATGGACTGCAATCCTGAATCCATTGATCCGTGGTGTTATAGGCCTAAATCCTGAACTCCCGGGATTCATTTAGTTGCTACTTTACTGGCAGTATAGTTATTTATGTATGTGCTGGCAATTTACTAGCTATTGACTTCTTTGCAAATGGAAACTGAAAAGATTTGGAATAATAATCGATATTATTCTAAATACTGCTAATTCAATGTTGGAGGCTTACAATACAATTGTGTCGGCATACCCTTACTGAATGTGAACTGACTTTATTGGAGAAATACTCCTGTAATTTCATTAATGGCGCACTTGCTCATGAAATTACAGGAGATTTCAGGGTTTATTGTGGAAAATGCTCCTGTAATCCCGTTATATGAGGAAAAGCTCATGAAATTAAGTGAGATTTTTCCATGAGGGTAGGCCTACATGGCATATGTTTGATTATATATATTTGCTCTTTGCATGTATTCTGGTCAATTAGTTCCAGTGACTAAACATCAAGAATTGCAGAATTATTTCTTCTAAACATTATTACATTTTCCTACTTCGATTCTTTCCGACCTTAGATCAGTTTAAAAAGACATCGGCAAGTCTGTTAATTGCAAGCCACGATATATGCAGAGTCATTTTGCTAGCTTTTACGTGGAATTCGCATATTGGCCAACATTTAGCTTAATTTCCAATAATTATTTCTTTTTCCAAATTTTCGAGAAAGATCACAACCAAACACTCCTTCTGTTCTACTATACTTTCAATCTCTTATGTTCTAGGCGGTGGATTAACTAAAAGTTCCAGACATATATCTGGCTTTTTCAAATAGGCCTACTCTGCTAAATGTTGGTCAATTATTTCCTCTAGACTTAACAGAAGTAATGATGTATTGCTGCAGAAGTGTGTATATGGCTTGGAAAGATGAGCTTAGTTATTTCGGTTATTGGTGGGAATGCAATTCAACATTCTCCAATAGCCAAAAATGATTTAAATTGCAGTATAATATGCAGTATGAATGGTCATGTAGTAAAAAAAGTTATGTCTGTCATGTAGGCTCACTATACGACCAAGACGACTCACACTCTGCTCAAATCATCTACGCTAATTTGTCACTGACAGCTAGATAAAATGAAATAGAAATTGTACATAGAGAGGAGCAACCAGCAAAACTTTTCATGTCCATGTAAATATAGGCTTACTCTAGGGCGATTTGTTTCTAAATCCCGGGATCAGGTCAAAACTTTGGGATCCCGAAATTCATGGATTGAGCGCATCAATTTGAAAAGCAACCGAGAGTGCAATCCCTAATAATGATCAATCGCGCATGAATACTGCACACAACACAGTATTCAAGAATACATTGAAGTCGCCTTGATGACAACTACATCATTTTATCGCGATGTCGCTTGCCTTCAAGATGTTCAGATGTCTAAAATATCGGCTAGAAAAAAAAATTATGCGAGAAATTCTGTTAAGAAATTCGATTCAGAGAGCACAATAATTACATAATTTCCTTTAACTTTCTCCGAAAAAAACATATCGATCTAGACGCCAAAGGCCTCATAAGAACATAGCAAGGATGCAAAATGCCTCATGTGCAGATGGGTCCTCCAAAATTGTAGGATAATCTACAATAAAACACAATTCTGCAGCAATTTTTGATGACCATATTGAATGATAAAACTTGGCTGTTTCTGTTTTTTCAATGTTGTGTATCACTTAAAAATAATAGAAATAAACGTTATTATTACGTTATATATACGTTATAAATAAACGTTGATTATCTGTTTTCAATTTGCTTGTATTTGATTGACTTTGAAAATGTGTTTAAAATTATCATAAATTAGAAAGTGGGCTTGCAACTCATTAGACTAGTAAATAAGCCATTAAGCGGTATTACTGCTCATCGACCAAAACTTGTTATCAAAGTGCGAATAGTTGCATTATATAGTATTGTATTGTAATAGGTAGTTCTTGCATGCACCAGTAGGCCTATCATTCATGTATTTCAATGTTATGTGGAAATTCAATATTGTCTAATGGTATAAGTTGACCAAATAATGTCTAACGATCAAAGCCTTAAACAACCGGTGCAGAGACGCCAGCCCCTATCCCATTTTTATTAAGCCGGCCTCCACCGTCACGTTTTGAATAGGCCGGCCCGGCCCCGGCCGGCTCCTACCCTGCTGTGCATCACAGTGTAAATCGCTGGATATCTAAATTTCAAACTAATTGATATCAAATTCACATAAACATGCAATTTGAAACTAGCAATTGATGCGAGATTCTCGCATATTGGCAGAGATTTTGGTATGCTTTACATGCGAATATTGACTTCATTTCGTATATATTCGCATGTGTTTGGTAGTGAGCGGTTTTCATTGCACTTTTGTAGTGGATAACCACGCAGCAAGTTCAATGAGTTCGTCATTTGATAAATGAATGTCAGTTTACAGCAATTCTCTGCAATTTTTATTCTCAGGTTTCTACTTCAATTGCTATACATTTGATTTATGAACGGATAGCTGTTTCATACAATTAGATAAAAACAATTAAAATATCTTTCTGTGACCTTTGATATATTACATTTCAACCACTGACATTTGAATATGGAGATCTTCTGTCAAATTCCTTCTCAATCATACAGCAAAAATACCAATGGCCATAATCATTCCCTCAGGTGTTCACTTAGGTCAATTATGGGAAGTGGAAGGCTTTTACCACGATAGGTGACACTTTTGACCGTGTACATGTCATTGGGAAAATATCTGAAGCTTGTTCAAATTACTTTAAAATTGATGAAATGTCATAAATCAAACCAAAACACAGAATTTTAAAATACTACTAATATTTCCATGAATTAGTCAGTTTGTTGCCTACTACGAACAGGCAATATGAAACTCTACCTTGTTTCAATATTTTCTATTGAGTTAATTGTTATCATGCACAAGCATGCTTTATAGCAATGACGATCTGATCGAGCAAGCTTAGCATGCACTTCATACACAAAACATGCGTTGAAAAGTAGAGCAGTTACGGTAGCAAATATATTGCTAGCCAAAAGTTATTGGACTTTTTCAAATGTACATATTATAAGACTCGTGAAAATCTCATCGGCTATATTCTTTTTTTTAATTTCATTTTGGAGGCAAGAGTAGCTTGTGTTTTTGTAGACTAGATGTAAATCTAACTAACCGTTGCGCTTATGAATTTGGAAAAGAACGGTTTGCAACATACTGAAATTAAGAATAATATTAAAGAATAATTTCAAGCTATCAGCTTTGGCATGCATGACAAATCGAATTTTAGCAAAATTTGCCCACCACGAGGCTAATGTAAAGGTAATTTCACACTCTTGCCTGCTACATTAGCTTTCAATGGTCAATAGAAATCTTGCACCGCCGAATATACATTGCAATTCAAGATAATGGGAGTCCTCGTATTTTAATGGCGCTATGAGAACCAGAACCTATCCTTATTCGATATCTCAAATTGCACCAGAAAAGTCTAAGATTTTGAAGTGTGCAAGAAACACTTTTCCCAAAGATGATTCATGTCATATAAGAAATTTTTAGCATTTCCATCGAAGTGTTTACAAGGGGTGTACCGATTAATCGGCCGATTATTGACACAGCAGAGTGATAATCGGTAATCGGCCGATTATTTGCCGATTAGTGGACTTAGAAGATTTTTGCTGATTTTCATTTCAAGTCATTTCGAGTCATTTTAAGATTTCATGATTTTCAAATTTGGTAGCTGATCGATAGACAAGATTTCAATTTTTTAGATAAACTTCACTTTAAAGGGTGTTCACGTTGATCCCACCGATTTTTCTAAGAAACATAAAGCCCTTTAAACCTGAATTTTAATGATGAAATGTATATTAGCTATCGTATAAACCAAACTGTATTTGAAATGTAATAGAAAAGTATCATAGCAGCTGTTCGAAGTGTCCACCTTTGTTTGCAACACACAAACTGCAACGTTTGAGAAACGAATGGTAAGCCTTTTCGATGACTTCAATGGGATGTTCCACAACAAGTTCTTCAAGCGGATTCGCAACTCAGAAAGAGTGCGAGGACGCGGTGATGAATATAGTTTGTCTCGAATAGCTCCTCACAGACAAAAGTCATTGACGGATAGGTCTGGAGACCTTGGGGCCATTGAATACTTCCTCCTCGTCCTATCCATCTTCCCGGCAATTTTTCATTCAAGAGGTCGCGAACAATCGCAGAGTAATGCGCTGGTACACCATCTTGTTGAAATAGAAGATGTCTGCATCTTTGTTGTTGAAGAAGTGGCAATGCGTGCGTGGTCAGCACATCTTTGTGAAGTTCGCCATTCATTGTTGTCGTGGCAATATAAAAAACGATGCCGAACTTGGGAGATATCATTGACCAGCAAAGGAATATGGATGATCGCATGGTTGTCACAGATATGGCCTTGGGATTATCGTGAGAGTATACGAAGCTGTTGTGACGATTCACAAAGCCGTTCATGTGGAAGGTGGCTTCGTCACTAAAGCAAATTCTCTGCACAAAATGGGGATCTTGCTGTTGACGTTCAAGAACCGTCCGACAAAATTCGTCTCTTAGGCCTATCGTCCACTTGGAGTTCTTGAACTGTAGTAAACTTCCATGATCGACGTCCGTCGTCCTTCAAAATGTTGTTGACATTTCCTAAAGATACACCACATTCTAGAGATCCCTGGCGCTGTGAGGCACATGGTTCGTTCTCGAATAACTCCAATACTTTGTTCTTCTTTTCTTCAGAAAATCGCCGGCTCGATTGATCACCAGCATGAGATCATGGAAGAACGGACAACGTTTCCATAAATCGTAGTTTCCAGTCATTCAAGGTCCTAGCAGGCGGTGGTGCTTTATCGAATTTCACAATAAATAAACGACGAGACTCTTCACAATTAAATGCAACAGAAAAGGAAACTACAGTAGTCATTTCAGCAGTTACTAAGTCTTTGTACTCCATGATCTTTCAAGAATCAAGCGCGTGACAAACTGAAGTAACATTTCGGGAGCAGATGTCTCTGATCAATAATACAAAACTTTGAATCTTCCTGACCTCATTTCACATATAAATCGGCTCACAGAATCGACAGATTGCTTGAAAATATTCCATCAGAAAATCGGCGGGATTAACGTGACCACCCTGTATATGCACATTGTGCATTGAACTATTAATCTAGATTCAAATGACTTATTTCTATCATTCCAATGACGGAAAATAACCGAATTCTTCCATAGACTGGATTTTATGATGATTATGAATGTTGGTAAGAAAGTTATTTTCGCATATTATCATGTATAAGCACGTATACTAAGTACTGTTTCGCCGAGCATTGGTCCGGGTAGGTCAGCCAATTCTTTGAAGGCCCGAATTCTTTGATCCCGTTGCAGATTTAAGTTTTAGGCCCATGTCCGTCTGATTTGAAATTAGCAGCCATTTAAATATATTCCAAGTTTTGATTGAACAATCAATTATTAAATTTCACATTATCAAGATTTCTCAAATGTCTTCTTGTTCAGAACAAAGGCATGTGAGCATTCAAAAAATAATGTAGGTAGCCACCAACTAAATGCAATTTTTGATGCCTTCTGCAAGTGAGCATGTATGTGAACATGGAACTAACTCCGTACTTTTAGTGCATGGAAAACGTCGATCATAGATGAATTTTAAAATAAATAATCGGCCCGATTAATCGGCTGCTTTACACCGATCAATCGGTAAACGGCCGATTATCAAAATCACTAATCGGTACACCCGAGTGATTACATGAGCGCATACGTGCCCTTGACAAGAAGAATTGAATTTTTGATGTCTTCATGAGTCGATGTCATGTCCTTGAATAGTGTAGCTTTATTGACGATTCAGCTGGGCATGGAAATTTCAGGAGTCATGGCGGCAGAAGTCGATGCTTTCGAATGGACAGACGATATGAATGTCCTCAATGAAGCAGTTGATTGGACTTCACTTTCAGTTATCCAACTTTCTATTCATCTGCGGACTTTGAGCAAGCTTGATTTGGCACATTAAAGGTTAAATGTGGTTAACGCATGAATAATTTACTATTGAACCTGCTACGCGATTGTTATGAACTTTAAAGCGAGCTCTTCTAGAACCTTTTCATGTTCTGAAATAACTCAATTAGCTAGCGGTATGGGAGAAAGCGACTCCATAAAATGTCCTTTCCTCTAAATTGAACTGACAAGCAGAAAGTATCAATATCGAAAGATTAACAGGCATGCTGATGATTTCACGCGTTGCCGATAAATATTCGATAAAAGCTTCGTTTTATTGGAATGTAATGTTTGTTGAAATCGTCTGTCTTGTTTTATCAGCAACCGTCCTATTAATAAAACCTTCTGTGGTAATTTGAAAATTTGATAGTCATGAAATGTGTGAGAACCTAATTTTACAGATTTTCAAGATTAAATTATAGTATTAATTTCTGTATATCATATGCCGACCACAAGTCCAACTTCATTTGTTATGTATCATAGTTATATAAAATTGCACATGTGTGGAATATTTTTTTATGATTGCCAATGCAAAATTCGCTAGCCATGTCTAGTGTTACAATCAGTCAAATATTCTTAGATAAAGCGATTTATCATTGTACCCTAAAGTTCTGTTTAGGGAAGTATTTTTGTTATTGATTTTAATTGCTTCTAAACTGATTTAAAACTGATGATGTCTATTTCCTTGTTACATACATGTAAATTACATTCGTTCAGATGTATACTTTTGGCTGAATTTCCTCTTTTATATTCACCTATTTTATGGTGAAATTGCCTCTTAGTTTCGCCCAGATACTGAGCATCAGGATCAACCGGACAAGTAAAACAAAACACCAGGCAGGATCTCAGCAACTTTTATATGTTATCCTTAAGATTAAAGTGAAACTTTTTAGTGCAAAACACAAATTTCACATTTAAATCTAACTTTTTAAATAACTCTTTAACTTTCTTCTATATTTCATTGAAGCCTCACCTAAATAAAATATCATTCTTTAGCAATTGATTTCGTCTTGATTTGCTTCACGTTCAAGTGCCACGTTTTTTATTGCCAACAAGTGCATTAATTATCTGTCAATAAACTCTACAGGATAAGCATTACTTTTCAACATTGAAATTATTTTTTAACCTCTTTATGGAATTACCTCCAATCAGAACATACTAGCTCTTGTAACATTCCTAAGACTTCCATATGCTGGGACACCAATCAGCAAAGTTTGGAAAAATACCAGTATAAATGTCTTTTCGAAAGATCCGCGCAGTTGCTATGTCTGTTACGTTTATTTTAACATCCAGGAACGCAATCGCACTTTCTTCTACTTAAAATGTTTTATTTCGATGTTGTTTATTAAGTAGATCATGAAACTGATCTCTCTTCGTGCAGCCATAAAAAACGGTTGGTATATCGTCAACAAACCTCCTGTAAGAGATCGGAGAAAACGATTCATTAATCCACTTTTGTTCTAATTCAGACAGGAATAAATTCGCAAACGTAGGCCGTAATGAAGAGCCTATGCTGACACAATCAACACTTGTTTGTAGATTTTATTATTGAATGACCAGCTCCCATTCACCACAATTTTTAAGAACTGTTTGAGGATTTCTTCATTACATGTAAATACGGATGTTTCTTTGTTGTTATTATTGTAAACCAAATTTGCGTCTAATTGCAAATTACTGCTATTCTAGTGCAGTTGTGCATATTGCATTTTTGTGTTTTCTACATCATCAAGGTACCTACTGCCATGCTTGGAATTTCTGAGACATTTAATTAGGGCACAATGTAAAAAATGAATATACGAGAGTGAGTCAATTTCGTATACTCAAAGGAAGTGCAAATTGAATTTTTGAAGAAAATTCGAAGGGTGTTTACCGAATGCTGTGCGTATTTTTACCGATTGCCCGTGGTTCTGGTCCTCTGATGTTATTCAGCTTCGGCAATCAATACTTCGGATCGCGATCCTAATTCTTGAAAACTCAAAGTTTGATTGAAACGGACGATATGATTAATTGGAATATTTGAAAATTGCCTTTTGATTATTTTAAAATTTTAGTTGGAACTAATTGGAACATCAGAACATGGCCTGAGTCCATGTTCTTCACAAATTGGATGATATCCTCAGGAGGTACATTTTAAAATCTTTCTTATGGGTGTCATTCCATTTGTTTCTGGTTGCACTTTACGCCTTGATCATATTCCGCCTTGATAAAGGGCATTGTGTCCCAACATCTCTACGAATCTAACTTCCTCTCCATTTTGCAATACACAATGCGTCTGCGATCTTTGATTTTCTAGTACAAAACCGAATGTGATTATGTAGCAGAGAACAATTTTTCAGAAAATACTCAGAAGAAAGAAATAACCATAGCGAGATAAATGCTTCTGGATATTCAGTTCTTCGTCTTATATAGTTATAAAAACCTTGACAAATTATACTTAAATAATATATTTCCCAAATAAGATTGTGATTAATATCTTATTGAAGGCACCGAGTTATCAGCATTGACCTGATCTAATAAAGTTGAGCTTCCATAAGCCACAAACTATAAACCATCACGCATTTTGTGTCTTTCGGCAGTTGCCGTATATGTATGTTTATTTTTCATGGCAGATGGCATGCAATTATGTCCTTGCTCCTTACTGTGATAAAGCGTGTCAGCCTCTATGTTTACGATCTGACAGTGGTTCGAAAATTTCACCGACAACATAAATCTACATGCTTTTATCTGTCACTATATTGACTACATTTTATGATTGCCCTGCCTTACAAAACCGTGTCAACAGAGTCAGTTCGATATAGTCTGTCCCACATTATTAGTCACCCCCTATTTTTTCATGCATTTGTCTATGAATGAAGAATAATTTTTATTTTCAAGTTATATAATGATATGATATCTATTATATGATATTAAGCCTCTCTATGATGATATTTATTATTCATAAACAACAAAAAGCAGTAAGTTTCCATCAAATATGTACTTGTAATAGGACATACATGTAATTGCATGTAAATTGTAAAATTATCGGAAAAACATGAGAAAAATCAGGATTTTGTATGTCCACCTTTCTCTCGAATGAGAGCAGCAATTCTATCAGGCATGGAATCGACGAGACGCTGTCCTCAAATTCATAGGTCCCTATTACATACAGTACAAGATACATGTAATGATAAGTAGCAAGCGCAATTGTCCCGAAAGTCTCTGCATTGCATACATCAGTTTGTCGATTGTCTCATGCGCATGTCGGTCACGTGAGATGAATCATTCGGGAAGCGTACATTGTAATTGTTGTATCCAATCAGCAATCTTTTAGTCAGAAAACAATCGTTGAACGCCATCAATTGAAACGATGAATGCCACTTCCACTCTGAGGCTCCTTAGTCATGGGACGTCGCCCTGATATTCACGCTGAGGTCAAAAATCAAATATTGATTGCGCTTGCAACAAGAAGCACCATTCCTGCAACAGCCAAGCGTTTCAAGGTATCGGAAAGAACAGTACAACGAATCAAGAAGAGAGGTATTCCAAATCACAGAATTGGTAAATGTGGTCCGAAGAGACATACCTCAAAAGTAACATACCGATTAATACACTTAGCACAATTGAAAACGCACCACCTGTCAAATCCGTCAAATTGATCGCTATACACGATTGATAAAAAATGGAGGAAGCACTCTAACCGACATAGATATCTGTGCTACGGCCCGACGGCGGTCAGGGGTCTAATGACATGATTGACAGCTAATGTAAATGAATAGGACAAACTTTTAGTGATTAAGAAAAGAAATTATTAAACATAACATGTAAATGAAAAGGACAAACTTTTAGTGATTAAGAAAGGTAATTATTAAACATAACATCTATACTTGTACAAGTTAATAGCGGTTATAACCTCCGCGAGCAGTCAATAAGGCACTGATTCGTCGCGGCATTCTGAGGACGAGCCGTCTCAGAAAATTTTGAGGAATTTGTTGCCAAACTGCAACCACTGTCTCTTGTAATTCACGCAGTGTTTGCGGAGGCGGGTCCCGCTGCTGAACTTGGCGCTTCAGATAATCCCACACGTGCTCGATCGGGTTCATGTCCGGCGACCTTGATGGCCAGCGAAGAGTCCGTATCCCTAAGTTTTCCTTCAGCTGCGTCACATTGTATGCACGATGCGAAGGTGCGTTATCATCTTGCAGGATCCAGTTGGCCACGTCTCCGAATATTCGAGTCGCAAATGGCAGAAGATGCGTTTGCAGCAGTTCAGCATAACGCTCACAAGTCACGTTCGTGTTGAGCACTACCAGCTCGGTCTTGCCTGTCAGGGTAATGCCTGCCCACACGTGAACGGATGGCCCCTGTTGCTGATGAGTAGGCTGGACGTGTTGCTGCAGCATCTCTTGGCGTGGCACACGCCAAACACGAATGCGGCCATCATTGCGGAACAGACGAAACCGACTTTCGTCAGTGAAGATGATACGTCTCCATTGCGGTAGTCTCCAGTGAACTCGTTGCATCGCCCACCGCTCTCTTCGTGCCACATGCGCAGGTGTTAATCTGGGGCATTTGCGCATCTTCCTTGAGCGAAGTCCTTGCTCTCGAAGCCGATTTCTTATGGTGCCCGAGCTCAGGATGTTGCCTCTGCGACTTCTTTCGCTCCACATCAGTCGTAGCAGAGTTGCGGGGAGTGTGGGATTGCCTCGCACCATTCTGAGCAATCGCCGGTCAGCTCTGGCAGTTGTGTGACGAATTGCACCAACGCCAGCATGTGCCACGGTACCATTTGCTATCGCTTTCTTGAGAAGTCGGGCAATCGTCGTATGCGAACGACCGAAATGGCGTCCGACTGCCCGAAGGGACATTCCAGCGTCAAGCATGCCAACAGCACGCCATCTTTCGGCATCAGACATTTGACGCACCATCTTAAGATTTTTCACAAAACCGTTATTTCCCATAATAAGTCGTTAATTTTATACTTCATGATCGAAGTTCAATTTGAACACATGCTTGCTAAGTAATTCGGTAATAGTAATGCTTGCTTCAGTAATTCAGTCTGAACAATTACGCAATCCCACCACCAGACCGCCGTCGTGCAGATATCTATGTCAATTAGCGTGCGTCCTTCATTCTATATTCAATCGAAGCGATTTACTTCGAATTAGCTGGATTTGACAGGTGGTGCGTTTTCAATTTTGCTAAGTGTATGTCGACGTGTGGCAGCCAATCCAAATCTCACAGTGAGATAGCAATGTGGACAACTGGCTGAAGATGGCATCACAGTTTCAAAATCCACTATTCATCGCCGGTTGAAGGAGAAAAGATTCTGTAGTGTTGTGCCAGCCAGGAAACCACGTTTGACAGCTAAAATGCGCATTAAACGACTACATTGGGCAAAGAACTACGAACATTGGACACTGGAAAACTGGAGGCGTGTCTGCTTTTCAGATGAATCGACTTTCGAATGCCGAGATGCCGGTGGACTACGGGTTTGGCAACAACCTGGGACTCCAAAGCCAACAAAGCCTACAGTGAAATTTCCAATGAAGGTTATGGTGTGGTCTGTCATGTCTTACCATGGAATTGGTCGATTGCATCTCGTTGAAGAAACGATGAACAGTATTAAATACAAGCATGTTATCGAGACTAGGCTGATCCCCTAAGCAACGGATTGGTTTGGCGACAACCATAACTGGATTTTTATGCAAGACGGGGCACTATGCCACACACTGTCTCCAGGCCAATAATGTCACTGTACTTAATTGGCCTGGGAACAGCCCAGACATGAATCCTATAGAAATGCTTTGGGGTACTGTGAAGAAAAGGCTCCAGCACCAAACCCTGAAGACAAAATCGGAACTAATTGCAGCATTGATCAAGGCGTGGCACCGAGACCCTACTATCATCAGGACATGTCAGCGTCTCGTTGATTCCATGCCTGATAGAATTGCTGCTCTCATTCGAGAGAAAGGTGGACATACAAAATCCTGATTTTTCTCATGTTTTTCCGATAATTTTACAATTTAAATGCAATTACATGTATGTCCTATTACAAGTACATATTTGATGGAAACTTACTGCTTTTTGTTGTTTATGAATAATAAATATCATTATAGAGGGGCTTAATATCATATAATAGATATCATATCATTATATAACTTGAAAATAAAAATTATTCTTCATTCATAGACAAATGCATGAAAAAATAGGGGGTGACTAATAATGTGGGACAGACTGTATATCGAACTGATCCTGTATTGTATTCTTTGCAGTCTTTCTAAACATGCAATTTGGAAAATTCTAATGGATTGGGTAGTGTTGTGATCAATAATCAAATCTTCACATTCAACCCACAGATTCAATTCAAAATGTGAATTTAGCACGCGAATTCATTATATACATACGTACAGTATCGAAAGAATCCCTAGTTTTGAAGTTGTCCCGAAACCAATGGTACAGCCTTATCTACAATACGCCACCTCAAGACGAATTTACATCTACATGTTTAGTATGTTTCAGTAATTCGATTCTCTTAGTATCTAGCAGCATTGACCTTGATCGGTGCATATGTGCTTCTGCATTAAAATCAGTATTGTCTTAGATTGTTTACACACGTCAGTATCTCACAAAGTGGACTATTTTCCCTTTCCTGTGGTGTTGTTAACTTTTCCAGATAGCCTCATCCCTCGAAAGATGGGTACTTATGTATTCGCGAGCCAGATGATTAGAATTTTGCGCATTTGCTCGCATTTTCAATATGTTGTTGAAAGGGCACAAGAGACTGTAAATATTCTTGTTAAGAGAGGTTTTTTGTTAAAGATTTATGTCGTGGTGCCACACATATCTTGTGTAAACATATGAACTTATTTCAAAAGTTTGGAATTCTTTCATGTAAAGAGTTTTTCGATCGTTGTGCGTAATGGGTGTCACAGGGTTCGTTACTCTACAGAGGCGGTCCGCCAACCAGGGCTTACAAGAAATTAAAGGACCCAAAAATATGCTAAGCTGGTTGCTTCTCCTGCTGACGAACCTACAATATGACTCACAGGTGTCGATATTTGTGTTTAACAATTGTAATTTTCGCTCGCTCATTGTTTGAAGACAGTTTTCCTTCAATTTGTGTGTTCTGATAGAATAAAATTGATTTTGCCTGGTTTGCCTGTGGGAACGGTCATCTGTCCTCTTAAGGACCACTCTAAAATTCTATAATGATGTAAACTAATGAAATATTTGTATATGCATGTATTTTGCAATGTTGCACATCATTTGAAATTCATCAGCAAAGATCGGGCTTCCTCTTTAGTTTTACCGACTGAAAGAGCGAGTATTTCAATGATCCGAAACTATTTTATCAGTTTTTCATCAAACCCAGTCATCTTTTCCTTGCAGATGTGATCCAATCCTAGCCAAAGATAGAATTGTAGTCTTAGAAGGGCTCTCAAAGTCAGGGAAGACACTTGGACGTTTCTGCGGACAAGCTAATTCCATTCAAATCGTGTCGGATGGCAACAAACTCAGCATTAACTTTTATTCTCAGCATTCTCTCAAGAAAGGTCAAGGATTCGTGGCTAACTTCCAATTTGTAAATAAACATAGTGTACAACCTAGCAAAGCTGTTGACGATTCAATGCGAGGAGATGGACTTGGTAAGTGTATCAGATGCACTCATCCAACTTCGCATCGGTTAATTGGATAAGCATTCAATATAGAGTGTCCTATGATAACTAGTCAAGTCCCGTAAAACTTCAAAAGCATGGTCGCTGTCTTTTATTACTATAGTGCTGATATAGGATTCAAATTGTAATCAAGAACTAGGAATACTCTGACAATTAGAGACACACCCTTATTTTGCCAATAATGGCAAGTGTCTCTCATCTGACTGAAGCCCGTACGTCTCTATGATAAGTCTAATAGAACTCTCTGAAGCAAAACAAAAATGTCAATTTTAAGGTATGCATCCAGTCAACAACAAAGACCTGTAAAAATTACAAAACGTGGAAGCATCAGAAAATGAATCGGCTATTTCTTATTTAACCGATTGATAAAGCCGATTGATTCATGTAGTTTTATTTTCCTGGCATAGAAACTAAAAGTCCAGAATTGACATAGCAAATAGCCCAGAATTAAAATATTTTCTCTTAGGTGGATAAAATGTATTACTTGCTGAAATATTTTGTCATCATGATCGCTGTGACTAAACTAATGAGGGAGTGAACTAATTATAATTGAAATATTTGTGGTCAAATTGATCGAAATTCATGCATTTCGCTGCATCAATGCACCTCGTGCAGCCCCTAAAAGTGATTAAATGTTCCAAAGCTTATTTCAAAATAGATCACAGATGAGACTTTCCATTGGGAGAAATTCAAGAATATTGGGATTGAACATTACCAATTCGCTGAAGCTGAAGGGTTTGCGGTCTAGATAGGGCAAATTCAATTTACATCAAGCTTCAATTTTCTGCGCATGATTAAGATGTAATGTCGAACAGCTCACAAGTCCTTTCATTTAAGTACATTACTCGTGATAGGAAAATCTTCGGTTATTTTTGATTCCATATCAGTCACCTAGTACGTTGCGAAGTTCGTGCCTTCATACATCAAGGTCCAAATTAATTTTAAGAGATTCAAAATGTTAACGCGACAGGTCATAGAGGCATAGTTAAAGTTTCAAGATAAGGCTTTAATTCACCTTTGCCAACTAAATTTAAATATTTGTTTTTGTATGAGCCGATCCCATTTAACCAATGCACCCAATGCACCCTTCTACAGCCTTCTTTCGATTTTAAAGATTTTTGTCGACCCCCAGAGCAGTATAAAATTGTGGCCAAAAGAAGTAGAGGATTAACGCAATTCTAGTGGTGCTGCTTTCAACCTCGTAAAATGACTAGTTCGCTCATCAATCATGTTTAAAGCATTTTTTGGAAAAAATGCCTTAGTTTTGAAGATGTTCTGTGCATTAATGGATTGATGAAGTATTTGTTTTGATGTTTTGTGTTATTTGTTTCACTTACTATCCTAGTATATTCTCAAACTTGGAAGGATATTTCATATTATCTTCATCAATACAAAATAAAACTCTTATATGAGACCTATAAGCAAAAGAATATTTGCTACAATGCTGCAGGCAGTTACCGGGTCACACTGCCATTACTAAGTATTATTTATGATGTTCATTAACATGCATAATGTGCAAAATGTCTAGTCAAGTCAAGCTGACACTTGAAGGAGCTCACACCAAAGGAAATGAGCTGGAATAAATTGTTCAAAAGCTATGTGGAGGTCTTTTGAATTAGTTGGCCAAGATAGTGAGATAGTAACTATGTACAGGCCCAACGTTTCGCGTATTCACGCCTCTTCAGGGGCAAAAAGAAGGCAAAAAAGTCCAGTAAAAGCAGTCAGTACAGCATCAGGAGAGCGCGACGTCTTCGCTCTGTACCCTTGAGTTATGGTGATGTGAGAATCAGAAATGAATCAGTTCATGCCTGCGGTTTATCGTAGGATTCAAGCATTTAATGAACCGAGCTTCGCTCAGCCGAGTATTCACTGGATTCTTGCATTTGTCCAAAATATCTTGCGCGAAGTCGTCGATAGAGGCAGCAAGATTACACCGAAGTCAGTGGTGATAGGGAGATAAATATAAGCGAAGACTCCATTGAAGTGGTTAATGACTTATGTTACATGGGCGATAGACTAAATAACTCCGGAGGTTGTTGTGAGGCTATAACAGCTCGTGTAAGACGCGCCTGGAAGAATTTCCACGACACTGCCTGTCCTTGCCAACAAGAATATCTCGCCGAAGCGCAGGGTCAGGTATGCATTGCCTATATCAAGATTGTCTTGCTGCATGCGTCCGAGACATGGCCCATAAAAGTTCGTGACCTTACTCGCCAGGCAAGAAATGAGAATGCCATTAACCAATGCATGTGCTCCATCAAACTTTGTGAACGCCGCTCCATGCGCGAACTGAGAGGCATGCTCCACCCGCATGACGCGGAATCATTCCTACGCCAAAATCGCTTGCGCTAGTTTGGTCACATGCAACGGATGTCGGACTACAAGTGGCCAAAGAGAGTCTTATTTCATGAAGTTGCTGGATCGAACATCAGAGGTGGATAGAGCACGGTTGGAACAATTACTGTCATTGTATAAATATAGTTGTAATTGTAAAAGTTCAACTGTAATTGTGATTGTTCCAACCATGGGACAGAGGAAGAGATGGTGGCACAATGTCAAGAAGGTCTTGAGCTCCTGCATCTGGACCCTCAAATGACCCAAGACCGAGCAGAATGGAAAAGGCGAATCCATCCCGGTGACAACCGACACAACCTCAGTGTCCAACCCTCAAATCTGGGGAAGAAGAGACAATAAACGGGGAGTAAGAGAAAGTAACACGCATCATTGACTATCATAGTGACGCAAGACTCCACAGTTACTTGGTGGAAGTCAGTCATCAGCAGGACCGACCAAATAAGCATTAACAAGTGATCGTTTTATGCGCTTAAAAAGTAATTTTATGCAATGAAAACTGTATTTATGCAATATCATTTTGATTATAGAAATAGTTGCAATGTAGCAAGAAATGTAGGCCTATGGATGCATAAATGGTGAATAGTCTGTCAGCCCTTTGAGTTCATTCCTAATACACAATACATGCGAACGTTTTCCTTAGTTATACTAATGTGATTGCTCCTCATAAATGCCTTATATTCTGAAAAACGTCTCTCAACGTAAGAAGAGTTAACCGGAGATTGCGACAATAGCAATTGTTCTTCCAATGAATATCCTTCAAAGTCCCTCTCAACCAGCGTCTTGAATCCTGTGTTCTTTTGAAGAACGTGCTCCAGCTTGGTCCTTACATTCGCATTAAAGTCATCGCTGATACCATCGATCAGTTGTTTGATCACAACGAGGAATAGAGCCATATTTAAAGGAAATGTTTACAGTACCTCTTGCAATCTCGGTGTCCGATTTTTCTATTAGCTCCTTAAGGTCAACGATTGCTGCACAATCATCCTCCAAGTCAACAATCACTTTTTTCAGGGTCTGATAATTGGTGAGGTAGTATTCCACTGCTTCTATCCATGTGTCCCAAAAGGTGGTTATCGGGTAGGGTGGCAGTGACATGAGAGCTTTTTCCAGCTTGCGACAACGTGAAGGAATCACAGGAATCCGACCAATGAATAAGCAGCATATATAGCATGTAGTGTCTTCTGAAAATAGGAAATCTTCAAGATAAAAGTAGACATTTTCCACTGCTGAGCCGTATAGCGTTATGTAAAGTAAAATATTGAAAGGAAAAGATAGGTGTCAACACAGGAAACGAGACACAATTTGTTTATAATAACTGTTTTTTCAAGAAATCATCTACACATGTATTTAAAAGCACTTATTTTCATGATATGCATTTTTATGCAATTTAAGCTGAAATATGCATTTTTATGCATCATGCATATTTGGTCGGCCCTGGTCATCAGCAAGTATTCGCTAAGTCGTTTTTCGACCCCTATCATGTAAACACACAGACTGCGCCAGTATTCCATCTCCCTTATTGCAGGACTCCATTTTTTCGAATACTCAAATGCAAATTGTAGTCGCTAGATCTCTATCTAGAGGATAATGCATTCAGTATTTAGTCCAAAAATACCGAATAGTGTCTGCCTATAATATTTACAAGAAGAGATGACTTCTTCTCTCGCTGCAATCCTAGAGTCATGTTTGTCAGTCAATAACAAATAATTGTAAAACGAGTGCTTGTCTGAGCGACATCCTAGAGTAGCTTGATACTAGCTTTCCATTCAGCGCGAACTTCGTTCCGATAATTTGATGAAGCGAGGGTGGACGAGAACCGAGGATATTCATATATTTCATTGATTCAATAGGTTATTATCTTTAGACATATACATCGATGTATGCACTGCGGCATTCTTTTGTTGTCTATTTTGTCGCAAAGTTCGCGTCATCTGTTCATCAGAATCCAACTATGCGAAATTGCAATCTAATGTGATTACTTTATTTTGAAGCAAGATTTCTGAATTAAATGTGATATGTTCTGATGAATTTGATAGTGCGAATACCTTCAAATCTCAGTGGAATGCAATTATCAATATTACTTACAGTAATTTGTACGGAACGCTCTGAAGGCTGGAGACGTCATGCGAGTGCTTTGTCGCTGGCAACAGTCAGAGCTGTTTGCTGATTACGTTTAGACCAGGGATGCGGAGTCGGAGTCGGAGTCGGAGTCAAATGATAGGACTCCGGACTCTGGCCTATACCTAGACCCGAAATATAATACAACCAATTTGTTTACTCTCGTACATATAGCTGTCAGTGTCTTGATAAGCAGTAATTGTCTGATAGGCAGGAAATGTTTCTGATAATACTCAGCATCAGCCAAAATACCGATTTCACTGATAAATTGTCTGGTAAGTGGCTGCTTACAGTTTGCAGTGTGCTTGAAAAGTGTATTAAGTATGAATTAAGAGATTTAAAGCCCCTCCACATTAGCGAATCAGATCATCACTGAACACAATGAATTTATTAGAAAGAAGACATTTCCCAATTTTCTGACTGATACAATACATTGGAAAATCAATGAAACAAATTGGAAATTGTATAGCGGTCCCTACCGCTAAACCGTGCTATCGACCTCAGAAGGCGCTGGACGCCAAAGACCCGTTACGGTTTTACTGTAATAAAGTTTATGTCACTTCGAGACCAAACTTTTTCTTTCCCGAGAGTTGAACATCATGAATTGGCCTTTTGCAAACGGTAAACTATCCCGGTTCTTGGTCAATCATGTGGAAATTATGGAATGGAGAATTTCTTAGTTTATCATCAATTCTGTTTGGGATAGGCCTACTTTCCAATAGATTTCGCAGAAGTATTCAGCGCCGCCTTCATTGGTGCCCACAGAAATGAGCCCAATCTAAATAGAACACAAAAATATGTGACAAATATTCCATCAAGTACTATGGTTCACGCTTCTGGGATAAGATGCCGAATGATGATCGAATAATTGAAGCCAGCAGACGGCATGACATGAACGTTACATTTCTAGATATGATAATGCGTTTTCTTCCTCGTGAATTTCAAACCCAATAATTCAAATTACTGGTGACTCTAGACTTTGAAACCCCGGCACTTGGAGCAAGCCCATCTGGTTTTATTTAATCTTCCTTTGACTCAGTGTCAGCCCGGCTATAAAGCTTGAAGACCGGCCGCCCAAAATTAATTATATATTTTGGCATATGCCGACCACTGGCGACATTAATTCTAGAATATATTGTTTAGCCTCATTCATTTCATCATTTTATATGTGTTTCGTACGCGCTTGTAGTCAGTCACATCCAAGAATTGAGTATGCATGTAATGTACAGTGCATATTCTTTAAATGAATGTAATTCCTTAGATGCGTTTTATCTTTATGTTCATTCTCGACCTCATAGAAAGCGTACGAAAATATATTGTGTGGAATGTTAACCCTGTAATTCTATTACACACAGAAATGCATGGACATGTGTTGTCATGATAACAGTGTCTAAACGAATGCGGCCTTCGGTGGTTGACAATGTTGGGTGCCGGTGCATTAGCAGTCTCAGGGCTATAACTGTGGTCAGGTTTTGCTCGACCCAACCCAACCCGCAACCGGTGTGGAAAATTTCAATCCTACCGGCCGGTCGACCAGCAATTTTCAAATCTCACGGTTTTATTATATTACAGGTGCATGAACCAAGCTTGAATACTTTTCTGACGAATCCTTCATATGTGCATTATCGTCTCTGAGTAAATCAGGAAAAGAAATCTCGCGCACTGCATCCTAAAACCTATTTAATATATCCTATTCGATACATAATTATAATAGAACTTTCAACTAGTTAACAGCACCTGTATTTACTATCTATATAATATCAGCAATGAAGCTTTAACGTCAGTATACTCCCCCATATTGGGGCTTGGACGGTGGTGACATAGTCAGACTTTTCTGAAGCCCTGTTCAAAAGTCAAATCCTGTTCATGTAAGAATGATCTATAATTACAACTTTAATTCAAAATAATTCTACGAATTAGTATGAAAATTAATTGATTACGGGAGATGCAATGTACTGTTCATGTCAACTACTTCAACTGTGTTCAGCTTCAACAATGCTTGCAGATAATATAGGTCGATCTGAAGTAGCACTGTAGTTGGAATAGTAGCACTGTAGCTCCAAAGGATGGCAAAGACATACAGACCTTCAATCATTGGAGCTATCTGAATGCCTTAGCTAATGTCACAAGCATGGCCAAATCGACTGACTGCATCGATTTTAAGTTAGCGATCTAATTTCTGTTTAACATGAAAGATACGAATGCAGACAATGCACGTAGATGCTACTCATAGGGCCTTCTAACCACAACTCAATTTTCGTGGCAATTTTCGTGTACATTGGTTTACAACCTGAAGTCTTGTGCAAACCACTATTTAATTTCAAGAATCTAAACTTGTTGCATGATCCTCGACCGGTTTTTCAACCGGTGACGATTTGCCGGTCGGTAAAACCTCAAAACAACCCAGCACAACCCCACCGGTCTACCTGTCAATCAGCAACCGGTTACAACTCTGATCGGTCTACTTTGTGAATATTATGAAAATTCGCGGTTATCACTTACCCAAAGTGTAGGCATATTAGGTAGAGTGGTAACTCGGCATTTATTAAATCCCCAATGTGTATACACTTTCGAATTTATTAAATGAACTCGAGGGGGATATAGGTGGTAATTGATACCAAATTTGAGATATGCAAATTTTTGTGGTTTTGAAGAAATTGCCACGGAATTGACTGATCAAGATTGTAATACAGAAGGAAATTATGGTACTTTAAAGATTCCCAGTGTCATGACTGCCTTGGAGATTCAATGTTTGTTAAATTAACAATTCGATGGGCTCCTATCATTTTCATGCTCAACCTCAAGAGTATTTTCTTAAGCGTGATCATATCACGGGCAACCTGTCATATGACAGAGCAAAATCACATCATCAAATACAATAATTTCAATTAACTTTGAAAGATGTGTAGGTGGATATCACTATTCGGATTCAAGAAATGAAACATGAATTTAGTAAATCATAAAATCATGCCGGTGAAAATTGAATTAAAAACATGAAATTTCAGCCAAGAAAGCAAATTTTAACAGACGGAAAATAGCTGCGCGTCTTGGTGGATTTGAACCACCGACCTCTGGCATTCTAGGCCAACGCTCTACCAACTGAGCTATCGACGAGCGACAGAACGACATAAGTCCTCAATTGAAGAACCCGCGTAGGAGAATCCGATAGCTTCATCCTCCAAGACAACATAGCATTAACCGTCAAGCCAAACTACTGAAGTAAGTTATCAGTAATTCAAAGCCAGCATTATACTTTGAAACGGGGACTTAGTCCACACAAGTATTCAAAGAAAGCTGCAAAGATAATTTTAACAGACGGAAAATAGCTGCGCGTCTTGGTGGATTTGAACCACCGACCTCTGTCATTCTAGGCCAACGCTCTACCAACTGAGCTATCGACGAGCGACAGAACGACATAAGTCCTCAATTGAAGAACCCGCGTAGGAGAATCCGATAGCTTTTTAATAAATAAATAATTAATAAATAAGATCTCGACTTTTTCATGAAGACTTCCATTATCAAACGGATCATGAAATTACCTTCATCGTCAGCTTAATTTCCGCTTAGTTAGGATGCTTGTTAGCAAGTATTCATTCCTTTTGATATCCAACTTGTTTCATACTACTTATATAGGGACTTCATCTCGGTAGTATGTAAATTTGCAAAATTTTGACATTTTTAAAACTGCTAAAACAATCTTTTGGATCACGGGAACGCAATCTCCGCAAGAAACTGAATCTTTTCATATAAAAATTTTCACTGTATTCAGATACTTATTTTGAGTCGAAACTCTACCTATATACATGTATCCCTACTCAATGCACTTACCTAGAAAATTTGAAAACATTTTCCATAAGATGACTATCAATGTTTCGCCATACGGAAAGGATTTGCAGCTATGGCACCTGGCTGAGCAGCAAAAATTACCATCAACAGCTGATTGTCCATTCTAGTCGCAGCAGCTTAGACAAAGCTTAAATTCGGATTTTGTACTTTGTCACACTAATTCACACTATTGAAGTGTATTTTATTTATATCTTCTTTGTGATAGAAAGAAATTAAATGAGCAGTAATTTCACTACGATAACAACGTTTAAAAATGTGCTGATTTAATTTTGTAGCGACTGTGAAACGGTCTGTGGTTACACTTTCTCTGTTCCTTGACCAACAAATTTCTCTGAATAATGTTCGGAGTTTCTCGATAAGAATTACAATGTATGTGAAGTATTAACACATAATGCATGTATGTATGGAGTTCTTTAACCTGTAGGGAACGCCACATGGGTCCATTGGAGGGTTCAAATTCTTTTCACTTATCGCTATCTTCTACTTCATCTTTCCCTCAATCAAAGCATTAGATTTCATTCTGACGCAATTGACATATGCAAACATCTGAACGGCCACACCTGCAGATTAAGTTTTTGTCACTATAAGCAGATGCCCTAATCACTGCACTGCTCAACGCACAGTATGCCAGACTGATTTCCCGTGTATTTTATTAATTTTTTTTTTCTTCCTTAACTTATATTTACAGTCTTTTCTCATGACGCACCATTTGAATATTATCAGCATTTACATTTATGCTTTATTCTTATTTTTCACACTATTTTATTTATTGAGCAGTGTGATTTGTGATTTAATTAATTATCAATTATGTTTCACTCATTCACCTCATTTCGCATAAGGTTAATATTTGCTAGTTTGATTCGCTTAGATCACTTAATAAATGAATACGGAATCAAAAGCAAACAATTTGTTGATTTTCATACGATGATGAAAATCATCCCAGCAGCCATTTATAACAGAATATAATGCTTGCTAATTTAAATTATTAATTGAAGTAGTCCTATGAGGACTGATGGCGTTCTCCAATCCACATGTGTACAAATGTAATGCTACTGTAACTATTGGATTAATTAGTTCTTAAAAGAACTCAATCGAGCTTTCTCGTGGCAACGAATTAAAATTGATCAACTTTGGCCCAATATCTGGTTAAAATGGAAATCTTAAGACTTGTAACACTACTCATTCTTACTGTTGATATACTAATACCATAGATTCCAAACACATACGTCACGTTCAAAACAGACGTCTAATATGCTGTACCGACTACAGATGTTGGTAGTGGAAATAGAATAGGACAATGGTCACCATAAGTTAAGGAAATAAAAAAGGATTTTATAAAACAACAACAGGAGACCGATGGATAAAAATTGTAAAAGTGGAGGTAAAACATGGAAATACAACGATGCTACTACACCGTTTGCAAGTGAACTAATGCTGCACTATATCTGACACTACACATGGTGTATAATGGTAATAGTGGATAAGAGGAAAGTGCACTGTAAATCGCTGGATACGAAAATTACATACAAACATATACCAAAATCACATACAATTTGAAACCAACATCTGATACGAGATTCTGGTATGCTTACAGAGATCTGTAATCTTTTTCATACCACATCTCACTTACTTTCGTATGTGATTGGTATGTAGCGATGCGAACTATTCTACCTGTGATTGGCTGTTTTACACTGAAATACGAGTTGTTGGTATGTTTTATATACGAGACCCGATGCAATGTGGTATGTCTTTCGTATGAGCAGCTTTAAGTCACATGGTAAAAATATGCACATATTATATACTACTGTCAAATAACATTTTTCAGCAATACCAGTCTTGAATATTTTTTTTGATAGTGTGTTATTTAAGTTTATTAGATATATTGTGTAATTTATGCTCCACGAGATTGACGTCAGCAACGTTAGCAGGACGTTTAGTTAGCTCTACTTTATGAGCCAAGTTGACTAATATAATTTCATTCAAACGATATCTTATGCGCAACCATGTTGACTTATATATCTCAAACATAACTACTTTTGCATTCATGAATTATAATGTGTTTTTATTTCGGATTGATAATATGCCTAATTTCAACATTACTTAATGTATAATTGTTGATGGCTGAATACTTATTGATTAGTCATGAAATACCTTGGACTTACGTGCATTAAAATCGAATTCAGTATTGGAAGTTTGAGTGTTGAATGTCATTATCTCACTACTTACAAAACAGTAGTAGCATTAGTGTGATCTTTATTGACAAAAGGCCTTGAATCAACATACTTTGGAATTGATTGATGCTTTCTTTTAACATCGTGCTGGTATGGCTTTAGTATGTAAAGCATACTACATTTCAAATAACATACGAAAAGCATACAAATATATACCAAGAGAATACAGAAACATACCAAAAAAATATTTTGGTATGCATCCTTCGTATGTCCTTCGTATTGGTATTGAGCGATTTACAGTGTGGATAATGGAGGTAAACTATAGAACTACAACGACAGTCTACTACACCGAAAGCAATGAAACTATACACACTTACCTAAGACTACACATGCAAAATACTGTTTCTTCACTTGAATTTGTTATCGCCAGTTTCTTAATTCGTCTATAATACTTCATGTAATCCCACATTTCTTCATTTGAAATACACTACATCGACCACTACTTCAGGTACCGATTAAGGGATATAAAACATAATACTGCAGTCCGTCAGTCATCAGCAGGTGCTCGTCTAGTTGTGTTTTGACCCCTAACCTGACCACTCAAACCCAGACGAGCGGGGTCCCACACATAGTGACATAGTGACTGACAAAATACTGAATAGGTAATGATATGTCCTGAAAGATATGTCACAAAGATAAGTCAGAAATCATTCAAATGCTACGTTTCCCACATGCAAACTCATCCTGTAATTATTTCATCCCATCAATAAATACAGTATGCTTTTTGTGATCCGCACATGTAAACAAATCCTGTACATCAATCTCTGCCTTTTCGATTCCTACAAGTAAATAGATCCTGTTCATCCTCGAATCCCATTAATATGTAATCGTTGTGTGATAAATATGAAATCCGTCTTTACACAAACTTCGCTTCATACATCGAGACTTAACAATGGGATCTCTCTCATCTCCCGTATGCCATGCTAAGCGCTCTGCATTCACTCTTCACCGCCCCCAAAAATAGTTCATGGGAGGAATCACCCAAGCGCATGGTCGTTGACAATCATTAACCATCCACAATTGAACCAGCATCTTTAACTTGACAAAGACCTTTATTTAACATCACGGTGACGGAAGTTCAAAAGATTGGTAATTACAATAAAGTGCCTTGTTTTCATTGTCAAGGTAACTGAACTTTTGCGGGCTGTCCTATGATGAAGACACAATTCTGTTCTGTTTAGTACAAAACAAAAATTGTCTATTGCTTTCCTAAATATGTAGGTCGCCAAGCGATTAATTTCAACACTTCAAAGTTGTATAAATCAGCTGCTGAATTTCTTTGGAAATAAGACTGTTGAAGGGAATACACCAGAACCATTTCAAATCATTAACTTACAATTTTAACTGCAACCTTTGCGCTCGAGATGTCGCTCTTGGTTTTCACTGATCTGCTTGTCAATCTGATCGCATTGCACTTTGTCACTTCATCAAATGCCTGTCCAAGTCCTTTCTTACTCATTCACGGAGTCTGCTTGTACTGGCACACAAACATCAAAGTCAACTGGTGCGACTCTCAACGTTTCTGTGGGGAATTCAAAGGAGAATTGGTAACAGGTAAAAATGCAATCAATCTCAATTGGAAGAACTTAGGAGTCAGTCATTATTTTATCGGACTGAGCAACACTCTGAATGAGAGAGGATCGAATCGTGATGGTTGGAGATGGACGGATGGCAGCGTCATACCGAGCTCTACTGAGTTGGCCTGGTATCCGGGAGAACCTGGGTCTCACGGTGCGATTCAAGACTACGGCCTACAGGTTTATAATGCTGGTCAATTTGGAGACTCATACAAATCAGACAGCGATCCAATCTGGCAACCGATGCCGATGTGCCAACTAAGGAACGGATTGACTCCCTCATGGTCAACTCAACGGTCCCATCAATTCCGACAGGTTCCAGTTGCTATATTCTCTGACCCCGATGACTACGCAGGAGAAGGAGGATGTGCACGTGATGTTACAAATGTGAAGAAAGTCAAAGATTGCGCTATTAAATGCTCGGAAGAAGAATTAGACTGGTGTGTTGCCTTCTATCATCATTCTGGCTCTGGATTGTGCAGGCTCGTGCTGTACACTGACCAGAGCGTGGATATGGGAGCTGCAGTTGGATGGAAGAAGTTCGTGAGGCAATAGGAACTGAAATGTCAGGATTGTAGATATATTAACTAAAATAAGAGACAATTAACAACTGAAATAAGAGACAATTAACTTCAACAAAAACATAGTTTCATCTCTCAGTTTATTCGGTGGCAATCATATATTTCTTCCGCACAAATATTTATCCTACAATTTACTGTGCTTGGAATACATGCATGCTGTATTACTATTCGATCTTGCGTTCTTTAGTCCGCAGTCTTGAGACCCGGAAAGGTTACGACAACTACATGATGGCGCTGCTGCATACGCAACAGCCCTGTCACAGTTCGACAGGCTGCATAGAATATCGTAAGCGAAGAAGATCAGGAACAGAATGTAAAAGTGGTTTAGGATAACTTTTCTACCCGCAGGTCACATCACGGAGCCTGGTCTAATGAACCTTTCAGATCGAAAGTTCCTTTGTTTCACAGATTGTAGATTTGCACCATATAACCAACAGAATTGATGAGCTTGAACAATGCAGTGTAGAACTACTTTTATGATCCCTGCTATACTGTGGTGCTGATATGAGAAATGAGGCATCGTGGACATCAAATGCGGCACGATGATAAGTTATATAAATCTTAGAACATGTATGATTCTCCGATGATCTGCAGCAACCATGAAAGCCGGATTTAGGTAATTCCTTATTCTTTAATTCTCTTGATTTTAACACTTCTCTAATTTATTATTCAGAATGACTTCCATTATGTCACAAACTTACAGAGTCGTGCAAGTTACGTATTGTCAAAAATCTCAAAATTCCATTTGTTTATGTAAATCCATGTACTTCGGTTTGGTACACTCAATAACATAATGATTCAACATTCATTAACCCTCTACCGGGCGTTGTAGCAAATTTGCTACAAACTATATAACATGCATTTTCTACCCCTACGCTTACCTAAATGCTACATTTCGAGTTTTAAATGAAAGAAAAGGTCTTGAGCAATTTTAAGAATTGAAAGTAATGCACCCATGGCATCAATTTGCGTACAAATAAACATGTAAAACAAGAGTATTATCTGAAGTTGATAATTTCATTAATGACCGGTTAAATGGTGAGTTATTATCGTGTCTAACATATGATCAGCCATGAGCTAGTGTAGCATTTTACGTGTTAAGAGATCAGAAGAGTTGCATAGTGACATTACTTGACATTGATCAGCGTTTTCTTGTGATTAATTCATAACGTTATTCGTTTGTAGCAAATTTGCTACAATGCCCGGTAGAGGTTCGGAAACAATAGCAAATTTTGGAGTATACTTATTCGCCGAGGTGAGGAAGTCTTCCTGATATCATAATCGATATATCACGTGATATGCATCACTCAATACATCAAATCTTCCCATTGTAAGGACTGCAATCTCCGATAAAATTGGAAACATACGATTTCTTTGATCGAGTCAAAATATCAATGGTAATTCTCTATCTTGCAATGTTTAATTAAGAATTATCCGATATCTCAGTTTAGGTAATCAAAGTCGTTTCCAAATCTTAGAATAGAAAGATATGAGAGTTTCCACTCTTACAGTCTTTGTTCCCACGCTTTGTATTGACGTCATTCCCGCTTGGGTGCATATCAATCGTTACTTATGGACATAGCCATTTTCTGTGAAAGTCATCGTTATGGAACGTCGTACAAGATTTAGATAACTTGGAGTGGAGGAAGTGGTACAACTAATTCTCGAACCACAGTCTGACTCAGAAATTTCTGATGTTAGTGATTCCTCAGATATTGAGGATAGTGAGAATAACCTACCTGTGTCAACTACTTCGGAAGCTTTGGAAACCTCGAGTGGTAATATGGACGACGCAAGTGACATTGTTGAGCAAAGACCTGAAAACGTAGCTGCTAACCATGTTTTCAAATGGAGAAAGATAGTTCCTCCGCTCGTCGATATCCCTTTTTCTGACTCTTTCTCTCCTCCACCGGACAGCATAATGACTCCACTGGAATATTTCAAGCTATTTTGGGATGACGAGGTATTGAGAATATTGACCGAAGAAACAAATCGATACAGCATAGAAGTATCCGGCAACTGTCTAAATATATCTTCACAGGAATTGGAACAGTTTCTCGGAATTCAAATTCAAATGGCAACAGTAAAAATGCCAAATTATGAGATGTATTGGAGCTCATTCTGTCGGTACGAGCCCATGGCCGCTATCATGTCATTGAAAAGGTATAAATCGATTACATCTTTTTTACACGTCATCGATAACTCTAAAAGGGAAAATACACAATACAAAAATGATAAACTTTTTAAGGTCAGACCTTTACTCGATATCATTCGCAGGAACTTCATGAAAATTGAACCGGAACGTGACCAAGCAATCGACGAACAAATCATCCCTGCAAAAACTAAGCGAAGTGGTGGAATTCGGCAGCATAATCCCAAAAAGATACATAAATGGGGCTTCAAAAACTTGGTACGTGCTGGTAAATCTGGATTTATTTACGATTTTTTCCTCTACTCCGGTAAAGACAGTGCATGTGCTGATAACTGCAATGCCACAAATACTGTTCTTCGACTTGTTTCTGATTTACCGAAAAATCGTGGTTACCGTTTATTCTTCGATAATTCGTTTTGTACTTTGAGTCTGATGCTTCAACTTCAAAGTATGGGAATACTTTGTACGGCAACGATTCGATCAAATAGACTCGGCTCTTGTACACTGTCTTCGGATGCTGATTAAAAACACGTGGTCGGGGTGCTTTTGATTACAGAACCGACAAGAATTCTGGCATCCATGTCGTGAAATGGATGGATAACAAGTGTGTCCTTCTCACATCGACTTTTGCAGGAGTATCTTGTTCGAATACCGTTGAAAGATGGAATGGTAAAAAAAACACACGTTCAAGTTCAGCAACCCGATATCGTAAGTGAGTATAACTCATCTATGGGAGGTGTAGATTTGGCAGATATGCTGATATCACTCTATCGAACGAGTATCATCTCGAAGAAAAGATGGTACTTGAAAATTATTTTTCATTGTGTAGACATGTGTAAAATCAATGCCTGGCTTTTGTATCGTCGACATTGTGACCAGCAAGGTATTGAAAACAAGCTTCAACTGAGACTATTGGATTTTACTGCACAAATTTCAGCCGGTTTACGTGTAGCTGGTAAGTCAACTGAGAAAATGGTCGGTCGTCCTAGAAAAAGAAGTTTAACTCCCTTATCTGTTGGGCCTCTTCTCATCCAAAGCCGACAGATGATATCATTCGCGATGGATTTCATCATTGGCCAGTTCATGGTGGCAAGCGAAATCGCTGTCGGAAATGTCTGATAGGATTAGCGAGGTGTATTGCTTCAAATGCAACATGTGTCTTTGTCTCAACAAAAGCAGAAACTGCTTCTATGACTATCATGTCTAGATTCTTGACTATTTTGTGCTTTTCATAGAATTGTTGTAATCGCAATTGTATCTTTGTTTTATATCTCGTGGAAATACCATTTTGATACGACTGGATTTTTGTGGTTTTATCCCTTTATGTACAAGTAGGCTAAGTATGATATAAATCCTTATGTAAAGAACTGGTACAGATGCGTATATAAACTAGATACATACTATAGTATGCATATAAATGAGAAGTCTGAAACTTTTCAGTAGCATATCAACTTTTTAGTCTGTAGCTTAGAAATCTTTGATATTGGAATTGATTCATATAGTTATTCATAAATAGTTAAAATACTTTGTCAACTCAAAACAATATTCATACGAACCCATGATAAATGCTCGAATTTACATGTGATGGGTCAATAATACTTATTACGATGATATGCTAACTTGTAGGCCTATAGATATTTAACAGCTTATTATAAATGAGGTTTACTACATGTAGTTATCGATAACTTTATTGGTAGATATATTCTATATCAGAGAACGTGCTCAGCATTAATAAGGAAAGGTGTTCGATTAGTTAATCTTCGATATTTTATTACGTAGTTCATGACCCCTACCGGGGCAATGTAGCAAATTTGCTACAAATTCTAGAGTCCAGGTAATTGTTCAAAATCAAAATCCAACGGTCGTAATGTGATGTTACGAGAATCTGTAGAAGGTAAAAAATAACAAATAATTTTTTATCGAATATTTCAAAATGTGCCCGGTAGAGGGTTTTAATAACTCATTTTTGTCATTTTTATGAATGTGATTGCACTTTAAGGGCAATATTCCCCTACAGCAGGCAGAATGGTGTGCTAGAAGCTAAAACGATCACCAAGATTGACCGAAATGCATCAAACACGCGTGTGATACGGATGCCGTCTTGTCAGAATACAATTGAAGTAAGAAGTCGAATTGAAGTTAAAGGAAGAATAGTCTATCTCACACTCTCTATCTGCTATATAATTCAAACAGTGAATAAACAAAATGTGTCTACCTAATGTAAATTATTTATTAATTAATAATTAATTATAATTATTGTTATAATTATTATTAATTAATATAATATCACAAAATCGTGTTTAGGTAGTTGAAAAAGAAATAGTTAATTAGCCATAAATAAATAAATTATTACCGCAAAGAAAACCTCTTAATACCAACCCAAATTACGAGCATCTTGATATTAAAAAAGTTATTAATAATTCACAAGACTGGAATTGTCTGCTTACCTGAAAAGGGTCTGAAGTCCTAATGACTTGATAATTCAAGCAGAATCGTTAATAAACGTTATTATGTAATTGTGACTAGAGGGATAATTCGAGGCGCAATCCTAAACCTTAATCTAAACATCGTGATGACACTTAAGCCTTTCCCATCTGGACCCTATCAGCGTCACGTAACGTTTATCTATATATAATCATAACAAAATGGAGATTAAACTGAACATGTGAAACATCTGTAGTTGTCTCAAATAACTTAGTTTTAAGTTAGACGTTAAACCCATAGATGAAAATTAAATTTATTAAAGCTTACAAATGAATAAAATATGATAAAAATAAAATAAAATCATATGAAAATTAAATTCAAGAAATGAAATGATGAACTCTTAAAAGAAATAAATATTAAAACGAAACGTTAAAAAAGGAGTATAAATGAAAGAAAACATTTTTTATGACTTTTAAGAATTATAATAGTTTTTTTTGAATGTTTTTGAAAGAATTTAAGTCCTTAAAAGGACTGATTATCCGTTCCCCGTGGGTATCTGAGGTCATCAGCAGGTGACTCGGACAGGATTCGCGTTTCGGCCCCTCAACCTGAACGCTCAAACCCATCCGAGCGGGGCCCTGCACATAGAGAGCAGCCTCGACCACACTTTAAAAATTCCTTGTTCGGCAGTGTTCATAGAAAAGAAAATGAGGAGATTCAGGAAGAACACAGATCAAATAGCTGTCGTGCAGCAGTTAGTCCAAACTTGTGCAGTAAGGAGCTATGCTTATGAAGTGCTTTTTCTGTTTCTAGTCGTAATAATTTCTTGTCATAACCTCTTGATTCTAGAATGTGCAATGTTTTACTCGTTTTATTAATGAAATCTTTAATGTGTGAGCATATTCTACCATACCGTATTACTTGCCCTGCGAACACACGAATCCCTAATTTGTAAGGCATGTTGTTATCAGGAAATGTCAACAGGGTTACTGGAAAATCAAAATCATCGATTTTATGATATACCGAGGTCTCAATCATATGCTCTCCAATTTTAAGTTTTACATCTAAATAATCCACTTGTTTGTTATCATAGCCACTTCTGCTGGCTTCAAGACTTTTTGGGTAAATATCTAAAATTAAGTTATTAAAATGACTATAGTTTATGATACACAAATCATCTATATACCTAGTCGTATTAGATAAAATTTTTGCCAGTCCGAACTTTTTACTACGCATTAGTGCTTGCATGTACTGAAATTCACAATGTGCTAAGAATAAATCTGCTAGCAGTGGGCTGCAATTACCACCCATCGGAATACCACTAGTCTGCTGAAAGGTGAAGTCTGCGAACGTAACGAAGACTTCATCTAATATGAAAGCAATAGCCTCCTTGAATTATGATAACCACCGTATTTTTTCGCTGCTAGGAAACTTTTGTCTTGGCCTATGCAGAGATATTTGCGGTTCGTGTCATTAAAAATTAATTCGAGTAGACTGTAAATATGTAACTTAACGTCTTCTTGATCTAGATTAGTATATAAGGTTGAGAAATCGAATACCTGATGGGTATGTATTTTTACATTATCTATTCTTTTAAGAAATTCAACTGTCGATACGATGCTCCAAAAACAGTTAACACCGCTGTTCTTATATACTGCATTACAGTAGATTTTGAACTGGTCTCTAATGACAGACAAACCTTTATTGACTTTAAGTGACAGTTGTTTGGTTGTACACTTCCTGACCCCGGCTATAAATCGAAATTTGTAGGGAGACTTATGAAGTTTTGGAAGCCAAAATAGTTTAGGAAGCTTTAAATTATCTTCTCGGCATTTAATATTGAATTTTAAAATCAAGTCGTTTTGGTGACGACTAATAACGTCAACTGAATTAAGTTTAGTAGGAGCATAAGTATCATTTCCTACGGGTAACAGGGAACTGAGATCAAATCCCAACTCTTTCAATAGAATTATAATGTAAAATTTTTTACATATGAAAGAATAATTACTACTTGCCTTATCCACAGATGCTATTATAAAATGATTTTGCAAGTCTTTAATAACTTCCATCAAATAGTTAATTTTGCTTTTGCTAGATTTCGGTAAGAACAACTTATACAATCGGTCTCTTGTAATTTTCAATATTCTCAACTTCCAATCGTCAAATTTATTAATGCTTATACAATTAAGCTTGCTAACACGCTTGACATGTTGGTATAGAGCCGTTTCAATATCTATTAGAATTTGCCTTTTACTTATGTTTTCCGAAATTCTATGTTTAGTTCCGAAATTCATCAATATTTTCAATTCTTCATTTTCTATGAAATTTATATCACCAGTTATCACGTGTTTATGATGCACGTAAATAAAATTTTGATGCTTATCACATGCGCAGTCATTGTTGAGAATAGTGTAAAGTACATCTTTGTCTTGTTCATTAAGTAAAGTGCTATAATTACAGATTTTTTGCGAAATCGGTTTATTCAAAGAAAAACATAGTTTTGGGGGATGACTGTCCTTGACTTTCTCGGGTAAAAGTTTGCATACACTTCGATCATGAATAACACTTTGCAAATCTAATTTGTCCATGATTTTATTTCTATAAGGGAAAACTATCCTAGTTCTTTCTGTTTCTTCTTTTTCTTTGCGTTTGCTCACCCCAGTATTTAAAATGAAAGCTGATAAAATGAATGTAAATTTTGAGGACTCATCAGCAGTTTTGGCATAAATTGATCGTAAAATATAAAAGTCAAGAGTTTTTAGACGTCTAAAGAACAGACTGAATTTCATGTTTTCAAATAGTGAACGTATTTCCTCAATTAGATTAACCAATCGGTTGTTGTCACTGAACTTGTCTCTTTGTTTTCTTTTTCTTATACCGCGACTTCTTAGTCGTCTCGGAATCGGACTACCATAATAATTTGACTCCTTCATTTCTCCTTGAGAGACACAACTACCGCCTAAAAGCTTATCATTTAGACCTAATGGTAGAGTATTTAGAGTTTTGATGAAATAATCTTCGCGCTCATTTAGTCTTTTGATTAGTTCCTCTTTACAACTGTAATTATCTATGGTATCTATTATCTGAATTTTGACGTCATTCATGGAATGGCTTTTGTCTCTGAAGTGATTACTCAAATATGTATTACAAAGATTATTAGTTATACTATGTCTATGTCCGTTCAGTCTACAATGAAGAGCCTGTCTGGTTTGTCCGACATACTGTAGTCCGCATTTCTTACAAGATATTAAATATATAAGATTACTACTTTTGCAATTAAAGTTTCCTTTTTTGTTAAAGATGAATCTTCTACCTGTGCTGTAGCTGGTATATATAGGATCATTGTCTAGTGATTGACAGCATCTACATTTACTTGCATAACATGCTGACACAGAAGCTTGTGAGGAGGGTGCTATCCACTCCATCGGATTTGTACAAAATACTTTATAAGACATTTCAAATCCATTAAAATCTACTTGCCAGAGCCTCATGGGAGACCATGCTGTTACAGAGGTTGGGCTTTCAGTAGGTCTATGAAATAATAATACAAAAAAAATAATGACGAAGAATTGATAAATAAATAATAAGTCAATTAATAAATTAATTACAATACAATTACAAGTAAGAAACGTGAAAACCACCTACAAACACGACTGAAGGACAATATCCAGCTGGCAGAGATCAGGAGGAGGGGACGCGGTTCACCATCAACTCAAAACATACCATAGATGAATAATATCACAAAATCGTGTTTAGGTAGTTGAAAAAGAAATAGTTAATTAGCCATAAATAAATAAATTATTACCGCAAAGAAAACCTCTTAATACCAACCCAAATTACGAGCATCTTGATATTAAAAAAGTTATTATATATAATATATAATATATAATATATAATATTATATATATAATATTAATAATTAATAATATTATTAATAATATAATATAAATAATAATAATATAAATTAATTATTAATAATTAATAACATTAATATTATATTATATATATAATATAATAATATATATATAATATACATATATAAATATATAATATATTTATATAATATCATTTTGTGAACAGGACAGACTGTTAGTTTATCTGAAACAATAACATGGTTGTCATTTAGTGTACCAAAAAATATTTGATTCTATGCATAGAGGAAGTGTATTAGGTAGAGTATAACTCAGTACTATTAAATCTCCTTTGTGTATACAGTTTCGATTTTAATAAATGAACTCGAATGAGACCCAGTACTATTAAATCTCCTTTGTGTATACAGTTTCGATTTTAATAAATGAACTCGAATGAGACCCAGCATCGCAAGTGAGACATGCAAATTTTTACACTTTTGGAGCCTTTTTTGGATTTGACTGATCGTGATAGCAAAATAGATGGAATAAATAGCATTTTACAAATCCTCCGTGTCATGTCAACCTGTGTGGATAGGTAATATAGTTTCTTAAATAAGCAATCTGATGGGTTGCTGTGACTTCAATACATGGCCTTATCAATAAGCGCGCTTTCTTGAGCGTGATAATATCACAAGCTATACATGGCAATGTTGATCAACCAGAAATGCGTTGTAAAAGTTTATATCGCACATACTATACTCGTATTCTGAAGACGGTATATCGGCCTCTGTTTTGTTGCATAGAAAAGTAATAAGTCGATTAGGAAAGTAAATACCTTATGTTCATCTGAATGTAGAAATCAAAGCTTACCAAGTAATTACGAAATCCGATATATTCAGAAAAATTGAAGACGACATTTTTTCTATCATTGAAATGGCGAAGAATAGAATCACAATCAAGCTGTGGTACAAAATCACTTGATAGTCTCTGGTACAAGTAGAATACAAGTAGAAGACTTAATAGTCTCGGGTGCAGCATCGAACGACGGAATGGTGTCAGTACTCGAGAGTGTACTGAATGTCTGTTCACAAGAACTGGTCGGGGCTCCGATGGTAGTAAGTACAGTCGCCATCATTTTATAGATCGAAGGAAACGCAGAGAATATAGGCTAAGTAACTAACTTTCTCTGGAGTAGGGAGAGAGACCGGTGAGAGGCAACGCTTCCTTATGATAATGTAGGATATGAATATTTGTCTATGATGCAAGTCAAGGAATTCTAGAACTCCTTGTTTAACTGAACGGTCGCAAGGAATATTCGACAGAACGAGTCAGATAACTGCTTTACATTTACACTCGCCGAGGCTGGAGAAAGCGCTGTGGACGGCTATATTCGCTCTCTCTCTCTCTCTCAGCTTGTAATAACATGTTGCAATTTAAGTGATCAAAACAACATGTGACAAAGGAAATATGACATTTACGAATAATAAACAATGTTTAATCAAATAATAACAAAACCAATCTGCATAGAATTGCTGTTTGATTCTAAAAGATCACGAAATGTTCGAATAAGTGAATTCAATGATAATGCAGCATTTATCCACTGATAGAAGGAAAAAACCTTAGTCAAGCAAGGGGCCTGGTTCAAGATAATAATTTCTGTAGATTCGGATTCACTTAAAGAAAGTCAACAAGACGATATGGCTTTTTAATCGCCATATCATACTGAACTCAGTCATCTTCTCAGATTGACCTGCACTCTAGTCTAGACCGTTGGTAGACCAAAACTCATCATGCGATTTTTTGAAAATTGCTCTAAAAAAGACTGCCTCTAGCCTTACTTCAATTCATAACGAACTGTTCTCACCGGATGAAACTTGCAGGTCAAAGAACCTGATTACATCAAATTGTTCACGCTCGTAAATCTAATGCAAAATATTTTTATATTTCCTCGAAAATGTGTCGTTTGGAGACCAATTTCGAGTCTACTCATAATGCTAGAAATGTTGCATCTGATTTCATGAAGACGTAGACTCTGAAAACTGTGTGCGTCATTTAGCAATCTCAGGAAAATGCCATATTAACTTGTCATGTTTGGGCTCATTCGAATGAATGTAACACAAGGAATATGAATATGTTAATCATTTAGACATTAGAAGAGTCCAATGTCCAATATGTATGGCATCTGTAGTTGCATACATGTATTTCGTTATTGTGTGACATTCCCGTCTCCCGCCCCTCGCCACGCGGCTTGGTGAGAACATAGGCATTTGAACGCGCACGCCGCATCCGATATGAAAAGACCATAGAGATCATAGAGATCATAGAGATCAGATATCTATGCTATTGTTCTCTCTTGTCTAGAATGGAAATACATGTAGATGACTAAGATCGCACCAGTCTGGACCCTTACAGCGGGTCTAGTTTAGGACTTCTCCGTCTTTAATTTGAGATAACTTCTGATGTAATTGCCGCATAACCTACATTTTTCACGTAGAATAAGATCCAAATGAGATGTGTCACCTGTTCGAATATGAATAAAATTGGACCATTAACAAAACCTGTAGACGACATAAAAGAAAAATATAAAAATTGATCTTGTTCCCACAAATTTATGATTCATGCTTCCATTTTTTGCATGATTGATCTTCATAATTTATTGTAAACGATCCTGAGCAGTGATATTCCAGCGTTCTTCCAGACGATTCGACAATCGATTTTGTGATTTCATCTTTATTGGTCGGCATGGTATTGAATTTCATCAATTGATAATCGTTCCGAATGAATGATCTTTTATGTTATCAAGACACTGGTCTCATTCTATTTAATTTCCACTTGTTTACCAGTTTATCAAGAATTTTCTGTTCTATTCGGTAGACTTTTCGTGACTTATCGTCCACAATTATCACTGCAGTTACAATCATTTCAGGTAATTAATTGGTGCGATGATATAACGTCAATGATAGATGTTGTATATTGTTGTTGCATACGTCCAATGTAAGTTATTATTAAGTATTGGATGCACAGAATTAGACAGATCGTCTCTTCTTCTGTTTGACTAGAAGGGAAGCATTGGAACATGTAACGTAAATGAAATGGCACAATCTGCTGACTAAATACCATAGCAATCGAACAATGAGGAGCCAGTTCAACATTAAACACGCCAAATTGTGCAAAGTTTCAGTGTCTGTTATTAACCGGATCACACAGCGAAGAGACACAGACGATCTCAAGTTCTACAGAGAAGTTTGTGAACGTTTTTTCATGCGCCTGCTAACTTTTTTTAAAATGATCGGTGGACCCAACATTATCGAGAAAACTTTTGCGCAATGATCTGAATTCTTCGAATATGAAGGAATCGTGGCGATCGGAGCATTTTGAAGGAATTCAGAGCAATCCGCAAGCGACGCACGACTATTTTTCCTATCTCTGCAAGGTATTAAAAATTTTTCTTTACCCACTTATTAAGTTCCTGCATGTGCCATGTGTTTGAATCAATTTGCACTTCTAGCAAAGTGATACGATTAAACAATCTAATTCTGTGATTGGATGTTTTCCTTCTGATGGATCCACAAGCAGAATTGAAAACTATAATCAGTAAATGACACATTCACAAATGACTGCTTTCAATTAATTTTGTCTCTGTTATGAATACATGTTGGTGATATTTCATGTCCGCTCTAGATAACACAGATATCTAACAATCCGATCTCTGGAAAAGACCTTAAAGGCGACTCGGTAGCTTTTCAAATTTAGTCAAACATAAAGGATGCATCTACAAATATATTTTAGTTTGTTGGCAGTGAGGGTGAAAGAGAGCAGAATGCGCACATAGAGCATACCTGCCAGGTTTTTTAGCGACCGTGGCCAAATCGGCCACAAAGGTAGTCAAACCCGGCCAGAACTAGTTCGTGGTCTCTGTAACCTACTAATTAAGGCAAGCAGCTGCTTAAATTCGACCGTTAGACAGCATTTGATCCATCGATTGTCCATTTGATCGATTTGATCCATGTAGCATGGGGTAGGCTTACTGGTACTCGCAATAAGCAAGAGTTAAATGCTGATTTTCACGAATTTCTATCCAAATTGATTTTCTATCAGGTGATTAGACAGATATTTTTACTTTGATAATATGCTTTGTACACGTTCGGCAAAGATTGAGCAGCAATGCGCGTGATAGTTTATCTAAGATGTAGAATGACTTTGCGATAGATTGGTTATTAAGAATGACAAAAAAAGTGAAATTTAGATAGGCTAGAGAATACGATTCTTGAAACTTATTTGAGAAATGGCAGGATTTCAATAACTGCATGCAAGTTAAAAATTAGTGTCGACGTGCCCTCACTGTTGCCAAGCCAGGTATAAAAATTTCGTAGTGTGTATTATACAGAACAAGTTTCATTTACAGTCAGAATCCATGAACAAAAGCAGCCGAGAATTCAGCAAAAATATTTATTTCCTAAACTTGCAAATGTACTTCCAAATAATTGTGTCTTTCAACGATTCCCTTTTAAAACCGGAAAAACTACAAAAAATGTGCAATTTTTCAGCATGAGATGCAAGTCACTCTGACTAGGCTACTTAAACTTTCTTGCCATCGTCAGCTATCTGTAATTTTATGTGTTCATTTTATAGATAACGGTTCCAACCAACATCACATAAATAGCACTATATTTCTGCACTCTTACAATGCTGAAATTCTTTTAATTAACTGGCCAATTACTAATTCTAGAATGAATCTTGTCAATGGTATTTTGCCGGGATACCGGTCCGGCCAAAGTAAAGATTAGGATAGGTCACTGATGGAAAATAATATAAGGAAGATCTACTGTTCAATAGCATAAAAAGTCCGAGGTAGGAGGCGATGCACTCCTTCCACTGAGTCTCTTTAGACAGAACAAGTTAAATTGACATAACAAACTGAATTCAAAGGCACAGTAGAAGAAACACTAGGAAAATTTAAGAATAAGATGAGAAGCGATGTAATATCATTAGCGTATGCAAATAACTTTGACGCCTCCATCACTGATTCAGATCATTGATATCTGAGCAGAAAATGACGTCTTGAAGTAAATGTAACGTATAATTCCTTACTCAGGCAGAAATCATGCCCGCAGACAAAGTGTCCTGAATAGAAGACTGTACCTGTCTCAATAAAGACCGCCCCGAGCTCTCTTGTGTCGTCCTGGGATTACTGTGAAGCCTCATTAGTGTGATTGAAGAACATTATCACCATCATCAATGCCGGATGCGCTTCATTATTTCAGAGAAAATGTTGAGGATTGACAGAGTGAAAAATGAAATGATGTATGAGAGTGTTGAGATGTGGAGTACTCATCAGAAAAAAATGAGAAATTACGAGCAAAAATCAATTTATCTATGAAAATCAAATATCAGGAAATACATGCTTATTAGAAGCATTACAAATGTAGGATTTTCAAAGTCCAGAAAATTTTTTTTTTCTTTAAGACACTACACTCTGTTTCTGATCTCTTGAGGGAGGGTTAACAATTTTCATTGTCTCAACCATAGAAATAAACTGTTTATCTGAAGTTGAATAGAATGGAAATTGACTCAAGGTCGCGCACATCCGTGGGAACTAAATTGGGGCATGAGCCAACAAAGCTTAGAATTGCACATGTGATTGATTGCAACCCAATGATTCAGCCGTTGACTAGTGTACATGTATATAAGAGAAATTGCTTGCGATTTCTGTGCCACAATCGTGTATGGCATTAAGCTTTGCTTCCATCCTAGATGCTTTATCGTTATCAATTTCTAAGGTCTCATGTGTCGACGACAAGTACTGCCCGATAAGGACATCAATTCATTCAAATGAAAATATGACGGGTACAGCTCTTCATCTTTTTGAGGCTCTTTTTTTTCATTTATGAGGTAGGCAGTTGAATGAAAGCACCAATGACGAGCTGTGCTGTCCTTCGCCCTCAGAAGATTTAAGTACTAAAGCCCATACTTGACAATAATTCTTATTGTCTTCACTGCACCACGACCCATGAGTGCAAACCACGCAGATCAGACATCTTTTTCTATTGACTCAACAGGCAGCACCACGCAGATCAGACATAATCTCTATTGACTCAGCAGTCAGCACCATGCAGATCAGACGTCTTCTCTATTGACTCAGCAGGTAGCAACACGCAGATCAGACGTCTTTTCTATTGACTCAGCAGGCTTGGGAATGGACTTGAATTTGCTAATCCGATCGACCAAGTCTCGATGTATCGGGGATAGTCAGTCAGGTCCACTGTTTTCAGCTCACGCGGCCCTCGATTAGTGAGCTGGATATAGTAAATGCAGTAGATCTACTCGTAGACAGTGTGCATTAATTGTTGACATTTCTCAATATCATACATTTGAATCTGTAAACTTGATAATCTGCAGTTTGACACTTATCATGAGCTGAGAATGGTCAGCAATGCTGCATAATTTTTGGTAATAGATAGTAAAATCACAAGAACATTTTACTTCTAAATAAAACTGGTTTGATTGCTAAATTATGAGAAACCTGGTAGATTTTAAAGTAAAACGTACACTGTCCATACGTCTGTTTTTTCTTTCTAAATTAAGTTGCCGATAACTATGATTTTGAGGCTACTTTTTGCATGTGTTGTTGCACGAGAAGATATTCAAATTTCATCATTTGCAGTAATTTGCGTAAGTATTATTTTTCGGCATTATTTCTAGATTTCATGTTGGTTGCTTTTTCGCGTGATTCGTGCGTATGTGTGTAAGAACCTAATCTCGGATTCAAAGTCAAAAGTCAAGAACGTACAGAGTCTGTGCGTACTTATTGTAGCATACAGAAAATACGTCGATAACATTGGATAACATGGCACTTGACAATTCATAATGATCACTGTTTACAACAAAATCAGATGAAGAAAAATTGCATCAAGAAGAAGCCAGCGACGCTAGAAGGAGAGGACCTACAAATATGTTTTGTCATTGTGCATGTATGCCTAGATCACGACATGTTGATTGGATGCAACAAACGGAAAGTAGAAATCATCTATGTAATGTCTGGAGAAATCTGTTTTTGTAAGATACTGTCACTTTCGTAAAACCCTAACATTATTCACGTTGACATACAACAACTTTTATTGAGCGAGAGGTCAAGAAGCGACAAAAGAAACGGCATTTATTAAAAAAATGATTTTCCTTGATTTTCTAGGAAATGATGCAATTAATTGAGAAAGTACATGTATATAAGCAGTAATGCCTACAGTCACAGCGTATGGTCGAATGTGGTAAAACTGTAGGCTAAAATGGACTTAAAGGAACTTTTTAAACATGACTACTCCAAATATTACCGCAAGGTTATTTAGTTAAAACCTATACAAGCGCTTGAAATTTTAGATTTTCTAAAAGCAGCTGGCCCTTTTATATAGATGTCTTTCCCCTATAGCGTTTCTACATTGGGAATCCCTTTTCTGAAACTAGCTTCTTAAATTCCATTTTCCATTTTTAGTGGCTCAAATGCCGTCATCATCCAAATGTTTGATTTACATCAGAAGCTCTGTGGAACGTAAGCAAGGTTACTTTGAACTTCCTGAGATGCCGTATCCACCAACAACCGTCTGCGTATACCACTTCGGCGGATTTGCAAATGAACGCGTCAAAGTTACATTCCGAGGTGTACGACTGGATAATGTCAGCAACAAAGGGTGAGAGACGAATTTCAGCAGACTTCGAAGTTAATAAATTATTTTATGCTTGTCGCAATAAATGTCATATACTTCGGTCGCAGATGACTAGACAATTTTCAAACGCCAACATTCTCCGACTTTGCAGGTTTGACGATGTTTCCCATTATTAAGGATCGCACAGCGCCAACATTGACGATCATAGACGTCACCCGGATTGAGTCCCTTTTACATGCGACCAGCGGAAACAGAGTTACTGCATGTTTTTCAAGACCAGTCTTTTCTTTTATCATTCACCTTGCATGCTAGCCCTTGACAGATGCGGACCATTTTCTCATAAGGTAGCCATTGCAGGGCCATCGAAGTATATTTCTTCTCATTACATTGGATATTGTCTCGATTTTAAGTATATTCTTCAAGTCGTCTGGAGTCACACATACAACTTATCAGGTGTATTTCCACCCTCTTCAGACGTCTATATACTTTCAGAGTCCATGTCTCGCTTCCATGCATAGTAACTTCCCGCACACACGCATCATGGACTCTCCCTTCCCTATGGAGAGAAGTATTACGTATGGTGAGCACAAAACTAAGCAATTTCTATATAAACTAAGAGAAATTTGATTTGACTAAGCACCTAATTGAATTGATTTTGCGTGCAATGGCCGTCTATTTCTGGCTAATATTTGATGATAGAGGCAAACTGATTGCAATATCTATGAGATGTGTTCGTTGTTCTACCACGGAATCTTCAATATGCTTAGGATAAGTAAATCTTTAAACAAATTTTCAACGATTTGTTTCTATTCGCTCATCACGACCCGATTCGACTCGACTCAAAATTTGCCGATTCGCAGGTCCATAGTTAACAGCGATATCTTGTTGTTACACGCACTTAATGTATTTAGCGCATGGTAATGTGAAAAAGTTCAAATAGGGCTGAAAAGATTACTTAAATTTCAATTACTGGCAAGAAAATACATGTAAATAAGAATTTAATAAGTTATCATTTTGCAACTTAAGTCCACATTCAACTGAATTATTTGTCTTTTTTATTCCGGTGTTGCCATTCTTGGTGAACATGCTTAAAATGACCTGTTCAAAGCATATGTGCTAAAGTATTACGTCACAATTTCGTTTTACTTATCTTTGGGTCCATTCCTTGAAATGACGCTAGTAGAGCTAGGTGGTGCACCATGCGTATGGAATACTGCAGTCTAAGAACCAATTGAAAATGCTATGCAGAGATTCGGGTCTTGGTCCATAAATTTCCACTTTTTTTAACTGTTTTCCATCAGAAGGGAGAGCATCACTTCTTTGATTGAATGGCGGCAGGCAGTCACGATAACCCGCTAGCCGCGAGCAGAATTGCAACTGACCCTGACCAAAATTGGAGACAAAGAAAATGTGATCCTGATAAAAGTGGTGAACTGAACAGCTGTGCTTTTTATAATGACGTAAATGTATGCTTGAGTACATTTTTGTACTGTATGGTTAAAGCATCATATCCATTTGTCTCCGTTTTTTAGTCAGAGAAGGATGTTCTCTGAGCGAGTGATGTGTAGACTATGTTACAGCCGAATAATATGCGTAAGAAGATTCTTCCACATCTTCATATATCTACATGTATGGTTTCAATGATGGTGACGATATCGTATCGTCAATAATAGCCTAGCTTTTGAATATACAATTTTTCAGACATTTTCTACTAGCGCTACGATACAGCATAATTCGTCTTACAAAAATCAAGTGAAATCTGCGGTTAATGCTAAGCAGTTTGACAATATTAGAAAACATTTGGTAATTTGGAATTTTAGGGAATTTTTCCAACAATTCAGGGGGACATTTTTTCTACTCGATGCTATTTTCTCGCAACAAATTTTTAAAACTTTTTAATCAAAAAATTTTCGGTGAAATTATCATTCATCATTCATTTAACCCTCAGAGACCTGAGAAGGGTCCAGTGGACCTCTTGTATGAATTCTTAGTTTACTTGTTTAAATCGATATCAAATCACCAGGAAAGTTGATTATAAGTAAACAATATGTTTGCGTGTAGCAAGTCGATATAACTAATCCTTTTAGTGCCTTTCAGCCTTCTCAGAACACATGCGAATGTGTTGCTTCTGTAATTCAACGACATTTAGCACACTATCAGTTATACTAGTAGTCGGTTTTACGATGTTTGCTGTCGCCATGCAACCTCAGATAGTTGATTTTAATGAAATTGATTTATTTCATGCAGCATAACTCTTACATTTGACCATTTTTTCAAGTTTATCCATACCACTCTGAAACAGGCCTAAGGTGAGCCACAATTGCAGCATTTTAAGACCCTCAAAACAGCTGTGGGAATCTCAAACTCATCAATAAATGCTGTGAAAACTTTGGCAGCAGTCTGTTCCTAATGTTGAACTTTTCATTTTGAACATTGATTTATGCTGATTTGTTCATGTAGGCCAACCGGTCATGCTCCATCATGTGCGAAAACAAAATATTCACATTTTGCGATCTTCTAACACAACGCACATGCATCACCATAATGTAGACATTTAATAAATGAATTTCACTCATTATGGACAATCGTGGTTTTTTATTCGATTGTAAAATTTTGTAATGGGAACTTCTACACCCTCTGGACGCCCTTGGCCAATCTAGCATACTTCTACTGATTCAATTGAAATGAAATAAAGCATGCAAATTCATTGTCAAAAATTGATGATGTTGCATGCATGTCAGTGGTTGATGTATCTTCAGCACAAGAAGTAAAATAGAAAAATATGACTCCGGGGTCCCTCTAGTCTGTGAGGGTGAAACTCTGTGAGGGTGGCCTGGTATATGAGGACAATATGATATATTCTTTCAAAAAAAACTCAAGCTTTCTGCAATAGCGGCGAGAAAATTTTGAAGCACTGTAAGCTGATACCCTTATACAAGCAACGCTGATAGAATATGATTTGAGTTTTAGTAACTAGCACTTTTCCTGATCAGTACTAGAATCACTACCCACATCATGCAATGTCTTGAAATGCGTCCAGGCGCTATCTGGCTTCTTTTCCAAATTTTCTTCTTACATATTGTAACTCAACTACTTTTGAACGCTTCGAGTACGGTAGCATAAGTTGTGCAATCCTGTTGTCTTGCCAATTTTGTAATTGAATTCCAGAGTACTGTCCAACTCTAAGTGTATTCTCTCACGTGATTCAATGTGCACCATTGTCAATGTTCGGCCATACCCACAGAATTAGATTCATCTGCGCGCGCTTCGGTTTCCTAGAAAGGAAGAATTGTATGCAACCTTAACATCGAAATGGCACATTACAGAATTGACAACTTGTTCCCTCTCGAATGGATAATTCGTGAATCGCTTGCTATTGGAAATGGCAAACAATAAGCTGCCAGCAGGGGACACCAGAGCCAGTGAGAGATGCGTGCGTGCGTGCTGTGATATCACTTCGCACACACCAAAACACACATCGTCTATAGCTAACATTCGATTCAATGTATGCACTATACAGTAAGCAATGCCGAGGAGAGGATGTGAAAACATCAAGTGAACTAATTTTCATACGCCTGCTACTTTCTTTAAGAATGATCTGAAGGGCCAACGTTATGGAGAAAACGTGTGGGCAATGATCTGAATTCTTCGAATCTGAAGGAATTTTGGCAATCGAAGCACTTTGCTGGAACTCACAGTAATCCGCAAGCGACGCACGACTTTTTTTCTATCTCTGTAAGGTATTAAGAATTCCTTTTTGCCCACTTAATAGGTTCCTCTATGTGCCGTCAGTTTCGTATTAATCACACTTCTAGCAAACCGAAGCAGATAAACAAAATATTTAATTCTGTGGCCATACCTCATGATGAGAATCCGCGAAGGATCATGATAGAATACAGCATCACTTTCATTAGAGATCTTTTCAATCTACGAGTCCATCAGTTTTAGGAGCTTTGCATGTCTGATGATTCCTATAAAGTTTCTACTTGATTTTCTCATTTATATTTCATGCTGCAGATGCAGATCGTACAACGGAGATCGGATAGAGGTATTTGATGGGATAAGCGATGCACAGACTTGGCTGTCTGTCATGTGTGGACAAATTGATCACAAGATCGTCGTCTCAACTGGCTCCTCAATGACTGTGAAATTCACTGCTGACGAGATACGATCTCCCAATGAGCGCGGCTTTGAAGCAAGCTATGAATTCATAGGACAGGATGATTTGCACCGATCAGGTAATGTTTTAGATTAGTTGGTTGCATGGTTCAGTATTTCTTAAATTTTCAAATTCTTATTCGGCCTATACGTATGTAGTGCAGTACTACCTATCCTGATATAGGCTATGACTGAGAATGCTGGACATCGCATTGGCAGCATGTCGAGACCTTCAATTCCGCTGTTTCCAGAAAATCCCGCGTTTCTGCTTTCGCGGTTGCTCCTCTCAAGTAGAGATCCGGAATTGTGCAGGAATGTGCAGTTTCAAAAAGTACATTATTCGGCAAGTGGTGGGTTGGACAGGTCACAGCATCCGAATGCTCAAGATTCGGAGTGTATAGAGAACCCAAGGAATGCGAAACCGCTATGGACCTAACAAGAGAATTTACAAAGACCACATGAAGTGATCTTCGACTGCGTGTTGTATTGACTCATCGAACTTGGAGGCACTCGCTGCATGTAACTGGGGAGACTGCTATACTTGAGAGTTTATTCCCAGTGCCGTTTTTTGTATTCGGTGTAGCAGCCTGGCGTTACTCACTGACTACAGGTACTCCCCCAATGACTTTGGACTAGCTCACAGTTACTCCCACCAGTTCAAAGTTACTCATTTCTATTATTCTCTTTTCCTTGTTCCAGGATGTTTCCAATCTAAATCAGTGCTGCCTTGTCAATCTAAACTTGCCGAGTACGCATCTGCACTCAGATTTCAGAAACATGTAGTCGCTGAGTTGGAATGCGAATTTACATGTAAATCGTATTTGATCAATATAAGAAAGCTTGCCATGTAGTTCGCAGCTCGGCACTTCGTCCGTTCTTATTGAGAGCAATACACACAACTGATTGACATCTGCACATGCATTAAACACATGCTCGATGTCTGTTGATAACTGTTCTACGAAGTGACAAGACTGACAATAACACGGATGAGACAACCAATCAGAAAGGAAACTGACAATTTGCTGCATTTAGCATACTGTATATAGAAAAATCATGATATGTCAGGTTTACAAGTAAATGCATTAGTTATGACAATTAAAAGAATGAATCACTAAGTTAGCACCTAAAAGATAAGGCAGAAATACAATTTAGCCTAATGTAAAGAAAAATCATGACATGCTCATTTTACATATAAAATACTAGTAAAGACAGTTGAAAGAATTAAACTATCACTGAGTTTACACATTAAATGATAAGCAAAAAGTCAGAGAAAAAATCATTTAAATGAATAGTTGAATACATAATTTAATAAAATAAAATAAGTAAATAGAAAATAGAAATTAGAAAAATATAAATACAAAAAAGGAAAGGTACAGTGAAAAAGTACTACAGAATCGTTGTACAAAAAATAAAAAAATGCAAAGACTGGGATTCGACGTGATATTGCCGCTAATTTAATGGCAAGTTTTAAGTTTCGCCGCATAGTTGCTTTCATTCTGTGTAAATGCGCTCTTCATCTCATTTGTGTTGAACTTGACCGAAACGTCCGCTGATATACGAAGGAGTTTTTGGTTTATCGGCCTTTATTTTGTAAGAGAGAGTGGAAGAAATAAAAGATTTGATATATGCAAAAATTCAATGTGCACAAATACAAAAAAATACATGTAAGCTTACAGCAAATACATATGTACATTGTTTGTACTAACTTTCGTTGCGCGGTATTGTCAAACCCAAAATCAAATGGCTAATAGCCGCAAGCATTTCTTGCTTGAAATATTCTGTAAATTGAGCGGAATTTTGATTAAAAAAATCAGAGCTTCATGCTCTTATCATGCAGTCCTTCTAAGATTCAAATCAAAATATTTATTTGTATAACTTGAATTGTGTACATGCAGCATTAATAGAAAACCCAAGTTTTGCATCATTTATCCAAGGTCATCCCAAAACCGAAGGTTCAACATTGTTCCGGAAACGGCACGTTTCACCACTAGGAAACCTCAATGTTTTCGTGGCGAATGAACACTAATATTGTCATTTCGTACATTTGATTCTGCCCACTATGTTCATAGTTTATGTTTTAGGTACTTTGCCATACCTTTTATTCTATGCTATTTTATTTTTATTTTTTTGCGGAAAACGCCTCAAAATAGGTATAAAATTTTTCAATTGTACGACGTTTCGGAAGTCGTGGTCGCGCACAAATGAACCAAATCAGGCTTAACAAACATCAAATAGCAAATCGAACATAAACATACTCACCCTGGATTGGTAGATTTTAGGTGGAAAATGGTAAGAATAAGTAAAGACAAATAAGCACACGAGTGACTGCCGAATCCACTTTCATAATGAAGGAAGCCAATTTAATGAATGGGTGTGAGGGGATGGGTATTTTATCCTTCTTCTCATAGTTTCGTGCGCTTCTTGAAATGCCATCATCAATTCCTTTTCACTTGTACATAGACTTTTGCACAGCCATATAATTTACTTTTCTTCATGTGCTTTTACACGCAGATGCTAGGTTAAATAACATTTCTTGATTTTTTAGGTATTTCATCCTTCTGTAGTGATAGATGCCTGTAAATTTACATTAGTTACGGCCTACATTTAGATTTTGTATATTATGCTCTTTGATGCTTGTAAAGCCTGATTTAGTTCATTTGTGCGTATCCAAGACTTCCGAAACGTCGTGCAATTAGTAATTTTATACTTATTTTGAGGCGTTTTTCGCTAAAAAAGAAAAATAAAATCATATTCCTAGTTTAAGTTATGTAAACTTTGCATAGTGTGGTCATGATAGCTTGGATCCTTCTTTCTCGGCTCATTTGAACTATTTTTGAATTTAACTGCATTCCTTTTACTTTCAGATTTCATGAAATTAGATGAACGCATGAAAGATGAAGATTCAACGGCACATTCTTCGGGTAAGAAATGTTCATACTTGTAGTTACTCGTTCAACTTCATTGAGCAACAAAGTATCAATTTGCTTGTTACATAACAGAAACCCTCCATTATTCATCGTTTCAAGATTTCTTGAGGTTCATTTCACAACTCGATGCCATGACTTCTGAAATGCGATGGAAATAATTGAGTTGATTTCAATTAAGTCGCATCAGGCATTGGACATCAATTTCCGTCTCATGCCTCCGTCGGGCATCACAGGTTAGCGCTAAAGCACTATCGCATTAGCCCACTATGAAGGTTGGATCTTGGGTGTTGGTAAATCTTAGGGACACAAAAGTGAAATTGACCTTTGCACACAATTGATGCATCTAGGTTTCAGAGAAGCAATTTTATTGATATTGAAGCTGGAATTTTAACTTAAAAAGTAAAGGTTTAATGTCACTACTCCCCATGCTGAGGACTTGAACGGTGCTGACATGGTCAGACTTTATTGGATTGTTGTGGCTCTTTTAGTCCGGATACCCTTCCTGCCGACTTCCAATTACACTTTCGGGGTTCGAACTCTGGACGGAAAGATCGCTAGGCTATGCACTGAACCACAGTGCATCGGAAACCACGCATTTTCTCATCAGCTCAGACATTTTGACGATTACTTAGGCCACTGTTCAATCACTGTTAATTCACTGCATGTCCTTAAACATCTGTTCCACATTGCTGAAGCGGTTTCATTGCATGCTGAGTTCTTCTCGAATTCCAATGTGCACACCGCATGTAAATCCGACTCCAGTCTTCTTATATCCTATAAACCGGGGACTTTGCGCTGTTAAATTTTCACGAATCGGCAAAAAAGACGAATTTTGCGACTTTTTATTGTCTTTGTAAATTGCCAGAAAATAATGCATTCACTACGAATTCTACATATCGAAATGCTCGGCTATCGGCTATGCTCAGGGATGTATGTGCATCTACAGTACATGTACATTCTACTCGTAGTATCTGGACTTGACACTGAAGTCGGTGTACCTTAGTTGGTCAACGCTGCTATATCACAGCCACAGAAATAGATTCATCTGCGCGCGCTTCGGTTTCCTAGAAAGGAAGAATTGTATGTAACCACAGAATTAGATTCATCTGCGCGCGCTTCGGTTTCCTAGAAAGGAAGAATTGTATGTAACCACAGAATTAGATTCATTTGCGCGCGGTTCGGTTTCCTAGAAAGGAAGAATTGTATGTAACCTTAATATCGAAATGGCACATCACATCACACAACTTGCTCCTTCTCGAATGGATAATTCATGTATCGCTTGCTATTGGAAATGGCAAACAATAAGCTGTCAGCAGAGGACAGTAGAGCCAGTGAGAGATGCGTGCGTGCTGTGCTATCACTTCGCACACACCAAAACACACATCGATGCCTGGCTTCGATTCAATGTATGCACTATACAGTGAGCAATGCCGAGGAGAGGATGTGAAATCATCAAGTGAACTAATTTTCGTACGCCTGCTACTTTCTTTAATAATGATCGGAAGGGTCAACATTATGGAGAAAACTTGTGGGCAATGATCTGAATTCTTCGAATCTGAAGGAATTTTGGCAATCGAAGCACTTCGCTGGAACTCACATTAATCCGCAAGCGACGCACGACTTTTTTTCCTATCTCTGTAAGGTATTAGGGATTCCTTTTTGCCCACCTAATAGGTTCCTCAATGTGCCATCCATTTCGTATTAATCACACTTCTAGCAAACCGAAGCAGATAAACAAAATATTTAATTCTGTGTAAGTAACCTTAATATCGAAATGGCACATCACAGAATTATACAACTAGCTCGAATGGATAATTCGTGTATCGCTTGCTATTGGAAATGGCAAACAATAAGCTGTCAGCAGAGGACACCAGAGCCAGTGAGAGATGCGTGCGTGCTGTGATATCACTTCGCACACACCAAAACACACATTGTCCTAGCTAACATTCGATTCAGTGAATGCACTATGCAGTGAGAAATACCGAGGAGAGGATTTGAAAACATCAAGTGAACTAATTTTCGTACGCCTTCTACTTTCTTTAATAATGATCGGAATGGCCAACATTATGGAGAAAACTTGTGGGCAATGATCTGAAATCTTCGAATCTGAAGGAATTTTGGCAATCGAAGCACTTTGCTGGAACTCACATTAATCCGCAAGCGACGCACGACTTTTTTTCCTATCTCTGTAATGTATTAGGAAAAAAAGAAAATTGCATAAATGAAGGTTTAAATCAAGTCTATGATGTAATAGGAAATTGTATCCGTGATGATATACTTTTGTTCCGTGAGGACAGCATGTTCGTTGTTCCTGGAAACTATCTGTTAAGTAGTGGATTGGTATATTCTGTTACATGGAAAAAGTTTACGAAAGGAAAGTTTCTGTTGATGGAAACTTGTTTCTAGCCTCGTCTACTTTCTATGAATTCCCAGTATTCTTGACCGTGCTTTAATATATCGTATAATTGTGAGCGATTTCAGTGACATTTCCGATTTTTACTTCTTTGTTAAGATTTGTTTTTTAATACACTGATAAAACTGTACATCAACTATCAAAACTGCTAAAAAAAGCATGTTATAGAACTAAAAAGCAAATTTGCTTCAGTAGTAACATTTTTACGGAAAACATCATCTTATTGTAAAAACTGTCAGTATGCAAATTACCTAGTAGTATATGCAAGATAAATTTCGCACACTTTAAAATATTCATGTGTCAAATAAGATCTCAACACTATGAGGAGTTGTAAATAATAAAACGTCTATTATTGTAAAATTCTGTACGATGATTAAAGCATAGGAACTGATATAAAACGTCATAAAACGTCCGCGCACGTTATCCAATTTAGAAATATATCGACCTATTTGTTTCTTTTGAGTTCATTGATACGAATGACCATTCTAGCTCAAGCACATCGATAACAGGCTCCGCGCTACTTATGTTTCCAGTTTAAACAAAGTTTTTATTATTATCATCATCAGCAAATAAAAACACGTTATTTCAACATTAACAAAACATCCCAATCGATCTAACTCACAAATACTAGTTAGAAAATTTGGACATCAAATCAAAGTCACTTTCAGCTGTAGGCCAAACTACATACTTATCGATTGCCTAAAATGTTGAATCATGTTAAATGAAGCCACAGTAGCATTTGTAGTAGAAAACAATGTTTAGATGCATACATGTAAGCAGAAGAAATAAGCCATCGGAACTTCAAAAAATGTCTTGTCAATTCATAACCCCAAACAAAAGAATATTTTTCTGAAACCTTCATCCGCGCACGTTCAGGTCCATCCGCGCAGGTTCCGCGCACGAGCAGTTCAAACCCCTCATCCGCACTGTACGCGGAACCGCGCAGCGGTGGCAACGCTGATATCGGATGCATGAGAGAAGTGGATTCCGCAATCTGCGACGGACAATAGGAAACACACGGAGATAGGAACGCACTACAGATAAATGGACACAGAGAGAGGCCGTGGACTGCATCGAGAGGCACAATTTCCCCAAATCGCTGAGTAATGACCGTTAAGAACAATTTTTGGCGAATTCTTCAGTTTTACCGATGACAATGGAAAAATTCGCAGGATGAAAAAGCAGGTACCATAGGGTAGGGATATATAGGTAGAGTGTCGACTCAAAAAAGTATCTGTATACAGTGAAAATTTTTATATCAAAAGATTCAGTTTCTTGCGGAGATTGCGTTCCCGTGGTCCAAAAATGATTTGAGCACTTTTGAAAAAAGTCAAAATTTTCCAATATACATACTCCCGAGATGACTCTCCTAAACAAGTAGTATGAAACAAGTTGGATATCAAAAGAAATGAGTATTTGCTAATAAGCATCCTAACTTAGGGGAAGTCAAGCTGATTATCAAGGGAATTTCATGATCAGTATTATAATGAAAGTCTTCATGAAAAAGTTGCGATATCATTCGTGCTTTCTTGGCTGAAATTTCAAGTTTTTAATTCAATTTTCAGCAGCATGATTTTATGACTCACTAAATTCATTTTTCATCTCTTGAATCTGAATAGTGATGTGGAACCATTTACATCTTTCAAAGTTGAATGAAGTAATTTTCTTTGATTATTTGATTTTGCTCTGCAAGTGACAGGTTGCCTGCGATATGACCACGCTAAAGAAAATACTCTTGAGGTTGAGCATGAAAATAATAGGAACCCATCGAATTGCTAATTTAACAAACATTACCTCTCCAAGGCTGTCATAACACGGACGATCTGTAAAATAATATCATTTCCTTCGCTTTATGCTATCATGATCAGTCAATTCCGTTGTAATTTTTTCAAAACTGCATAAATGTGCATATCTCACATTTGGAAACAATTCCGACTGTATCTCCCTTGAGTTCATATAATAAAATCAAAAGTGCATACACATTGGGGATTTAATAAATGCTGAGTTACCACTATACCTAACATACTTACTCTATGGCTGGTACTATTCGCAAGAGCAGATGATAAGGAATATTTCGGTGTAAAAATATACAAAAACCATTAACGGAAACAGTCTGGAAATTGATAATTGGAAGCGATGAAGGACTAAACGAGCAGGAGAAATTTCGTCCGCACGCTATGAAGTCAACCGAAGTTATGATCCATGTACAATATATTGTCTGAAATTTCATTGAATCAAAGCATTCACTGCAATAGCAATCATGCCTAGCTTTTTCAAACATCAATGAACCTTACAGCCTCAGCCGTTCCTGCAATGTACCATCAGCATGGCCGAGTGAAGAAGATGCGATATCGTCTATCTCTATACCATGGACTTCTGTTCGGTTCCTCGGCCATGCGAGTGCAGTCGCGGAATCAGGGGTGCTGGTATCCTTTATTGCTTTAATCATTGTCATTCGCTAGATATCCTTGCTATATCGATAGTTTTAGATGTCATGCTCATGATTTTCTATTTGGACTTCTAATTAGAAATCCATGCCCTACCTTTGTGATCTAATCCATCTCCTTGGTCCAAAAGCATTATAAACCACGGATGTCTATGAAGCATAGAAAGCGCTTTTATAACACTTTCTATATTCCATAAGCATCCCTGATAAAACATAGAAGGAATCATTTTTGTTATCTCTTACTAAGCGATATAATGGCCTGAAGCTTGATAAGTATATTAAATACTGGCCAAGTAGTCATTGCTCCAGTCAATAAACGCAATCACCACATATCTTGAATGAATCAATCAAAAAGCCTACTCCTGCACGCTTCACAAGTGAAGGATTGCTCATCATTTAACAGTTCGAGCTTAATTCAAGCACCGCGCTATTATAGCATTTCACTAGTAATAATCTTCACGATTGCAATCTTTCTCACAATATTTGGTTTAATTTCAAACATCATTGCCATCTTTGTTCATAAAAGAACAAGTAAAGCCCACTTGATTGGCATCAGATCAATTTATTATCAAATCGTGAATTGGATGTTTCTTAGTAATGCAATTATTTTATCAGGAAATCTCTCAAGCATTCCAGCGCTTATTATTTATGATTTTGGACTACCTGTAAGTCATATGCAAACAATCATACTTTCACATTTGTATAGTCTTTCAAGAAGTATTGCAACCGGGACCCCTCCTGATCCATATTTTCTAGCAGTAATTAACATCATGCACATCGTTGTGATAAGAAATCCGTATCAACATTTAAGACACTTATATGTCTATTGCATTGTTGGAATAGGATTTTTAATTAGAGCAGCTCTTGGAATTGCATTTGGATTTTCACTTGGATTTGAGTACTGCGACGGTGTAATCAAGCACCATATCAGCTATGTTAAGACTTACAGATCCATTGCGGTTGCACTGACACTGTCAGAAATTGCTTGCGATATTATTGTTGTTATATGCACTCGGTCGTTAATCAACCTCAGTCGAGAGAATAAAAAGAGTGGAAGAACAACATCGAAGATTTACCTTCGCCGTAAATCGGAAACAACTTCATGTTTTTCGAATTATATTGTTACGCTGAATATTCCTGTAATCATTGTCGATATTACGATGGTATTGTTGTCTGTTTCTGTGTTATTGGGCAGACTTTTTTTCCAAATTCCATTTGTTAAGCATATTATGATAAGTATTATCATCCTGCTCTTCGCTATCAAAAATCTGGCATTTCTGGCAGTGTATCATCACATAAACAAAAGCTTTCGCATGCGGTTTAACAAGCTCTTTTTCGTTCCCAGTACCAAATCATGTGGTGAGATCTGGTCAAGCAGCATGTTAACATGCATCACAAAGGCAAAGATAAATGAAATGCACCGTGCGGCCCATAGAGAAAGTGCTGTTTCAGAGTCATTTCATAAATCTTCAGGCCTGTAGCTAGACTTTATCGTAGGACTTCATAATTTTTAATTTTGAGAGCATCAACTTTAGAGATAAACTTCTCTGTAATTTTCACGTTAATTTCAATTTAATTCATTGTTTGCTGTTGATACTATCTATGATGATTATTTGATATGAGTATCATTTGAAAATTCTTTTCATTGCAATGATTCCATCTGAATTAGCGAACCTTCTGAAAATAGAAACACTTTATTTTCATATACCGTCGTTATGATCCGCAATAATTTCTAGTGATCAAGAGAGAATGTCTTTATTTTCGAGAAGGTACTTTAAAATAATGAACTCCGTTGGAATGCGCAAAAGAGTGAAGAAGTCAACGAATAATTATCATTGTATTACTTCTATTCCTTTCCGCATATCAAAATGATCCAAAGTTCTTGAAAGATGCGCAAGTTCTTTATACATCAGTGACAGTTCCTTAGTTCTTCAAATTTTATTTCCAATTTGTATATAAATGCTCAATGGAACTTGATTATATACTGTAAACTGTAGACAGTCAAAAATCAGACAAAATAACAGCCAAAATGATCAGACAATTGCAACAGACAATGAACAACCAATAGTGGCTGTTCAGAGCAGACAAGATGAGACAATTATTCGCCAAAATATCAGACAATTCTGTCTACTTTTCTAAAAGTATTGTCTCTCAAACTCAAAAGCCGGATTTCATAAAGCAGTTCTAGTATGGAACGATTCTAGTGATAGAACTGGTTCTAATTAGCACCAGTGCTAAACTTCAGTTTCAAAAACGAGTTCTTTCCTTCATTGTTCCAGAAGGAACCGGTTCCAGTAAGCACTAGGAAGAATTCTCTAATGACGATGTGATGATGTCATGACTTACATACTATCATTGTCATTGGAATGTGATTGGTTTAACACTAGTAAAGTTGCTCAATCCTTGTCGACGAACAGCTGTAGATAGCTTACTAAGATGTCAGCGCGTAAGCGAGGAGAAAATTTTAGTGTTGGCGAAAAGGAATGTATAGTTGATTTTATCGAGAAGAATCCAATCGTCGAAAGTAAAGACACATCGGTCAAGACACAACGGCTAAAGAAGGCGAAATGGGAGGAGCTACGAACACTGGTAGATTCCCAGTTCACGACGAAACGCTCTGTAGATCAGCTTAAAAACTATTGGAAAAAGCTGAAATGCAACATAAGGAAAGTGGCCACCGAAAACAGAAAAGAATCCTTTAAAACGGGTGGGGGAGAAAATCTGACCAAAGACATTTCAGCTGAAGAGAAAAGAATCATGTCTTTGGTAGCACAAGACATAGAACCTTTGCCGAACCAGTTCGACGATGACGCGAAATCAATCGACGAACGTGAAGGTAGTTATTCAAGCCCATCTCAATCTAGTGCGAACCCACGCAAATTCAACCAAAAGAAAAAGAATCGAAATACAATCACGTCACAAAATTTCTATGATCTCAGCGAAAAGAGATTGAAAATAGAGGAACGAAAGGCAGAAGCAATAGGCAGAGAACGAATAGCAGCGGTAAGTTTGAGACGTTTTGTTGCACTTATATCATGAATAGTTTAGAACTTACATGTAGATGAATAATGATTCATTTAGCTTTAAAATATGCGGTTGCATTTTAGGAATGTAATTTATGTATATTTATAATGAATGCATATTTAGTATATACATGCTAAACATATGTATCATACAAAAGATAACCTATTCATTTTTTATCTAATATTATATAACATCACGTGTAGATGGTTTTCATTTCGTTTACATGTATTGCTGCGTTATATTCCTTATCAAACTGATTGATAAAAGAGCATTAATTGCTAGAATGAATGCTTTCATAGATAACGCGTAGTATGTACAGGAAAACAGATATTTTTCCTTTTATGCATAAAGCTTAATGGATACGAAATTAATGCTTTGAAACTAAATATGTATAATAGAATTTCTAAAGGCTATCTGTACGTGAATTAAATTGCATTATTAAAGCTCATCAAACACGACCGCACACATAAACTTATACAAAAGTGTACGCGCAAATCCGGTTGAAGATGAATATTAACTACGACAATCAGCTGATGACGTTTTTCACCCGTAAAACGTTGCACCAGTGAAATCATGAATAGCAACTTAACCTCTTTCTCTTTTTCCTTCAGGCATTGGAATTCTTAGCCGCCAAGGAAAGCAGACCTATCGGGTTTGTGGCTCAACTGAACAGTGATATTTGACTTCTAAATACATGTGTTTTGTGAAATACAAATGAAATATGGGTTTTCTATTGTTTTACTGGGAAATTTTGTGCAGATTCCGAAGAATTTTATTGCACACTTCAAAGTAATCATATGCAATATGTAAATTTCATAGGTTTATTTAGATAATTGACCGAATGATAATTGATATTCCGATTATATTTATGAGTTATTGGAAATGCCGATATATCAATAGGTACTTGAGTTATGCGATTCAGAGCACGATACATGAAAAGAGATTACTTTTGTCGATTAATTCTGGGTGTATTAAGTAATAATATAAGTATTGATACGAACATTATTATCATATTGGAAGATCGTGGGTTCAAACATAGAACGCCATCGAATGCCGTCGAGAATGGTAAGTTGTTTCCTTTGTTATTCTGGCATTCATTCACAACATTTACATTTGTAAGCATTGATGTAATACTAAATAATGAAAATAATTTGTTGCATTAAATAATAATGTTTATTGTTATCAAGTTATATATGCACTGTAAAGTTCTTTAGAGAAATATACTAAATTTTAGTTGTTTATAAATGATTATAATAATAAATATAATAAACCTTCACAAAACATTATTAGAGTGCAAACTACATTATAAGGATAATCTTTATTCAAAGGTCTTCGGATTGTCGTTTTTGATAAAGACTGTTGAGAGGTATTTAGAGTTATGTGATAGGTCAAAACAGCGCACTTTGGTGATATTTTGAAGCTGGTAAGTTGTTTATGAAATTTTTGTTATGTCAATAGACATATATATTTTGTCCATCGTTGTAATGTTATTTAATGCAATGATTGATGAACAAAAAAATAGCACGCATGCATTGCTGATTAGTCCCACTGCATACATTGCGACTAATGGTTCCATTAATGTACCTAATTAGGCTACATGCCAAAAGCGTAACGACAAATAAAAATCTCAACAAAAGAATAAAAAGACTGCATCAATATATTAGTGATCAAAATATCTCTCAATCAGTCGACGTCGGAATCGCAAACCTCTAGCATCATCGATCTGGACATTGTCATCATTATGATCATCCTCATCTTCCACATTTAATTCGATTAGCTCATCGCCGTAGTTAATAGCCATGTTGTGAATCACTGCCGTTGAAAAGATGAGATGCGGAACTTTACTTATGTGAAGACAGAGACCATATTTGAGGCAAGGGAAAGTTCTTTCAATGATAGATCGCGTTATTATATACATGGGCGTAATTGTAGCGCATTTCGGCTACGTTTTCCGGATTTGTTACAGGAGTTAAGATAGCAGTTGTACACGGATATCCACTATCTCCAAGCAAATAGCCATCATATACACCACTTTCAAATTGTGCGCACGCACGCGATCCGTTCCATATCCACGAATTGTGGACAGCACCAGGCCAGCGTGCAACTATGTTTCAAATTTCAAAATTTGCACTGTCAATTACTTGAACATTAATTGAACACCAATGATGTCGATTTATAAATTTACCACCACTATGTGGAGCAACGTTGAAGACGAGTCGTACATGCGTACAATCAATCACACCGATTACTCCTGGGAAGCATGCTTTCTCGTAGAACGAAGTCTTCATTTTGCGTATTTCTTCCGTAGTGCTCGGCATACGGATGTAATGGTTAGATAAAGACGCAACACAGTCAGACACTTGCTTGATAATCCGACAGACGCTTGCTTTGGAAATGCCATGTAAATCACCAATTGAAGTGTAAAAATGTCCAGATGCTAAAAATCGAAGAAACACGAATATTTGATCCTCGGGAGTTATTGCGTGGTTCCGACGAGTTGATTTTTCAAGTTGAGAACGAATTTCTTCAATTAGGAGATGCGTTGTTGCTCTTGACAATCGATACCTCCTAGTAAATTCTGATTCACAGTAATGGTCAAAAGCGTTTGTCCTATCTCTGAACACTCTTTCATGACGAAGACTTCTGAGCATAAAGATGTAACCAGCTATGTCTCGCGTTTTTGATTAAGTGATTTTATTTTGTCTTGTATTGCTATTCATACTAAAGTTATGATTCATTTGACGCAAGATAGAACCACACGGGAGTAGTTCCAGTCTGAGGTTCTAATATCGTAAATTATTTCCTCAGATAGAACCGTCCGAAGTAAAAACATCTTCATGAAACAGGGGTGGTTCTAAAATTAGAACCGGTTCCGCGTGGAACAGCGTTTTGAAACTAACCATGTTCTAAAATTACGACTTTAGCACTAGTTCCGGACTAGAACCGTTTTATGAAACCAGGCCGAAGTGTTTAAATATGATCAAACTATTCATCATCAGCTAATGGTAACTAGTCACTCCTAATCACATAGGTTCTAACTCTGCTCCACTCATTCATACTCGTATTATGAACAACTCTGATACTTTACAACTCCGTTGTGTTAATGTCAACTTTAGGGAATTATATAGACCCTTAAAAGCTGTAAAAAACATTGTAAAAGCAGAATTAAAAGATGACATCAATACGTCAAATATCCAGACCTGTTTTTGCCATGCCTCAAGGTGTATACAAGGAACCCTACTTATTTACAACATTGTATATTCCATAATTGAAAATTATCAAAAATACCATCCAATTTCATTAAAAGTGTATATATTAGTCATAAGTAGTATGATAGGCAGTAAACGCAATAATGTAAATTAGTTCGTGCGATGAGACAAAAATTGTCTGACAAGCAGGAAATTTGTCTGATAATACGCAGTAAGTGCCAAAATACTGATGTGGCTCACAAATTGTCCGATAAGCGTCTGTTTACAGTTTACAGTGTATTATTTTCTCATGAATTGAAATGATAGTCAAAGAAAAGTACCAAGTACTAAGCTATAGTTTAAGATTTAGAGACAGCATGCAAAGACTAATCCTATACCAGGCGCATTGGTTATAGGCCTAAGTATCAGCAGTTATCAGCAGCATTGCAAGGAATTACATTGCTTTTGTGTGCGACATTGTTATCTCATTAATTCATACACTTTTATAAGCTTATTTGCTATTTTCATTTCTTAGATATGTTTAAATAAAATGTGCATTTGAGTATTCGACACACTTCCATAGAACTTTTTTATTCTATGGCTGCATCAGGTTGGAATAAAAATATATAAGTGTGTATGTTATATACATGGTTAGTCAGAATTACTTGTGGCGAAACAACCAGAAGAGAGCTTTTGCAGAAATCAAAAGGGTTACGTGGTCATGGGTCACCATATCACAACGTTTTTATCAACATGGATCGTACTCGACTCCAGCAGCACCAATTTCGAGTTTCTCGAATTAAGTCTAAACAACCAGACCCTGCGAATGTTGGTTGCGAATCTAGCTAATCCCATACATGGTCTCATCATGGAATCTATCACTTATCGCAGTGTTCCAAAAATCTGGAAAACGATTTCTGTTTCTCCCATTCCCAAAACATCAAATCCCTCCATCCATGATATCCGTCCGATTTCCCTATTGAAAATTCCCGCTAAACTTCTTGAGAAAGTTGTGCTATCATCAGTAAAAGACTTATTGCTGGAATGTTACGCACGGCACCAGTTTGGCTTTCGCCAAAATTCATCTGCCGTGTGTGCATTGGTCTCCCTACATGACTATTTGACGTCTTGTCTTGATGATTTGGAAACCGATGGGGCCATTGTTCTGGCATATGATTATTCGAAAGCGTTCGACACATTGAAATCAGAACACATCATTAATAAGTTAGTCAGCAGTAAATTTCCTCCTGGATTCGTACATTGGGTTACTGATTACCTAACTGACAGGAAACAATATGTGCAAATCGGTTCAACATCCAACTCGGTGACAAGTGTTACATCTGGCATTCCTTGAAGGATCAATTATTGGTCCCTTCCTTTATTGTGTTGCTACAAGCTCCTTCGACTTTGATTCCCTTGATTGTCGACTAACGAAGTACGCAGATGACACCACTTTGTGCATGCCAATTTATAAGTCTGGCGATAATGATCACATCATACGTTATCATCGAGCTCTTGTCAATTGGTCAAACGAAATGGATCTCCAAATAAACCTCGACAAATGCAAAAGTCTCACCGTCCTGAAGAAGTCTTCTCAGCCATCCAATGTAATGACTATTCCCGGTGTTCAGCCAGTTGATTTTCTGTGCATATTGGGAGTCCACTTCAATAGTGCAGCCACATGGACCAATCATGTTGATTACGTTGTTAGAAATGCTTCCCGGAAATTGTATGCCTATCGAATAATCCGTCCAACTTTGTCCCACGAGGATCTCAAGATCGTCTATTTCAATATGATAAGATCTTCAATCGAGTACTGTGCTCCACTTTTTCTTGGTGTTTGTACAACAGATTCTAGCCGCATTCATCGTGTGCAGAATCGCTTCCACAAAATTTTATGCGATCCTGAGTGCAACAATCAATGCTTGCCATCCCTTGAGGACCGCCGCATAGCTCAGTCATTGATGTTTTTGCGCAACATTATGGGCCATGAGCATATTCTCCATAATTTGCTCCCTACTTCGTCTCACACTGGCAGGTTTATTTTGTCCAAACGACGAATTGAGAAACGCAGTCAATCTTTTATTTTACTTGCTTGTTCGATTTTCAACTCTATGTATATAAGATAACTTCAAATTGTACTGATCGATTCACATTCCAATTTCAATAAACGCTTATTATTATTATTATTATTATGTACAATTCATAGCTCATAAAAAGGAGTTTGATTGGAAATACTCATACAAAACCACAAAAAACCTGAACGAACGTAGAAAATTTCAATTTTCAGGGAATAATGTTAATCTATTCCCTGTGTTAACTGTGTAAATAATGTTATAAGGCTTTAATCTGACAAGGAGCACTCAATATTTCGTTGGACAACCTCCAGACTTATATATGGCAGCGAATCTTCAAGGCATTCACAAATTTTGTGCATGCCTCTGATGTCGATTCTAAGCTCACATGACTTCTTTTTTCAAGTCAGACAATGTCTGCCACCATAAATCTTCCATCGGATCATTGCCTGGTCAGGGAAGAAATTTGCGTGAGTTTTCCCTAGGCCAGGCCGTTGTTCTGCTGAAGCCACTATTCAGGCTACACTATTCTGTTGAAATATATTGCAACCGTGGCTTGTCATAAATCGAACCAGTTTGTCCTCCATAATCATTTCGTAACGTTCACTGCCAGTATCAATGTACAGAGTGGCCCAGATATAGCTTGCTAGTTTTGAAAGTATGTAGCTTCAAGTAGAACAGACATATTCTAATGCAGCATGTATCATTTTATAGGTGAAGACACCCCATTTGTTCTCCAAAGATACATCTTGACTTATCTTAAATACTTTTTTCTATGCATGCTCTAAGACATTTTGCCTTTTTCTATAAAAGTCAAACTTTTATACCAGACCTGTTTGAAAGAGCGAGAGAAGCAACAATGTAGCAAACGTATGTAGTAACAATGATCCACTCAATTATGTATGTCATATTGTCCATTAATTCAGCAATCAACTCACATTCAAGTTTCAATGAATAATCGATCAAAAAAACTCATTGCAAGATTGAAGCGCGAGTCAGTGACATTTCTGTTCAATGATGAGTGAAAGATTCACACCACAAGAACATTTTCCAATCGCAGGCTGGTATGAGGCGTAAAGCTCCCCAGTAATCGTAGAAAGACATTTCCGAAAAAGGTTTGACCGCAGCTCAAGTGTTCCATCTTCTGCTACGATTAAGTCCATTCATCAGAGGGTCTCCAAACATATGAACGCTTCAAGTTCTCCCGAAGTCAAGACGGAAGGTATCGAAACCAGAAAAGGTAAGGTTAATAAAGGAGAACTTGCTAACTACCCCAAAACACCAACAAGTAGAGCATCTCGTGAGTTCGGTCTTTCAGGGTAAGCTGTGCAGAGGATCGTCCATCAAAACAACCAGTAATTTCTATACCAAGGAAATGGAAGTCAACAACCGTATCTTTTCTGGATGTGTGCATTTTACGTGGAACGACAGGTTTTACGTTCTCTGTTTTCCGAAAGAATACTCACACCGATCGCTATCTACATCGGGAGTCTTCGCATCCTCGCAGCGTCTTCCAAGGTCTAGTACGTTCCCTTTCTAACCGACCTCAGTTAGTATGTTCACCTGACAACGTGGAAGAAGAGAAGATGCATGTGACGAAAGCACTCAGGAGTAATGGGCATGGTGATGCTGAGAGCGAACGTTGGTGGCGCTGTGCTGATTCAACGACGGATGGCGATGTGAATGAGTCACGAGTAAGGCATTCGATGCCTTATGTAAAGGGACTGTCAGAGAAGATTGCCTCGATTCTTCGGGAAGTTGATGTTAGCGTATCCATGAAACCAACATCAGGTCTTCGCTCACTTCTGGTCAAGAAGAGACCTGAACCAGCCAAGATCTTGGGTTCAGTCTACAAGATTCCGTGCGGAGAAGAAGGGTGCGATTGGATGTATGTGGGAGAGACTCAACGCCCATTGGAGGAAAGACAGAAAGAGCATCAGCGTTCAATTCGCAATATGGATGTACTCCGATCGGAAGTGGCGCAGCACGCAGTGGAGGCGAACCATCGTGTAGCAGTGAGCGAGGTGGAAATAGTGGACAAGGAGCCGGGTTGGAGAAGGCGAATTGTGAAGGAGTCACTGTGGTCTCATCGGCTTCAGTCGCAGAACAAGACTAAGCATCATTTGTGCGATTCGTGGAAGTTTTGACTCTCTTTTTTAATTTCTGGCTTTAGCGTCTTACTTATTATTTTTGTACAGTAGCATACCTTATCTTTTATTTTGTGACTTCAGAGTTAGTTTTTTCTTTGTGTCTTTAACTGTGTTTCAAGCTGTTAGAACTTGGTTAACAGTTCTCGTGTAAGTTGCTTCTTGTCACTTTCCTGACGATGATTGTGTAGAGCGGTCGAAAGATCTCGACAATAAACGATCGGAAAAAACGAACATCTGTTTTGCGGACTCCCTAGAAATTATTGCAATGAATAGGGATCCGTTGTTTCAAACAAAACAACCAGTACCCTTATAAAATTAAACAACTACATGACCTGACGTCGGAGCGTCATCAAGAGAGTAAACAATTTATGGAAGACTTTGGCCAGGCTTGTAATAGTGCTTCTATGTATTGTGTTATTAGGCTCTGAAAATGTTTCAATTTTATCTCAACTGTCTTTAGATGTAGGCATTCAGCTACTAGATGGAGTTCTGTGAACGACAAGACCAACTTCCATCTCAGTGGCGAGATCAACAGTCACAATTGTTGTTATTGCAGCTTCAACAACCCAAACTTCAAAACGAAGGAACCCTCTCCTGTTAGTAAGATTTCTGATGACATCGCAACAAGTCGTAGAGATGATTATGACGGAGGACATATAGAATGATAGTCAACATGAATCATGTTGAATGACAGCATTAATGCTAAATAAATTAAATCTTTTCTTACAATTCTTTGTTTTTATCTTGTGTCCATTACTATTTTTGATGGAAAATTGTAGAGAAATGATGCAATATCATATAAAACAAGTCATATTAAATGAAATGGGACATCTTTGGCTTTGAAATGACACATCATGTAATGCGATAGGTAAACCATGACTCTAGTTAGATGGATTTGGAAATAGTAAGCTATATCTGGGTCACCCTGTACTACTGTCATTTTTCCAGAAATGCAAGTGCTTCAGAATGATCCAGAATAATTAAAGAAGAAGTAGGCCTTTGTCCGCAATGCCTGGTGAATGATTGATTATCTTTCTAATGTGCGGTACAGCGGATTCAGCGGTGATTCACCACAAAGTCTTCGAGTAACTTTCAGACTACAGTTTTCCAACTTGAAAGTTGTCTCATCACTGAACATTACATTTTAAATTCATTGACTGTCCAGTGTTGATAGTGACGACAAAAAGATTTTCCGACTGTTTCGAACAGGTGACCCCACTTCCATCGATAATGAAAAGTTCTGAATGATGCGGTTTCCACAGCGATTAAAGAGGCTGTTTCACTTCTTGCTTCAACTTTTGTGAAGAGATTTACATTCATGTTCTGATCCGTTGTGGGGCTTACAGCTGTTGTTTAATCACCCCCGGCCCATGTTCTAGGTGTCCCTGTTCCTGACACTACAACTAAATATAACTTTTTACATTATAAAATAGCTCGTACTCATTATTGTGTCAATTTATAATTGATTATGATATTTCGTTCCCCTTAAATGTGCTACAGTAGACCATATGGAACAGAAAAGTAAACAATAATTCAAAAGTGCGTCCAGACTTTTTGCGGTACCTGGTGTAGAGCTTTCGTTACAAAATCGAGCATTGGGTAGAGGTTTGGAGTTATGCAATAGATAATGCATAGATTTCAGGTCATTATTGCTATAATTACCGAGAGCCGAAGGCTCGAAATAATAAATATATGTATTGTATATATATATATATATATATATATATATACATAATAAATATGTATTATCTGTATTATTCAGTGTCTAACAAAAAAGGCAGACTTTTTCAAAATTACAATCCCAAGAGTAAACGTTATTCAGGTCAACCTATGAGTCGAAACATGATTGGTTCTGTTCCAAAATTCATTGCACGGTATTTGGAACTCGAAAACCCCGAACTGTATACCGGCCATTGCTTTCGCAGATCGTCTGCAACAGCATTGGCAGACTCAAGAGCCTCGATGACAACACTGAAAAGACAATTCCGTTGGAAAAGCGACACGGTTGCGGAAGGTTATATTGACCAAAGTAAAAGAATTAAGCTTGATATTTCCAATTCTCTGACAATGGAAAGTAAGAAGGAGAAAGAAGTAGAAAGCGAATCTAAGCGTGTTGTATTTAATAACTGTTCAAATCTCATCATAAACTTATAAAAATACGTTACCTGAAAGGTTTGGGTGCTTTTAAATGTTGGTCCTTTTAGAAATAAAAAGCTACCATTTAGATAAAATTGTTCATTTTCATTTTTACTTCAAGTGATGAATTATACTCACCTCTTAAGCTGAAATAATAAGCGGGTTTTATATAATTCAATCGCATATATCTATATAGACATCTATAATTCAACCAGTGCAATAATGAAAATATTACTGCACGCCCATGCAGTAATCTGCTTTACAGGTAAAATAAAGTGACAGGATATCTACATTATACGCACGGTGAAAAATAAAATAATTACCTGCTTCGTGGAACTTATTAACCTGTGGACATAGAAAGCCTTACAAAATCATGTATTATTTAAAAGTGCAGTTGAAAATAACAAGCTGCTTTTGCTTTGACTTAATAGCAGTTTTTACCGATTTCATAGACAATATATCTTGTAGCTACTTGTAGATTACTACATCCAGGCTTTAGTATTTTTGCAACGAGATCATTACGAGTTATCTTACATATTGTCAACCTATGAGACACTATAAAGTAATGCGTATGCATTCAATGAATTGCATCATGGACATGTATATGCAAGCACCTCGACATGACACTGAAATTTTTAGTATATCACAGTTGGTCAACTTTGCTGCTACGACCCCGAGCAGACACTGCCTTCAATCAGTGTTTAACTCTGGTCCTCGACTTATGCATAATTCTCTACCCTCCGATCACATCACAATCTACGAGATCTTTACTGGCTTCGAATCCGTGAACGCATTGACTTCCACCTTGTATGCATGGGTTTCCTTGACTGGAACAGTTTTTTCTTAATGGTCTGAACAACTGATTTTTTCATCGACTATAAGAGTGCCGCAAGCGGCGACTCCGATCCACGTAGGCCAATCACATACTTGCTCAGCAGCGCTCCCACTACAAAACGATTCGTGACTACGCTTTTCCGACTGAAGCAACTCGCTTGTTGAACAATCTACTCACTTCTGTGGTTAATCTACAATCACTGCTTTCTTTCAAAAGAGCCCTCAGGACACTTTTCTCTCGCCGAACCTATTTTTCAACAATGTTATTAATATCAGAGAACTTTATGTTAGTGACTCATGCTATATAGCAGTGACTCTAGGTCACCTAGCAGTGCGAATGAAAGCTGCGCTTAACAGTGCGCTCAACAGCTGATTGGTTACAAGCTTACACAATGTATCTGTCTGAGAGTTGTGCCGGTACTCGTACTATTTCAGTTCTCTAGTGGTGAGCCTGCCACAGAAATGGCACTTTGTGATATCCTTCACCAGTACAGCAGACTCGAGCTGGTGTAAAAAGTCAGGATGGTAATTATCATCCGGAACGAGAAAATCAACTTTTTTGATCTCGGCTTGTGCTGCATTCTGAAATTCCATGGCATTTCTTACTTGTACCGCTTCACGTAGGACAGCTTTTCTAACTATGCGCTTCGATGAACCACCTAGCCCATCCACAGGCCCCTTTCCGTGGGCAGTCGCAAAAAATGCCCACTCTGCCCTTCCCAGATCATATCTTTCTGCCAACAGTGAAAGCGATTTCGCCACAAATCGGTTTTTAAACTGGCTGCAAGGGCCATCCGACCAAATGATGAGCTCGGTATCGTCATCACTTATATCTAGGCGATCGAGAATAAGACAAATGTACGAGTATTTCAACGCTGAAATCTTATCATGTTTGTTAGAATCAGACAAAACAACATAGTTCATTGGACCATCACTGCCATTCCAGAGGCAGGAGCAAGACAAAATCACTTGGTGTTGGCCCCAATACGCGCTTTGAACTTCCCGCTGCTCAATGCAGCGGTAGTTTTCTGCAAGTCAACCTGCATGACGAGTCTCTGAAGAAGCCTTGTTCTTATCCTGCTCATAGCAGTAATGTTGATGGCGCTTAACTTTTTGATGTTTCACAAAAAAAAGGAACAATCAATCGAAAAGAAGCATTTGCTTCCTCAATAGTCATCTCAAGAAGAACACGACGAAAGAACTTTCCTTCGGATGCGGATTTCTCCCACCGATAATATTTCACCGTGGATTGGGGATCAATATGCTCAAAATACCTTTCCAGTAGAACACCATCTCTACAAGCAGAACAAGGTTCAGCGCAACCTTCACAATAATAGTTCTGCTCAACCCAACTTGAGGAATAAGAGGGAAGATCGGTACATTTGCTAATGGCATTGGAGGAATTGGAGGAAGTTTTCGTGCGTTGTGCACAAGCACATGTCTTGAGGACTGTTTCCAGACAACACAACACTTGGAGGGCGCAACGAACAAAACTTGGAAAATCCAACCGGGATTTTCTTCCTCCTTATAGATGCTATAGGCTTCTCTCAACTTGTAGAGGAGGTAGCGCTTTTGCTGCATTTCCCGTGTTCCGTTGGAAAGTATGACCGAAGTACTTTCTTTCATACCCGGGAAACATCTCGAGATGTCATCATGAAAAATGAAATAACTTTGTCATTGACAGGATCATCAACTTTTGGAGCTAATCCCGGTACTTCCAATTTCACCTCATCATGAGCATATTCGTCAGCAAGCTTAGAAACAACCCCTCGTTTTCGTCTTGGTGAAGAGGGTAATCCCCTTTCCGCTCTATTAATAGCTTTTGCCAAAGACCTACGACCAGTGCTCGCCTGAATTTAGCTGTTTTTGCCTATTGCGGAAGCTTACCAACCTCTTAGCAGACAACTCTCGATCCCTTGCCTTTTGAGCGTCACTTCTTGATGACCGTCTTAATCTACTCCTCTCTCTTTCTGTTTGCTGATTAGTAGGCTATTTAGAGATACTGTAATATATACGTGTGTGTAGTTTAGTTCTTTTTACAATAACCATCATTATTGTAACATTTGAGACAGCACCATCATGCTCAAGTCCCATTCGGTAGTCGGTAGAATTTGAATACCGGCCGTAGTACTGAATAGCGGAATTTGATCCGGCAGTCCCCTAGCTCTGAATGACACATAGGGCCTACATGTCAGCATGCACATGTGGACATATCTCTAAGAAGGTGATCTACGAAGTATCACAAATTCTGCTAAGTTCATACTTTCATACTGAGTGTCAATAAAGTGCAAGGAAGTGCAGAAATTGAATTTTTATATAAGCATGATTTGTAATTGATTGAACAAGCACTTTGAAAAAATTACACATCCATCAGCATCAACTGACAGTTGATCATTATTATCAAATAAGTTTAGCTACTTAGTAATTTTGGCTACTGGCATAAATCACAAGTTATCAAACACTTACCTTCAGTCACAATGAAATGCACCAATGCTTCACGGTAAGGAACAAATTTATCCACCACTGCACTGCAATGCGATCGACCAGCCACGTGAAAGTTCGTGCCCAAAGTGATTCTATTCATGATTCTTGACTAGTGAGTCATGACCTATGCACTGCATTACAATTTGAATTTTTTCTTCATCCTAATCAAAGATTATGCGAGACCATACTTTTCTTGTTAAACGAGTAATAAGTCAATAGTCGTAATCAATGGGAGTCACCAATTTTATGATTGACCTATTTATTGAGCATCTTACAAGATCGTCATAGCATGAAACGACCGTCACCCTGTATGAAACGACCGTTACCAAGTTTTGACATGGTTGTTGAGACTTTTTGGGATATGCGATTAATTGGAAATATTTCTCTTAATATTCTTCTCATTTTGTCAAAATATCGCGTTCACATCTTCATTATTCTTTAACATATGACCCAAAATAGTTCAAAATTAGATCAAAATTGGTAACGTTCGTTTCATCTAGAATAGGCATTTTCTGCAATTAATTTTTTAATTAGTTCTATCCTAGTTACTTCATTGAAGACATCTAAGGGAGACATATCAAATACAAATATCATGATTTTTCAGCATTATTCCTGGTATTTATGCCTTTCGTCATTTTGCGATCTGTTTTATGTGTATAAAGACATAAAAGGAGCACTGTTACAAAACGCTTCTGTCATCATATGTACAAAGGACTTCTGCAAAGTTATGCTGGATTTTGAAGTGTGTGGGTATTGCCAATAGAAAAAAGCAATAAGTTGAGTATTGAAAGTACTTTTATTTTTGAGGTCAATGTCTCCCTTTTCATGGAATTGCCCATATATATCATTATATTATTTGAGAAGTAATGCCATCCCAATTAATAAGCGATCAAATTGTGTTAGTGATGGCTGGGAGTTCAAAATAATGAATTAGGTGCATTTATTGAAATTTGTGTAAGTTTTCTTGTCAGGTATTTATGATTCATTGAAAGGAGTCTCGAGGCATCGGTTCTCAGTCAATATAGCAAATAATGACCTTAAATCTATCACGTTTTATCTATCACATAAAACATGGGAGTGAACTTTTAGTTACCTATGACCATTGAAATTATCAACACCATAGAAAGTCCTAGAATGGAAATTGCATGAAATTTATGGCACACGCCGAGGGAACTTAGTTGGGGCAAAATACAAATTGTGCGAGCTGGTTTCCATGTTTTTTGATTGGCTTTTATATTTATCAAGCCAATTTGTAATCTGGATTGTTGCCCCTTGTCCAAAGACCATGTACTCAAAAGCAATAGTGAATTTACAAAATACTGCGGCGACAGAATTTTTATCTGTGAATTCTTCAGATGTTCTTACAAACGGCATACCGACCACTTTCAATTATGATTCCTGTGAACCAATTTACCAATTTTTAATTCGTATTCCAGCTTTGAAAAATTGGAAAATAGTTGTCAGTGACTGCTACAAATAGACACATTATATTAATCCAATGAACAGTAAGCTATTTCACATGAAGCAATTACACCATCTAACCAAAAATTTTGTTCATGAAAATCCTATAATTTGCTGTCAACAACTTCCACAACCAATTTGGCAAATACAATGGTTTACATTGAATCTCATCTACAAACCATAGATTTTTCCATGCGCCATCATTGTACGTAGGCAAGATATCAAACTTCCATTCTAGTGTATTATTATCTACTTCTATGCCTATGACTGAGCGACGCTACGGTTTCAAATCTGATTAATAATTGATCAAGTAATCATTGCTCTAGTCAATAAACGCAATCATCAGCTTTCTAGAATGAATCAAACAAAAAGCCTACTCCGGCATGTTTCTCAAGTGAAGGATTGCTCATCATTTAACAGTTCGAGCTTAATTCCAGCACCGCTCTATTATCATGTATCACTGACAATAATCTTTACGATTTCAATCTTTCTCACAATAATTGGTTTGGTTTCAAATATCATTGCCATCTTCGTTCATGAAAGAACAAGTAAAGCACAGCTGATTGGCATCAAATCAATTTACTATCAAATGGTGAAATGTATATTTCTTAAAAATTCACTCACTTTAGGAAGTCAGCTATTGTTCATTTCAACGCTTATTGTATATTTATTTAGAATTCACGTAAATGGTGTGCAAGTCGTCATACTGTCGAATTTGTATCAGTTTTCAAGAAGTATTGCAACCGGGGCCCCTCCTGATCCATATTTTCTAGCAGTAATTAACATCATGCAAATCGTTATGTTAAGAAATCCGTATCAACTTTTGAGAAACATTCATGTCTATTGCATTGTTGGAATAGGAATTTTAATTAGAGCAGCTCTTGGACTTGCTGTTGGATTTTTGGCTAAATTTGAGTACTGCGGCGGCGTAATAAAATTCCTTTACAATGAAAAAGCTTTCAAGTACATCATATTTGTGGTCGTACTGTCAGACATTGTGTGTGATATTATTGTTGCTATTTGCACCCGGTCGATAATCAACCTCAATCGAGAAAATGGAAAGTTTAAGGGAACAACTTCAAACACTTGCTGTCATTGCAACTCAGATGGAACATCAAGACTTACAAAATATATTGTTACGCTGAATATTCCAGTTATCATTATCGATATTACGATGCTATTGCTGGTTTCTTCTGTGGTCGTGTGCAGATTTTATCTCCATAATCGATACATTAAGTTTATTATGATAAGTATCATCAGCCTGCTAATTACTATCAACAGTCTGGCATTTCTGGTGGTTTATCATCACTTAAGCAAAAGCTTTCGCTTGCGATTTAACAAAGTTCTCTTCATACCCAATGCCACATCATGTGTTACGATCTGTTTAAGCAGCACTGTGCTATCGTGTATTACAAAAGCAGAGATAAGCGAAAAGAATTGTGCAGAGCATAAATACAGTGCTACAGAGTTATTTATGACATCATCAGTAATCAGCCAGCTAGACCTTATCGTGGGATAATTCTTTGCTTTCTGCAACATATATTTCACAGATCTACTTTTCTGTAATTTTCGCATTGATTTCTTTTCAATTCAGGTTCACTGCTATGCAATGATTCCACCTGAATTAACGAACTTTCTATAATTTGAAACACTTTATTTTTCATGAACAGTCGTTCTGATCCCTGTAATTTCTGAAGATTACGATCTAATAAGAGAGTCTTTAATTTTTCAGTGTTGAAATTATGCATTACATCATTTGGAGGGCCAATTTAGCGAGCATATATGTCGGTCGGCAATAATGCGCAGAATATTCACTGAATATCCATCTGATCCCTTCAAAAATGTTGCAATGCATCCTTCTGTACTCTAGACGCTGCAAACTATTTTATAAAACACATCTGGTATCATCTGTCGCTAGCATAAACTCCGATTGAGCAATTTTACCGCATTACGTCAAAACGTGGCGCTGTGTTTTGTCGCGCAGGTGAAATTTTCTGTTGGTGACACCCTTTCACTCTGTCAACATCTTTCATGCATAGCAGCTGACGATTGACAGCTCTCTCGAAGGAGAGAAAGCAAGACAATAGTAGAATGCTTTAACATCATAATGCAGTGCTATAGTTAGGAAGAGTTGGAACCGATGCAGATTTCCTCACCGGCATCGGATGGGAAATCTCATATCGGTGCCGGTATGCCAACTTTTTTCAAGCTCCAATGATAAGCAATGCACCTTCTCACACATTGCACTATTCTATTATAACTTTAAAATGTCCCATCACTATCGAAATTGTACGGCTTTGCTGTTTTGCATATTTACTTAATCAATCGATTTCTATGGCCTATCTCAACACAGATAAAAAGGTTTCCAATCAAGCGGAATCATAGGCAACGGAGATTTCTGGACTATATCATTAAGTATTCAGCAGTTTTCCAAACCACTTTAATGACATTTCCATTCGGAAGCCCGCTGTAGACTTTTGTAGCAAATAATTGAACAAAATAATCACTTTTCATACTTAAATTGTAATGAAATCATACTATAAAATCCAAGGCGACGGGGGGGGGGGGGGGGGGGGGGGGAGGGGGGGGGGGGGGAAGGGGGGGGGGGAGGGGGGGGGGGGGGGGGGGTAAAAGGGGGGTGGGGAGAGGGGGTGTGGGGGGGGGGGGGGGGGGGGGGGGGGGGGGGGGGGGGGGGGGGGGGGGGGGAGGGTTGTTGTAGGGGGTGTGGGGGAGATGGGGTAGGGGGGTTAGGATTATTAGGAGGTGGATAGTTATACACAGAGAGATGTGCGAGTGTTGAGGGGGGGAGTTTTGGGATGTGATGGGGGGAATTAGGGGGAGAGTGGGGTGAATTTTAGTTGTATAGAGGGAAATGTGAGTAAAGAATTGGAGACTGTCTCATCAGAGTGAGTTTTTATGGTTTTGTTGGGTTTTTATTGGGAGGTGTGATTAATTGGTGTGGTGTGGAATTAGGGAGGTATTTTTGTATTTTTGTTTTGGATATGATATTGTATAAGAATAATGGTATATAAAGGTGAATGTTAGAGTGGAATTTGTTGAGTGATTTGTATTTTATAATAGAGATAGTTTGTATGTGGGTTGGGTAGTTGTAAAAAGGGTGGGGGGTTTATGTGAAGAGGGGGTGGGTGAATTGGGTGGAGTGGTGGTTTAGTGGGGGGTGGATGGGGGGGTGGGGATTTGTGTGGTGGGGGGTAGGATAAGTTTAGGTATGGGTGAGTGGAGATTATAATTGTGGTTTAGGGGTGTAAGTTAGGGGGTTATATGATTGTTTGAGGTGATTGTATGTTAATTGTTGATAATAGTTGTGGGGATAAGTGGATGAAATATGTTGGTTTAAAAATTAGTATGGTTTGATTGTAATTATGGTTGTAAAGATTAAATTTGATATATATAATATTGGTTAAGGTGAAAGTAAAATGACGTCAGAATTATGATGGAGGAACGTGGTTGTCAGGAGAAGTCCAAACTCCAGGATATCCTGACGGTTACATTGCTGATCGTGTTTGTTATTGGCTTTTGTATGGACAAAGTCATGAACGAGTTCGCATCCATTCCATAGATTTAAAGCTCACTCAAAATTCCAAAGAAGTAAACAGACAAGACCAGTTGCAACAGAATCAATGCGAAGACATAGCGAAGCTTCAAGTGTTCAAATTTTTCTATCATGAAGCAATCGGACAGGTAAGAAATCAAGATTCTAATTTATTTTATCTTCGGACTATTGCCTACGTACTGTATGGTGAGGCAGAGGCTATACAATAATGGGTGAGATGCTTGAAATCAAATTCTGTCTGATTTGTGGGTTGTGAGACTCTGTACACATCAGGAGTGTGCAAAAAAGTTTGCAGGCTGAATATTCACTGAAAACTGTCACCTCCTAATATCGAAGAAACCTGCATCCTAAAGCGCCACACACTAGAATTTTAGGAGGTTGCGTGAAATAGAATGTTGACATACCAAACCCTAGTGGGCTAGCCTCCTAAAACGCTTCGCTTTAGGATTTTTTGTTAGTTACGAAAAGTGTCTTGCTTTAGTGTGTGATTTAGGAGGTGCTGGTTTAGAGTGTTCACTACATTTTAGCGGCCACGTATTTTTCTGCTGCGTTTTATAGACTATCTAGAAGGCATAGGTGGTGACTAGATCGTTGAATGATTCGTTGCGAGGCCTACAAGTTTAAATCGGTATATTAATTATCATTAAGAGAGATCTAGGCCACAAAAGATGAAGAAAGGGCAATCCGTTGTGCATGAATCATGTATTTTAAGCAGCAATTGAAATTCCAACACACAATTTTGAATAGCAGTTGGCATGCGTAACAACCCACAAACCATAAGTTGCCTTTGATTTCGGAGGCATAGAGAATGAGTCACAATCGTTGATTGCGGTAGAACACTGGATGCATCATAAGCCGCGAGGCACTTTGTTTTTATTTCTTTTTGAAAGTATGCAGTTATACATGCTTGCTTTTCATGACAGATGTTTTCATGACGTTGCTTCTTATACTAACAAGGCGTCATTGCATATGTTTGCGCTCTTACATTGATTTGACAGTTTCATCTATTATATTCCTCTACATGCGTTTATCATCAATCATGAAAAATAAACATATATATGAACAGTGTGCTATCGCAAAGGCGCACGAAGTACCTCATCGCTTCATCTTATGGGTAGCAATTTGTAGCGTGAAGCATAATGGTTTATAGCTCATGACTTTTGGCTTGTGGCCCATGGAGGATCGCGAGCGATTTGTGACATATCCTCTGTGCCTCCGCCCTAAGATGTCTGACAGTGTACAATGTCTATATCGAGTACTTGGTTTTTATTCAATATCGCAGCTGAATAGCTGACTATTAATTGCTGAATAGCTGATTATTGGCTTCTAAAGCCTTTTTGGCTGCTTAATAGCTGATTCATTGCTGAGTAGCTGATTATGGTTTGCTCACTCACATCTGAATCTGAACATCTAATAGTCTGCTAAAAGTCTGGATTGGGACAGCTGATTTTTGGTTGTTGAAAATCTGACTGGTTGCTCAGCATCTTATATTGGCTGCTGGTCATCTCATTGTCTACTGAGCAGGTGATTGACTGTGGAGCAACTTATTATTGACTTGCTAATATTGAATAAAAATAGCGTTGAGAACATAAGGCGAAATTTATTGAAGAAAATTAAAGTAGGATAAATTAATTAAAACCTCGACATGTTTCGGCTGGTTTTTACGAGAGGAACCCATCAAGTGATTTGGACATGGCATGTACATCTAAGTAAATAACAGTCATGAGAGGAAAGACAAACACAGGTTACGTCACGCGTGCGACCTTTCAACCTACCATGGCAGAGCCAGGTCACCCACGTGCGTTTTCTGCAGAAGACATGCTTACATAGAGATGGACAGTCCCGCCTGATAAGCAGAGCTTCTAAAATACGCATGATTCGTTCATTCCGACAGCATTTGGTGTTCCGACAGGACATTGGTGTTCCTAAGACACACAAGAAGGACATGCCTGTTCGTCCTATTCTATCCATGACACAATCGGCATATGAAAAAGTGTCTAGGTGGCTGTCTCAACTTTTGAAACCGGTAGAACAGTGCTTTACTGACTACTGTGTGAAAGACTCATTCACGTTCGCTGAAAGTATCCGGAACTTTGATGCTTCGACTATCACATTAGCCTCATTCGACGTCTTCTCACTGTTTACTAATGTGGATGTGCTAGAAACCATTGACATTATCGTCGCTACTGTCTCTGAAGATCCACACTTGTGTCCGATCCCTAGCGATTTATTGAGAAAGCTTTTGACAGTTTGTACCACTAATGTACAGTTTTTATCTGACGGCCGATTTTTCACTCAGTGCGACGGGGTGGCAATGGGTAGTTCACTCGGATGCCTATTCGCCAATATTTTCAATGGGCTTCTTAGAAAAAAACTGTCCGCGGAAATAGAGTCGTCTTGTCAGTCTTACTGTCGGTATATTGATGATACTTCCGTTGTCACACCTGATCAACGTAGTGCCCTTAATTTATTACATCGCTTGAATAATGTTCATGACCACATTCGTTTCACTTGCAAGTTTGAGCGAGACAATGCTTTGCCTTTTTTAGATGTAGTTGTACATCGTAGTAGTAATGGTCGTTTTTTGACGAATGTCAACAGAAAACGTAGGTTTTCTGGGGTTTATCTCAACTATAGCAGTTTTGTTCCTATATCGTATAAACGTGGCCTCGTCCGTACTCTGTTTATAAGAGCTCTCCGTATATGTTCACCTGAATATTTTAATGAGGAATGTGATCTCCTCAAGACTCTTTTGAGACGTAATGCTTATCCCGATCATTTTATTGAGAAATACATGGTCGATCTGATGTTAGTGTCACTGTTGATACTGTTGAGAAGAAGACTGTTTACCTAAGTCTCCCCTTTATGACGATAAACATGCTTCTTGGCTCAAGGGATGTATTTCCAGCTTGTTTGAGAGGCATTTTCCGGCTGCCAAGCTTGCTATTCGTTTTTGTACCGCCCGTGTTCCTCATGCTTCTCCTAAGGATCGCTTGCCAGCGACTTCGACCTCCTCTCAGATCGTATACTCACTCCGTTGTGGCTGCGGAGCAGCCTACATTGGGAGAACATCGAGGTCGCTGACTGATAGATCAAGGGAGTATGTCCCAAAATGACTGATTGATGGCCGCAGAGGGAATGTCAGACAGCCATCACTGAACATCTTTTGAATTGTAATTGTGATCGCACCGACATTCTGTCTAGATTTGCCGTAGTAAGTCGCTGTCGGAATGGCCGAATCATGCGTATTTTAGAAGCTCTGTTTATCAGGCGGGTCTGTCCATCTCTATGTAAGCCATAGAAATGATTATCTGAAGTTGACTAGAATGGAAATTGACTCAAGGTCGCGGCACATTCGGGGGAACTAAGTCGGGGCATGAACTACCAATGAAAAGCGTAGAATTGCACATGTGACTGATTCTAACCCAATGATGCAGCCGTTGACAAGTGTATCTAAGTGAAAATGCGTGCGATTTTTGTGCCACTATTGTGTATTGCATGAAGATTAACTTCCATTCTAGAGGTTTTATTGTTGTCAATTTCTATGATGTAAGCAGAAAACGCACGTGGGTGACCTGGCTCTGCCATGGTAGGTTGAAAGGTCGCACGCGTGACGTAACCTGTGTTTGTCTTTCCTCTCATGACTGTTATTTACTTAGATGTACATGCCATGTCCAAATCACTTGATGGGTTCCTCTCGTAAAGACCAGCCGAAACATGTCGAGGTTTTAATTAATTTATCTTACTTTAATTTTCTTCAATAAATTTCGCCTTATGTTCTCAACGCTATTTTTATTCAAAATCATCAATCGGCACAACTGCTTCAATCGACTTGTTAATAGCTGATTGGCTGCTGAGCTTCAGATTATTGGTTATTGATTGGCTGTTGCACGATTGATGATTTTAAAGAGCTTCATTGTCAGCCAAATGCAATCATGCGCTCAAATACATTTCTCTGACCACATCAAACAAACCATTGAGTCACGAAATGAGTTATAACCAACTTACACAGTTCATTAAAGCAGAAATGTACATTAATCAAACCATTGACTGGAAACACTGCTTTAGAACATGTCTCCTGTATTAATTTAGAAGATATATCTATTTTCAGGTGACAAGATTTGACACTCCATTGGAGTTTTGCCACAGTAGCAAACCAACAGCGATCATGTCTGGGCAACGACCACAATTAGATGTTATTTTCCATCCTTCCGACGACAGTCAAGTGAAGTTTGGAGGTGTCAAATTCCGATACTCCTTCGTCACAGGTAACGTAAAGCAGAGTTCTGGTCTAAGGATCGACATTAACGACAAGTAGAAGGAAAAAACGATTATCTCCAAGTCAAATATTGACAAGTATATAGCAGAAATCCGACACTACATGATATTAACCCTTTAGTCATACATACCAGTCTTTGATGCACATTGATATTCCGGAAGCCTTGGCGGAACGAAATATAAAGTGGGGGCTGCATCTAAGTCATACAATATTCAAAATCAATAGTCATGTCACTACATGAAGTATGATTTTCGTGGAGGAAATCAATTTTTGATTTAAGGAAGTGAAGCAACGTTTTACGTATTCAAGCTATTATTCATGTTCAGTTTGTAAGGCTGCTATTTACTTGCAGCATTCATATTAACTAATTAGAATTTGCATTGATTTAGAATTAATTGATAAACTGAATTAGTAAGAATTAGCTGAAATCGTCAGCCTGCGATATGTCACAAAGAGCAATAGGCTAATCTAAATGGGGACATTCTAGACATAATCTCGATCGCCACTTTCGCAAAATTCTTTTTTTCACTGGAGGGCCAACTGGAGGGCCAGTTGGAGTATTCAACTGAAGGGCCAATTAAGGATTAGTCCCATCATTTTAAAAGTGGGGGGTTAATCCCCTAAAGCATCACCTTCCGCCATCTCTGTGTGGAATTCACGGCGCAATATAGGGAGTGAACTTTCTAATGGCATTCCATAGAGTAAGTACAGTAAGCAGCTTATCAACTCAAAAAATGCAAGCATAAAGTGATTTTTTTCGATAGATTCAGTGTTTTGCGAAGATAGGATAATATTTCATGAATTTTTAAGAGGCTAGATTTTTACAAATTATTCCTGTGCACCAACACTAGCAATTTGATACATCTAGATACGCAGTGTGAAACTTCTTGGATATAAAGAAGGTATGTAAATTTACTGACTAAATTAAACGGAAATTAAGCTGATTATCAAGGTAATTTCATCAGCCGCATTATAATGCAAACCTTCATAGAAAATTTGAGATCTTATTGTGCCATCTGGCTGAAATTTCAAGTTTTTAATTCAATATTCACCGGCATGATTTTATGATTCACTATATTCATGCTTCATTTCTCGAATCTGAACATTATTGTGGACCCGCAAGTTTATTATTATTTGGAAGTAAATTATGATCACTGTCTTTGGTTATGATATTTTACTCCTTCAGTGACGAGAGCATAGCATAATCGTGATATGATCACGATTAATCGCCTTGTAACATTGTATTGTGCGCTATACAAGTACTTTTATAAATAAATAGAATATTATTACTACATTAGCGGATATCACTACATTAAAGCATTATGTAATAAACTACTTGTGTATTATGTATAAGTACTCATTGAATTGATAGTTTAGCAAGCATTACCTCTCCAAGGTTACCATGACACAGAGGATTTGTAAAATACTATTTTTTCGTTCTGTATTGCTATCATGATCAGTCAAATTCGTGTAAATTTCTCCGAAAGAGTAAAAATTTGCATATCTCACATTTGGTTTTGGGTCTCAACTCGAGATCATTCAATAAAATCAAAATTGCATACACATGGGGCCATAGAGTAGGTATATTAGGTAGAGTTGTAACTCCGTATTTATTAAATCACCAATTTGTATACACATTCGATTTTATTAGATGAACTCAAGGGAGATACAATTGGTTTTGTCACCAAATGTGAGATATGCAAATGTTTGCAGTTTTGCAGAAACTACAGCGGAATCTACAGTGATCATGATTGTAATACAGAAGGAATGATGGTATTTCACAGATTCCCAGTGTCATGACAGTTTTGGAGATTTAATGTTTGCTTGTTAAGTTAGGAATTCTATGGGTTCCTATTACTTTCATACTCAACCTCAAGAGTATTTTGTTAAGCGTGTTCATATCACAGGCAACCTTCCACATGGCAGAGCAAAATCACAGATTCAAGGACAATGATTTCAATCAACTTTGAAAGATGTGTAAATGGATCCACATCACTGTTCGGATTCAAGAAATGAAACATCGAATTTAGTGAATCATAAAATCATGCCGGTGAAAATTGAATTAAAGACTTGAAATTTCATCGAAGAAAGCACGAATAATATGGCGATTTTTTCATGAAGACTTCCACTATAATACGGTTAATGAAATTCCTTTGATAATCACCTTAATTTCCGCTTAGTCTAGCAAATGTCCATTCCTTTTGATATCCAACTTGTTTCATACTACTTATATCGGGAATTCATCTCGGTAGTATTTAAATTGGCAAAAATTGACTTTTTTAAAGCTGCTCAAATAATTTTTTGGACCACGGGAACGCAATCTGCGCAAAAATGGGAATCTTGTCATATAAAAATTTTCACTGTATTCAGACATTTGTTTGAGTCGACACTCTACCTATATATCCCTACTCTATGCATGGGGTTTTAATTAATACTGAGTTGCTACTCTACCTAATATACTTTCTACTTCACTTATATTCACAATCTCATTCGCTCAACCTTGCTGCATGCATATCCTGCTATATGCAATATTCCAGGCTATTTACAAGATAGACTTATAGAAGTTTTGAAAACAAAACATCTAAAATCAAGCATGATATTGTTGGAACCAGAGAAAACCTATGTGCTCGCTTAATCCGAAAATAGAGACTCAACAGGATCACCCTTCGTGAGTGCTTTTATCAAGTCTGGAAGCCTGTCCAATTCATTGATGCGCTGAGCAGCTGATATATTCTTTTCTGTATTAATTTTCATTTTGTGGAAAATTGTGGCTATTTTACTTGTTCACGCGTCCACTGAATTTCCAATATGAATACCAATAATATAAATAGGAATTCAAAAATTGTCACCAGTTCTGACAGTTTTTTCGAAATTTTGAATTGTTACCGATATCTGGAAACATGTCTCCTATTTAAGATCCCTAGGTTGAATGCATGCTACGAATTTACATATGAGCACGCAAAGAGATTGGTAAGATTGATTCGTGCAAGAGGTAAATCGCAAACATTACCTGCATGAAAATGGAGAAAACCTTCCTTTAGAAATAACTATTCCAATGAATCTGTCATAGTCATTCTACAGTGTTACCAGATGTCAAATGTGAACGAAGGACGACCTGCAGATATCCAAAAAATTCACAAAATAGATCACTTATATTTTCTACTGCTACTACAATCATAGAGTAGGGATATGTGATATATTGCTCTATGACTATAATTATTAGTAAGTAGTTTATAACTAACATTTGAGCTTCCAGTACTTCACTCGATGTCGAATAGACGGACATGATATCATTCATAGCCTAACTTATGTGAAATAATGTGACTATATATTGAAAATCTCTGAGTTTTGTTCAAAGCTATCATATAGCATGTTCACAAGCACAGGCCAGACCTTTGATAAAAGTGCTTTTCAGAAGGGTCATTAATTTGAATCAATTCCAACAGTTGTAGGTGAAAAGCACAAGAATGTATAAAACCTCAATGCCACAGGGAGGAATCTCCATCCCCCACCTGTTTACTTGCTTCCCCGTTTTTCGTCCCTGTCTACGTTGAACGTGGTCAGACGGTTGTTGCCTTTTGATGGCGCGCCTCTATTCCTGTCGATTATAGACTATTGCTGGATTCAGGCCCTGAGCGTGATCATCGGAGGCGACTTGCGACCATGTTTTCCTTGGTCTTCCTCTCGGCCTTCTGCTTTCGACCTCCAACTGGAAAGATCTGTTCGTCCACTTCTTCTCATTTCTTATCAGAATGTGACCATACCACAGCAGTCTTCTTCTTCGTAGAACATCGGAAATACACTCACGCTTCATCCTCTGTCTTAGGTTTTCACTCCTGTGTCCATCGGCCAACCTCACACCGCATATGCTTCTCAACATTGCCTTTTCTGTTCTTTCAGTCTTCATGATCTGATGAATGTGCGCAACCTCCTCCTGAACACGTATCGACACGAAGACCCCTGATCGGCACAAGTTTGTACCAAGCGATGGAATTCAAGAGGAACCACTCCCAGCCTCGTACCATGCCCAGAATTCCCGCAAGTTGCGTTTCGTCTTCTTCAAGAAATTGCATTTTTTAGAATAATTCCGCAAAAAAGGGTTAAATGATTAGAATGGCATGCACACTGAAAATTAAAAACACCACTACACCGTGGACGCTCGTCGCTCTGATGTACAGTGCTCACTACCTAAAGAATAGCGGCTTCTGGTATTCACTTTTGCGCACTATTTCACATGTACATGTATGTGATGTAGATCAGTGTTTCATATTTCTCATATGCTTTTCAACAAGCCTTGGCTTAGTAGACATAAGATTAGTGCAGCGGCTACATGGCAGCAGCGAACAGCATGCAGGATGACTCAAAACACATTGAAAGCTGTGCAAGAACCAAATTGCAGATATATACCCTCTCACGAAAAACAAACAAGCACTTCTATCACATTAATATTGCCACATGATATTCATATTAGTGTATTATATATTTTGTGTTTATAACTGTTTGCAAAGTTATTTGCCCAGATTTTTGCAACGATGTTCATTGTATGAAGTGGCTGTCTTTCTGCTCACCGGTTATTAGTTGATTAATGCCTAAATATACAAGGCACTTGTTCTACTTTTCTTGTAGTAATTATGATCTGTTTTTAAGCGAAGAATATTTTTAGGTAGAGTGGTAACTCCGTATTTATTAAATCACCAATGTGTATAAACTTTCGATTTTATTAAATGAACTCAAGGGAGATACAATTGGTTTTGTCACCAAATGTGAGATATACAAATGTTTGCAGTTTTGCAGAAACTACAGCGGAATTGAGTGATCATGATTGTAATGCAGAAGGAATGATGGTATTTCACAGATTCTCAGTGTCATGACAGTCTTGGAGATTTAATGTTTGCGGGTAAAACTTACTTAAGTTAGTGATACGCGTTAATTAAAAGTTTAGGAACGCTCGAACTCGTCGAAGTGAGGAATTTGTTTTGATATCCTGCCAAAGATAAACAAAGCTCAGTCATATTTCTTATAAATTCCGTTTGAAAATGATCCCAATATATTTGAAAATATACTGAATGTCTTTAATTCTATTCATTCTGACATACAATTTACCATCGAAATTCCAAAAGACGGAAAACTTAACATTTTAGATTTAACTCTATCGATATCCGATACCATTGAATTTGAAGTTAAAAAGACAACTCACTCTGGCATTACGTTAGATAAACAGAGTTGGATCTCTCAGTCTGTGAGAACCAACTTTGTGAATAATACATTCAAATACATAAAGGATAGATGTTCCAATAATAATGCTTTTCAGAAGCATATGTATTCTACCATTCGCAATTTAAAAGATAATAATTACTCCGACTCTGACTTGAAAAACAAAACTTTTTTTTAACACGAGATTTCGTACTAATACTGCAGAACAAAAACAATGTAATTTCCATGTCGACTTTATTAATGACAGTAACCTGCGAAAATTAAGAAAACTTGCTAATGAATACCAATTACCAATTAGAATTATTCTTAAGCCTGGAAAACAATTAAAACACAATTTGAATACTTTCAATAAAAACATCAATGATTGTTCTTGCTACATCATTGCTACATTAAACACGTCGTCTATAAATTCACTTGCAATATCTGCAGTGAATTTTACATTGGTTCTACCAATCGTCCGCTCAATAATCGTTTTAAAGAACATCAATACAGTATTAAGAATAAAGACAACAAAAGTGCCCTATCTGATCGTGTTCGCTTTGTCCATTCTGAAAATAACAATGCCACTATTGATATGTTTAGAATTGAAATCATTGATCAACAGCTTAATCCTTTGAGAACTAGAGTGTCCGAAGCAGAATACATTAGAAGACGTCAACCAAAAATCAATCGCAAACATGAGCGAGTCACATGAACGTTCGTTCGCGGATGCATATTTAAGCCATTCTTTTGTTGGCCGGCCGTTCCCCAGATGAAGAGTGTGGTCACTCGAAACGTCGGGCTTGTAAAAATTTTTATTTTTTACTAAATCGTCTCTGGCAAATATACAAGTGGGTGAAGAAAAATGTGTTTTAGTAAACATAACAAAATGGAAAACGTCCACCTGTACACTGCCATCAATTTGATATTTCTTATATTTTTTTCTGCGCCAGTATTTATTGTCCTTTAATTATCATCAGTCAACGTCCGAATTGCATGATTGTATTTATAGCAACAATAGCAGCAATTCAACTTAACGTCTTTTGCAAATTTCCAGGACAGTTTGTCAGTCGGGCGTATAAAATGAAATTCGATGTATAAAAACTTTCATCAGATAGGATCTGATTTGTAATGTAGAGTCACAAAAAGATCCTTTGCTCAGTGTACTATGCAAGAGCATCTCAACAATAGACAACATCAAAGAAAGATTTTTACATGAAGAAAGATAAGAGGATTAGACGATTGAGGCAATACATTGAACAAAAAGTCTATCATGTTCTTCTGTGATTTTCTGTCGCTAAATGAAGTAAATTTTCCAATGAAGTAAACGACGACGACAGAGTACACAACACTGCAATTCGCACCGAACCAGTGGTAGATTTTCTTGTACTGACGGCTATCCATGTATAGATTTATGCACGTACCATCCACTATCCATTTATAGACTGCGCTATCATTTCAATATTGGAATGTCGATGTTGAATCGCCCGATGAAATGCTCAATTCATGCTTGAATTTCAAATTAAAAAGAATTTGGATTGTGCCTATCTGATGTTATTTATACAATGAATTGAGCGTCACTCAAATTAATGTCAGTACTGATATGCTTAATCAATCATCAAATTCTAAATATCATAAGAATCTCTACTCTCAATACTTGTAATTCATTCATACATGATGTTTTTATGCAGTCATTTTCTAGCAAGATGATGACACTGTGGAATTGCAATTTATGTAAATCTGCTGCAAAAGTGTACGAGTATACCGTAAATGATTACGGCAACTATTTACTATGGTCTAGACTTCGCCTACTTTTTCATTGAACTTCTAAAGCAACCGGTAAACAGCAATGATTTCATTTTGTATTAGGGATGTGGAAGTGGAAGCGTCTATAAGTGATCAATGTATGTGCATATAGCTGGTAACAATAGAATGATCAAGTTCAATTTCTCATCTAAATTCTCATCATGTAGTTTCGCACTGCCACCATCATGACAAAGAGTTCTGAATTGTACATGTAGTGTTAGTTTTGTGCTTCAGCTTCCTTATGCAGCGGGTATTTTTCAACATGCCCACCTTCTGTTGATAGATAATATGTGCATAGACTCGTAGCATGTTCTGGGTCAGTTTTATCGGGAATCTTCAGGCCAAAGCCCGACCGGTTTGTACATTTAGACAAAGTCGACACGCAATATAGGATAATAGTAGTATGCACTGTTAATCATTAAGTCCTATTTATGTATGAATCTGAGTACTGAGCAGAAGATTACTAAAATTAACGATCTTAAATTCACAGAAGCACTAAAATACCTTTTGAGTACTAATATGACGAAATATCAATATCAATGAATGACGTCGCACGAGGACAAATTCAGTCAGTCATTGTGCAGCTAGCTGGTAGTTGATGGCGCACGTTTAGATCTGAGTAAATCCTTTTGTCTTATCCTCCCACCAGAGAGAACATTGTCGACTGTGTGATGAATGGCGACTGTGGGAAAGCCGATTAAGGCGACAATCAGCTAGTCAACACAGCTGGTCATAGTTTCTGCATCAACATCGTCATTCGGGTTGCTTCCGTCTCAGGTAGCGAGTGCTGACAACTAACTAAATGACGGTTTGCTGTGTTCCTCCATGTCGAAGTGGGTGCAGTCTAGTGAAGCATGATCCTGCAAACCAACCTGTGACATTTCATCGATATCCTCTTAAGGAACCTGAGACATCAATTTGGATCAAAAGCATCCTCCCCAACTGTGCTTTGAGCCATGCCAACGTCGACCTTTTTCTCTGACTGTACTTTAGTCCTGTCAATGTTTGCCATTCTTTCCAACTATGCTTGGGTCTTGTGCATATTTTATTGATCCAAGTGTATTTGTGTTCAATGGCAAAAGCAGTTCTTCGATGGATGTGCATATAGCGTGTTAGATATGCCGTATGGCATCTTTTGATATAGTGGAGGTGCTTGTCCCATTCAACTCATTAAATGAGTACCAAAATGAGTGCGAATTAAGTCCTGTGCTGTCAAACCCAAAGAGTTCTGAAATAAGTGCTAATATTATAGAACTCAACGAGTACTAGATTCTCGGACTCATTTCTTAGTCGTAGTTAGTATTCTAGTTCAGCTCTCATTCTAGTGCTCATGTGAGACTATATGAATAACAGTGTGTACCGTATTGTGAGAGTACAGTAAGTATGTACTCCAAGTATTGAAGATCATGACAAGCGAAGCACATCTTCCACGAACGCGTCAGGATCGACTAGCAGACCTTAAACCGCCACCTCAAAGGTAGATGCAGTGTTCTTGATGGTGCAACACGAAAAGGTACAGATTTTTTAAACATGCTAAATTTTTTCTTTGAAAGTTGACGCTCTATTATATTCATGCTCTATGGGCAAGGGACCGAATAATCGCAATGGACTTGTAAGATGCTGTAATATATCACTAGATTGGAAGCAGAAGTTGATCGCCTTCACTTCCCTGGTCGGAATTTGTCTTCACATGCTGGAGTTCATGATCCCGCGTCTCTGAGCTATCACTTGGATTAGCAATCAGGAGTTAAAAAGCTCAAGTGCAATCACATCAATTGCGATTTCAGTTTTTGTGTTGTAAATCATGATGTTGGTGGATAAACCACGGCTTACTTTCATTACAATTAAGTTTCTATTTAGTCCAATTGAACATAATTTTCAGATTTTGCTGTGAAAGCTCCTGGTGCCAAACAACAACAAGGCGGTGAGTTTTTGTATTTGAAAATTGTTACCTGCATGCACATGTAAATGTTATTTAGCTCGCTGGTTCAATTCAAGTCAGAGACATTAATTATTATATAGTATGATATCCGCTTCCTGACGCAAGAGGTTCCTCCATGGCAGATTTCCGAAGTCAAATAGAGTAGTTGATGTAAAAATTTCACAACTTTCACAAAATGCCTCAGCACCGTCTATACGAAGAGCTGGTGACGTTAAAGCCACATTTCTGTCTATTTTCTGCCGACAAGGCTAAGCAAATCGATCATTGCAATGTACTACTGAGATTAGATAGTCTGACATGTTGATACTTTTGAAAATGCTGTGGATGAAATGGCAGAAAAAATTAATCCTAAGACTTTGACTTCTTCATGTACTATCGAAGGCATTCATTCAAACGAACAAAAATAAAAGAATCTAAAATATATAATAAAATCAATATCAGAATTGAGGTTATTTTTAGAGTGCTCAATATCCTGCGTATAGAGCCTATTAATAATTAAAAGTTTAATATTAATATAAATCATAAATTTATTATAAAAATTAATATTAATAATAAAAGTTTAATAAGGTCTTGTCCAAACTTTTTATTATTTATTATTAATAAAATCAATATATAGCTAAACGGACGCATAAGTTGACCAACGTTTATTGAAAATTGAGAAATTTTGATGCAATTTGGAAATAAATCCTATGAGAAATTTTTTGAAAATTAACTTGTATTCCTTTATAAATGCATGCATTTTGTATGACAGATGAGCGCAAATGAAAAGCCTCATCCTGTTCCATCAATTATAACAACTCTAAATTAACGTATTACTTTATCGTGACAACTTTTGGTGCCATATCGAACCCCCATCTTTTGGCACAACGTTCCCAAGGGCGCAAATTGAAGAGATGAATACGGTTCTAATGGTACCATTCCCGACCTTGTACAATGTCTAGAACGCCAGCAAATGCCATTTGAATATTTTTTTAAAAAAATGTCTAACTTTTGAGTGATGCGCTCGGCCTTAATGGGTTAATATTGAAAATCATTGACATTTTCTTCTCGAATCGATTCAAAGCTGTTTCTATCAGCATACAATTGGGGTAGATAGATGAGCAAACAAAGGTTTCACCAAGATCCATCTGATAAGCCTGAAACTCGTCGAATTCATTCATCAGTCATCACTATAAGGGCCGAAGTTTCCAATATTGCCATCTCTGTGAGGTATCCCTGGCATTTTTTGATTATCTTTCATTGATGTTGTCATCATCGACATGTCATGTATTCAATATGGGATGAATTCGACACAGAATACCTTTCCTTATTTTATTTTCCTTACAATATTTAATTGCATTTCATCAATGTCTACCTGATCAGTTGTGAATGAGACTACAGGACATGTAAAGACTTGAAATGGAAATCTTTGGCCGTATTATTAAATATTATTTCTTTAGCAATTAAGATTACTTATTTGGTAGGAAATTGTTAAGCGAACAAAGTTCTCCTAATAATCTTCGGTGACTTTTCTGTATTCTCTGAGGTGTTAATGCGAAGACTATCGTACGTATAATGATGAAATCAAGCAATCAACATTAGTTGATGGGAAATAAAGTATTTTAATGCCAAAGTTTTAAACTTGTTCATCTGCTTCATAGCGGGACAAATTCATGCAAAAGTATTAATCAATTGTAATTAGTGAAAACTGTGAGAACGAAGCACGGTTTATCATTCATTCTCATTCTCTCGTTTAGCCAATGTCTTCTGCTGTGATATGTCGAGAGAGCAATGATACAAATGCAATAAAACTATTTTCGAAGCCACGAGACTCGTTGACTTAGCATGAAATAACAGATGAAGTCTCTTAGTGTAAAGGCATCAAAATTGAATGGTTTACTCGGCTACCTTCACCTCCGGAGGGAGCATGGAATAAATGAGGCTACATCGGCACGAAACGTTCCGGGATAGGCATGAGACTGAAGGAAAATGAGGACGAAGTCGCGTTTTGTAAAGAAATTAGCATTGCTATATCTTGTCTGCAGAAGGTTTTTGCAATTTTTGTAGATTCATAAAAGTCTTAATGGCATCTGCCTGTAGTACATCAACACAATCATGTGAAAGAAACATGAAATGCAAAGTACAAGCTTATGAAGCGAAGTCAAGTGGTTGCAACGCATACAGCACGCGCATTGTAAACTGCTCAACATGAAATAATGCGGGTCGCGGGGAATCGTGGGTCCTACGTATAGAATATGAGTATATCATTTAATTGTTACATCATGCTTTCACTTTTAACTTCAAATCTTTTTTCTCTCGGCCCAGACAGACTGCGTCTTTCAGTTCTCTGGTCTACACGTCACCAACGGCAGTTTTACTTCTCCTAACTACCCAGGGAACTATCCAGAGGATCTGACGTGTGATTACATCTTCAGAGGACACTCACATCATCGGATTAGTGTTTCATTCCCCGACTTTGATGTCTCCAGTATGGACAGTGTTCCCAGGTGAGTTCTGAGTTGATAGGAATGAAAACTATTTGTCGCTAACTGAGAATATTCACTTTCTTTAATAGGTTATTTGTGACTCACATGATTACCGTTCTAAGTTTTATTCTGACTCACGTTGTTCGATAGTAAACGTTCGTAGAATAATGACAGCGTAAAATGTTCAAAACACAGAAGTGCTAGCTCAATCAATAAGCATTTCTGATTGCCAATATTTCAATTGCAAACGCCAATATGAATGAAAATAAGTAATTTGAAATGCATGCCTGTGATGATTGCCCTCTGGGGAGTGTCGAGTTGCTGCCAGACACATTCAAGACATAATTATAAGCAAAAAACAGTGCCTGTCTGTGCCAGCCTGAGCTTATAAAATGGCCTGCATTCAAAATTTAGTTGATTAATTAGGAAAACTTATAATACTTTGATAAAAGAAGATTCAGCTCTATTTGATAGAAATTTAATTATATTGAAAAAGCATTTTCTAAGTAACACTTAGCCAATTTTAATGAGAAAATATAAATGAAGACACTTCTTTCGACGATCTGCTGCAATCTTTCAGTGCATCGAGAATCCAATATTTTATTCAGAGCTATTATGTTTGGATGTCGGCGATAGAAGTTCCGGAAATGCTCCTTCCGTCACTGACATTCACTTCAAAGATGTGATTGCTTTTACTATATGAATCCAGAAATATTTGCATACAGCTGCTTGCAGGAGCGAAAATTTGTAGCGCGCATGTGCAACGAGATCAAACCCTCTGTCAGTGTACCAATATGGCATTTTGAAAATGCTCTCCGAAACCCTTAGAATTTCTCTGCTTCATGTCAGCCCACGTTTGCATGACATCAAAAACTGGGCTATAATGATCATAGAGTTACTCATATCAGCAACATTCTACACTTTCAGCTTTGACTTGTGAGCAAGACTTCCGGTTGACTGGATCTCTTAGATGATCATTCCTCAGAGCATGATGATCATTTCATTCATGGATGTAACCGAAAACACTACAAAGAAGCATCATCGGAACCATGTCTTCACAGCAGCTCTATTTTTGAGCATGGATAATGGGTTGTGAAGATGTTGTAGCATAATCGATGATTTGAGGTGTGATCGTGAAGCATTCTCGGTTTGATAGCCGTCATAGAGTAAATAGATAGCAGGTAGTGTCGACTCAAAAAGTATCTACATACAGTGGAAATTTGACATGAAAAATTCAGTTTTTTGCGGAGACAACATTCCTGCGGTCTATAGAAAAAATATTTGATCACATTTTTTAAAAACTGCATTTTTGCAAAATATTTCTTTGTCTATAGGCCAATACTAACGACGTGAAACCACTGTGTAAGTAGTATGAAACTTATTAGATATCATGGGGAATAAACATTACTGTCAGGTATCTTAATTAAGCGGAATTTAAGCTGATTATCAAGGAAATTTCATGAACCGCATTACAATACAAGTCTTCATGTAATAGTTGAGATCTAATGCTGCTTCTTGACAGAAACTTCAAGTTTTTAATTCAATTTTGATCGGCATAATTTTGTGATTCACTAAATTAATGTTCAATTTCTTGAATATGAATAGTAATATGGACCCATTTACATCTTTTAAAGTTAATTATGATCCGTGTTTTTGATTATGATGTTTTGCTCTTTCAGTGACAGGTATACAGCTTTTGATTCTTATATAATCACGCTTAAGAAATCACCAGGCTTGCTGTTGGGATTGGGCTACCAAAAATCCACTCCAATCCCAATAAATCCAAATAGATCCCAATAAGCCCTCTCCCAACAAAACATGCATATAATCGTTGACATTAGTCGGTGCGTTGCAAATGTTTTCGGGTTGTTCAGAGCAGTTCATTATTCTGTGTCTCCAGTCTGACATTGCCTCTCTCGAATTCGAGCATTGAGAGCTCTTAGTGTGATCTACACAAATTTTAAGCTTTAAACCTACTCTATGGCTTTAACCTTCCTAGTTGCTAAAAATAGTGCTGCTTAAAAAGGTAGCAGCTATGTAATAGTGTATATAGGCTTATACAATTCGCCTGTGCGTTGTCATGCGCTTCGCCGCTTCTGTAATTGAGCTATACATTGTGAGCTATTCAAGCCTATTTAACCGTATATGCCGCTGTCTACTGCCTGTTGCCTACTGTACGTGTGAGTCCGTGTAGCGAGCTGTCTATTAACACCGCATTTCCGATATAGGCTTAATTAATACCAAGTGTGTTTGTAGCTCATACATACATATTAGCTATACACGCAGACCCCTATAAGCTCTTGGGTGAAGGCAGTCTCGGTGCAAAATATCGCCATGCAGTACGCCTATTATACATTATTGTTTAAAATCAATTGAAGGCCCTATTACTGTTAAGGCCAGTCTAGTCTTATTCCTACGAGCGTGGACTTCGTCAATTCAAAAAGCATCACATTTGGCAGGCCTAAGCGGTAAGCCCGATGCAGCTTGGGGTCAAATTGCGTGCGTTTTTAGCTCTAAAGCAGGCTATTTGGATTTCTATTGGGATTGGGATCTATTGGGATCCCAATGGAAATTCTCATTGGGATTGGGCTGGAAATCCATCCCAACGGGAAGCCTGGAAAATACTCTTATTAATAAGGCTGAGCATGAAAGTATTTTTACCCATCGAGTTGCTCTTAATTCAGAAAACATTACCTCTCCAAGGTTGTCGTCATGACACTGAAGACTTGTAAAATGCTATTCTTCTTTCTGTCAACCGGGCCCAGATAATAATTCATCCGGGCCGGCCCGGTCCGGGTCCGAGCTTAAAGAGGCGGCGTGGTTCCAGCTCTGCATCCGATTGACAGTTCTCATTGTGGTACTTCTATTCTTCCTCCCCCCCCCACATTTTTCAAGTTTTCCAAAAATCATCAAATTTCGCCAAAGTTAGTCACATTGGGTTTAGAATAGACTTCATCTGTCATTGAGTGACAGCACAACACGACTGAGAAATCTTACTTGAACCCTGGGATGAAGGATTGGTCTCTTGGATACTCAGTTGGAATACAAGGTACAGCTGTGATCATGAACTTCTTGGGATTGTTTTCTACAGACAAATGACGAGCAGTTGTCTAATTCTGAGGCTGCAAACGCTTTACAAGTCAGATAAGAGGAGTTTTACACACTCAATGCTATGCTGCGTTAGTGAGACTGCCCGTAGGACTAACAGAAGATCGTTGACGATGCAACACTTCCAGGTGTCAACAGCAGAAATGTGGGGGAGGGGGAGAATAGAAGTACTCTCATTTCGTTTATTTCGAATTGCCTCAACCGCTCCGAGAACATGGCTCATGTCTCGCTGTCATGCAACATTCCGCTGCGCACACATGACTGCCGTCATCGGAATAGCAGTTGCGCTAGATGACAAAAAGGATGTCATTTCAAGAAACCTGCGCCAACCGTTTGCCCGCCTTGGCTGCTGCTCGTACTCCACCATTGACAATCAAAAATGGCTTGAGGATTTTATAATTGCTTGACTTGCTTCGAATAATTTTGTTTCCAAATGCACACCCACCCCCCACTCACATATAAGTTCATATGGTGCTTATTAGGTGAACTTGCACATAAAAAAAATGGCAATATCAGTATGCAGCTATGATCGGCAATGATTAAATGATATCCTTTTATTCTGAGGAAAAGTGATATCATCAAACATTTTCGTTCCATTATATACTCTAATCATAGATTCTTCGCATATAATCTTCGCTATCATGGTACTTTTTTATATGTGCAATGCATCCTGCAAGACTGTCATGTATATTGAAGTTATTGTTCTTGACTCTTGTTGATTGTCATTTAGATTTATAAACGCTAGTTTGAATTTGTTTTATTCTGACTTGTCTTAGTTTGCATAATACGCGCATATTAAAAGCTTATGAATAAATTATTAGCAATATATAAACGAGGCTTTGAAATTTGAAAATACGAGGTGCAGTCAAAGCTCGATATTTCGGACTTTGATAATTACGATTCTGATTAATAAAGACCGCCGTTTTCTGGAATTAGGTCTACATGTACATAGTGTATCTCAGATATTGATGGTTACTTCAGACTTCCAGTAGGCCTATGTTTGATCATTGAATTCATTAATAACTGTCTTGATGTTTTTGAAGTCTTTACTGTAATCAAAATATTTTTTGCCTTTTTTCGTACTTTAGATACTGTCGGCCTAACCAACTGCATATTGTAGGCATATTTGTAATTCGAGTATATAATGCTTAAATCAAAACTTGCGATGTCTAATGTATAGGTCATAGGCCCTACCTAACTTTTGATATACAAGAAACTTTGTATGACTAAACTGCTTTCTTCGGTCTTCCATTATTTGGAATATGTCGATGATGCAATCATATTATAATTTCATCGTTGAGAGCAGTAAAAGTAGCATGATAGCAGTATAAATCGAAAAATTCGTATGACTGGATCTATTTACGGCGCAGGCACACGTATACTTCACTAAAAAATTGTATATTTTCATTAGAAAAAAATGAAATGATAAAATGATATAAAAAGATATAAAATGATAAAATTCGTAAAATGATGTAAAAGTAAAATGATATCATTGCCGATCATAGGTAAGCGGCATGAAAAAGAAGGTCGTGCATCTCCAGCATCAGTCCCTCGTGGTCTTGGCATAGGCTCTTGTGCTCGATTATGGCTTCGGAGCTTTATTGACCAGTTTCTCATAAATAAAGCTACTTGAAAATCACCCGAAGACTTGACATCGTCAAATTAAAAATGAATTATAAAGAAATCTCTTAAATGCCTTTCGCCTTATAATCAAATTTGAAATTTTGATCATATCATCAACTGATTGTGAAATTCATGCTTTGAATTTAAGCACATGTCAAAGGCATAAAATTCGAATATATGAAATTTAGAGAGGAAGTTTCTTCTAGTGATTGACAATCATCATAAAAACTTTCTCTACCTGATGCTATTCAATAATCATCTATCACCATTCTGCTTCACTGACGTCAATCTGATCGTTAAACTGCTTCTACTTCCGAATGCCATCCGTGTTTGATGCGCATGATACTCTAATTATCATCAACGCTGGCAAATGGGTAAAGAAGTATACTAATTTGAATTTCATTTTCGCTAAATCTCGTAAGGGGATCCTCTGAGATCCGTTGATGAGCCAAACTTAACTCAATATTGATTGCTAACAAACCGCCTAACAAAGTTTACTGATTTGAAGAAGCATGGGAAATTCGAAATCAAGTGGCATTTGTTTCTTAATCGTAAACGCATAACAAAGCAATTTCATTTAGGTTGTTGATTCAAGTATTTGCATTTCGTGATCATTGACTGAAGTCGGATACAATCATTTACATCAGCATTGGTGTGACAATATTTACTAAGTGTTCCGTTCTAGAGAGGATGTTCTGACTGTCGTCTTCTTGCGATGACATTGATGATTTTACAACAGTCCCAAAATCAGCGGGACAAAAGAAATCTTCAATGTTCTAGTGAAATGCCACAAAACAATTATTTATGCGTTCTGGCATTCTGTGAAGCAGTCAAAAAGAGCGTGAATAAATAATTTCCGCGATCAATTACTCTTCCTTCAACTGTCAGAAGCAAATCTATGGCAAATGTAATTGTTATAAATATCAATTGTAAGCGGCTTGAATCGTATTTAGCTCATATTCTAACTTCATGATACATGTACATATATCATTGAAGGCCAATGGAAATGGTACGTGTTCGGAGAAAAGTTAATTGAAATCTTTACACGTCATCATGAGGCAATAAATTTCATTTTGCAGTAAAATGCAGATTTCAATGTATTAAAATTCTATAGTTTTCGTAATTGTGCGCAATTACTAATCTCACGATGTATTAAATGATTAGCCCATCAAAAAAAGACATCAACAATGGATGACATAGTATTTCAAATTTAAATTTCAAAGCATCAGATTTAAAATATAATATGAATAATTGCCAAATTTTATAGAATTTGGGAATTGCAAGTTACGCGAAGCAGTGTTCAAAATATTTGAAAATTAGAACAGGGATCGCCTTTCTAAACAAATTGAGGAATTTTGTATACGCCGCGGTATGCCTCATAGTCACGAACATTGATTCAATTCAATTACAAATAACGTGATTTTTGGAAGGATTGTTTTTGCCATGACACCCACTATCAGGCACATTAATTTATTAAACAAAAGTACATGCATAGACATCAGATGTCCGCATCAAAAAAATAAAAAGGTAATCTTTTCACTTCATTATTAGCTTCATTTTTATTTTTAGCTTCAAGCGTCAACGCACTTAAGATTTTGGATCTTAAGTAGAGGTCACTAATCCCAGACTGGTATCTTCGCCAATCTTTTTCAAATTGCAAAGTCTTCTCCGCTAGAAACATAATCCTGTATGAAATAATTAGATTTATGATCAAAAATTCGCATATAGATGCCAACACTTTGTCTGGCCGAAAACTCTTTTATTATTAATGCCTAGCTTTCATTAATTATTCAATGTAAATAATGCCATCATTCTAGTAATTTAATATGCATCATGTTGCCATCACAGTAATGTCATAATGTAGTTCATTCGACAAAGTAAAGTTTTGGAGAGAAAGCGAAGCTGTAGACTTGGAAAGGGTCGATTTTTGTATGTCATTTTATCTGCTTGTCACATTCATAAAGATATATTTCTTCACATTCCTCGTTTAGTTGTATAGGAAAATATTAATCGGTCAAATGCGATTTTCAAAACGGAACTCACGTGAAACATTGTGTATGTGTGTCACATTCTTCAAGCATTCCATGAGTTCAACTACCTCAACTTTGCAATGCAAGAATTGTAGCCAAGATCGCAGATTTGTGTCCTTCAGAAAATAGAGAAAGTTCGAATATAGGAAGGTTCGGGCAAATCTGCGACGCTATTAATTTTGCTGGAATAGAGGATCTTGTTGAGGACATTGGGAGATGCAGATTCGAAATTTCAATCTTAAACTGAATCAGCTGAAATGCTGGTCGGAATTTAAATTTTCTGACTTCATTTTACTGTGCATGAATTAACTCATTACAGCTCATGCCATTACAGTCCTCTGACACAACTTTTGTTTGTTTTCACTCCAACTTCCTCTGCATCACTCATCACGTTCTGACAGAATTAGTATTCACAAAGATAATAAACGCAATAAAGAAAACTAATGGTAGATTGAATTTTGTATGCAAATTTGATTTGGCTTGCATTTAAGTGAATGTAAAATTAGTAGCATACAAATAGTGAGATTAATAAAACAACGATGCTCATAATAGTCCGGGAGCGATTGACGATTTCTTCCCAAATTCGCGCACAAAGGGCTTAATAGCATGGATTTGTAGATATTGAAACGCTGAATACAAAAATCAAGTGTCACAGCCAGTCGCTTTTGATTGTAGGAAAGGTTGAAGGATTCCCATTGGAATCCAATGGTAAAATTCAAGAAAAATCTATGGATTGTGAAACACCTAGCAATTTTCGTACATTTTCTTCTGCAGAAAAGAAACTATTTATCAGAATGCCATGAAATTTGAGACATGATTGAGTTCACAACATCAACTTCGATAAGTTGAAGTGTGTCACATGATTCAGCATTTGATGTTTGAGAGCCTCTACAAAATGAGTAAAATCGCCAAAATGAAGTCAAAACATGAAATTTACTCATTTTGTAGAGGCTCTCAAACATCTAATATTGAATTATTTTGAGCTCGTTGCGTTTCACTCAATGTTTACGAAAGAGTAATTGACCATCTGCATGTACGATGAATTTGCCGTGTCATTTAATGGTTGAGAGGCACTTTATAAATCTGACAGTTCTACAGTAATTAAAGCAAGAAAATTTTATTTCAAAAAATTACTCCATCTATGCTGACCATCTGAAAATGATGAGCAAAATGCAAAAATCAGGAAACTCCAAATAAATTATGGTGCCTGCTTCACAGGCTTCGGTGACCATACAAAATCGAGGTCAGCAGCAGTACCTTGCTTTTCCAAATTAACAGAGAACTTGCTATATTGATCTCTCCTTCATAGAAATTCATCTTCTGGTATCTTATGCTATGCTTAGTGCTTTCGCTCCACATATTCCTGCTTCTTCAATAGTGTATGAAATTGGGATGCAAATGGTTCACAAATTCATTGATATTGAATCATGCAGCTTACATACCTATATCAATAGCATTTAAAGCACATTATCATGTTCTTTAAATATAAACAATTGTTCTAAATTGCAAAACTGTAAACTTTTTTCAAAACACGGGTATCTGTCTGCAAATTAATCAGCGAAATACGAAAGCATAAAAAAGTTGCAAGCAAAATGCTATCGTTCTACGGTTTCAGAAATACCCAAAGATGCGGAGTGGACCACCCACAGTAGCAACAATCGCGTCCGATCCACCCATCACCAAAAAACAGCAGCCCTGCACCACCCTGAGCCCTGATATGCTACAAAGGATGCAGGCATACAGGGACACTCCATTAAGCCGACAAGGGACATAGTTGCTCTTATGGGAAGGTCCCCATCAGGCTCCTTAACCCCATTCCCTTGCACCTGTGTCATAATGACTTCCAACGATAACAACCCTGCCAGAAATTCTCCACATTATGAGGGACTTCGCTTACTTTAACGTCTAAGAGTTTTCAGGGTTGCAAGATTGTCTTCCGCAGTAACAATTACTAGCTCGCAGAGGCAATGAACCCAACAAGTGCTACCCAAGACACAAGCCATAATTTGCTTATAAATTAATCAGCGAAATGCGTAAGCAGAAAAGTAACAAACAAAAACGCAATCGTTCTAGATTAATTAAGACATCATAAAGGATTTTGATTCATCTTGTAGAAGGCTAAATTTGCATAATTATTCGCCTATATAGAGCTTAAAATGATAAAAGTTTTCACTTGAGATTTCGTTGCACTGTAATCACATGCACAAAAAACCGATGCCGACATCCGCCGACATGTGCCGACATCCGCCCACATCACAACGTCATATATACTGCATATGAGCTGTATGTCGTCAAACAACAAATTTGCCATTCTTTGATGGAGTGCAGAACTTTGAATAGATTAATTGTGACATGCTTGTGCAAATGCCGGATTTATTCCGTATGCTACATTACAACACCCTTCTAAACCATTTTCTCAAAGGAACTACTTTTTACAAATGAGCTGAAAATAATTCATTCCAGTAATATGAAACGATTTCCGTTGCACCTGAATTTTCAACTAATTGCGTATTTCAAGAATTACTCATGATCTATGTTAATGAGACTTATGAGACTATGTTAATGAGACTGTATTTAGAGGAAAAATTGATATCCAAATTGTTTGTTATCAAATATTTTCCGATATTTGTGTCGATAATCTAGATGTAGAAAAACGTCCGTCTGTGAAATATTTTCAAACTATCCGAATAACTCCAACTGATGTGAATTCATCACAAGTCGCCAGCACGAAATTATGTATGTAGTGAGCGAAGTCGAAAAAGGAGACTTTCACAGAATGATGAAGTAAACGCTTTGGCTACTACGAATCTGCTCGTCTGCAGCTGTTCCGGTTCCTTTCCTGTCAAACAGGATCAAAGCAGACAAGTGAAAAATGGAACAAGGAGACGTTTTTCGATAAAAAAATGACATTTGTCTCTGCTTTCTGTGATGAAATGAGAAGTACCAGCTCCATAGCAAATACTTTCGGCATTGAATGTCTTCCGCAAATCAATTGTATGTTTTTGTTTCTAATGCTGCTTACACATTTAGTTTTTGCAAAAATCGTAAAATCGGCAAAATACAATTTTTTTAAATGTTGCCAGCATTTTTATGCATTTAATCACGTCCTCTCATCCTCGCATACATATACACATCGCTGATTAGAAGCTTTGAGCTTCTAGTGTAATGGGAAGTTCTATTATATGTTTCTTCTAGAGAAGTTCGTATAATGATGAAACACATGAATAAGACAGAAATATTTGAAGACTCTTCATGCCAAAAATTAGTTCTCAGTTTATCACAAAAAACAAAGGAAGGACTCATGTAACCGAAATCTTCCATATCCTTCCATTTATATTACATAGCCTATACATGTGATTCCATTGATCGTGTTTGACAAGAAGAGGAACCGGTTAGAACTCGTAGACGTGCAGATTCGCAGTAGGCATAAGATGTGCACTATTGTGAGTCTCATTTTCGGCCTCCTTCTGTGAAGAAACTCGTTCGGGCTGCCGAACTATATTACAAAATTTTTACAATTTGGCATTTTCTCAAAGTTATGTATCCTGTTTTCATTTTCAACACATCATAATCTTATTACTTTTATGAAAACAAGCATTATTGCAACATCAAAAGTTACATAACAATCAATTTCACAGCCATCTATCATCAAACACTGAACATTTGTCAAGTCGATGGTTAAATAATGCTAGTTGTTCCCACGTCGATGTGTCGCCAACAGCAGTAATATTTCGGAACGGGCCTTGTTTCATGTGTATCAAGATACTGAAATTTCATGCTCTCAACTGAATCCTGACAAGTGAAAAACAGAGAAATATTCAAATTAATTCTATCAATTCCTACCGATAAGAGGCATTAAAGCGGTTGAATTCATCAACAGTGAATAAGCATTGATCAAAAATTGGATTTTCTCCATCAACCTCAGTCGCTGTATTCTATTAAACAGCGAATTAAAGACGCGGCTGGTATGCATGTATGGGGAGTGTTGTTCTTATCTGTTTGGAAGTTTTCCATGTCAAGTCTCTGACTAAATTATTTAGTGAAAAACATGGTCTCGCGCGAGAGCTTTCGACGACCGTCGGCCGCCATACTCATGCACAAGTGAATTTAATCTTCATTATCAATGACGTAGCCGAAATGATGACAATTCAAGAAAGACTAAATAAATGGAAAATTAAAAATTTACAAACAACTGATAAAAACAAAATGTAAATTCTTAATTTTTGATTCTTGTGAATGATTTAGTCTTTCCTGAATTGTCATCATTTCCGTTGCGACTGTTGAAATGAAGAATATAGTACGGCAGCTAGAGCGAGTTTCTACAGGGAACGAGGCCGAAAGTGAGACTTTCACAGAATGATGTACACCCTATGCCTACTGCGAATCTGCACGTCTGCCGAGTTCTAGTGAGTTCCTCTTCTTGTCAGACGGGATCAAGGAAAAACACATGTAAATCCAATGGGACGCAGATTGCATTTTTTCGTTAAAATGAAATTTTGTATGTTTTCTCTGATTAAACAAAAAGTACAAAGTCCAGAGCCACAATTTTTGACATGGAATTTCTTCAGGTCATTTCCTATGATGTGCATGTGATACAATGAAGCTTCTGATCGGCGATGTATGCGAGAATGTGGTTGAATGTGGATAAAGATGCTCAAAATGTTTGTGCTTGCCGACATTAAGAGGCTCGCCAAATCTAAATGTATTTAGCTTTTTAGACAGGGGTGAATGAAGATGAAAGGAAATGACCTGAAGACATTCCATGCCAAAATTTGTGTCTCTGGGCTTGGTTCTTTTCGCTTGATCAGAGAAAACATAGAAAATTTCAATTTAACCAAAAATTACGATCTACGTCCCATTGGACTTACATGTGTTTTTCTTTGATCTTGTCTGACAAGAAGAGGAACTCATACAGAGGGTATAGACGAGGTCATAGAAGAGGGTATACATCATTCTGCGAAAGTCTTCATTTTCGGTCTCGTTCTCTGCAGAAACTCGTTCTGGCTTCCGGACTAATAAATTGACATAAATAAATAAATAAATAAATGATTATATTACAGACACCAGTGACTTCATATTGCCTGTTTTATGTAAAGAGGCCTTCATAAAAACTGAATCTTTAGCTGTGTCACCGTGTATAAAATCTTCATAAAGAAAGTTTTTTCCAAAGATAACCGTTCAATGCACCTGTAAATGATGTTCTACTAGCCTGAAAGATGACACAAGCTGCTTTTCAACGTGGTTCTTGACTTCTTGTACCATACTCCCAAAATAATCAATCTCTTTACTTAATCTCTCTTTATTTAGAAAGCTAAATGCAATATCTAAGTTACTCAATTATACTAGACGTTTCATTGCATGCAAAGTTTCATCGAACTATTGTAAAACAACGCGTGTGCCTCCTTTACACGCATGCCCATGTAGCTCAATACTAAATTAATGCACGCTTGCAATGAATAACTAACAGATAATTTCATCGCGACTTTTCAAAAAACTTACTGGATGTTTGGCAGACATAGTTGCAATTGGCATCCAGCAGTCGGAGTTTGAAAGAATATGTGACAGTTTCACATGTCTTTGAAAATTTTAATAAACGAGCCTTCAACAAAACCAATTTCAAACACGCACAAAGATGTTTCGCAAATGACTTATATTCAGGAAAATGCTTCCTTTAATAGTCTTCTTTATTCACAGCTGCACTCTTGGCGAGACCCTCTCTTCAATATGGCCTATGTACTGTATACATTCCACTGTCATTATTTTGTCCCTTATGTATAAGGTGTGTCGAACCGATAAAGGTCTGAACCCATAGATCTCTCAATCGTTAAACCTTTCTCAGAAACTTCAATATTGGATGTATTACTCAAATAGGAATGACAGACTTGGCAATATGAAAATCAGTAGCACCTGCAGTTTACTTGACTTAGTGGCTGGAATGTAGATAGGCAAATCCAATTTTCAAGAATTCATTCTTGAACTAACACAATTGTTAAGTTATTAACACTCGAACAAACTCAACAACCTGCTTGTCTCCTGCTTCCTGAAATGGTATAAATTAATGCGTGAACTCCCATTGAATCAGCATCAGTGCTTTTGACTTTTCCTGCCAGAAACTGTGGGAATGTTATTCACATGACTTATGAAGTCACCTGACATTGTGAGCAAGCTATTTCGTCATATTTTTCTTTTGTCGTTTAATCAACTATTCACTTACTCCACGATTAATCGCCCATCTTCCCCGTGTTTCGAGTGTTAGACGTCGGCAAACGTCTGTCCGGTGTGATCGCAGTTCGCCACGCGTTCGGATCGTGAACGTCAATACGCCCAAGGTTTAACTCCTTGAAGTCGACTCGCACGTTGTCGCAACACTTCTTCTTCGGTTGTCACCTTGGTTTGCGTCTTTCTACCTCCAGATTCATCACTTTCTTTTCCCAGGAGTCCTCTTGCATTCTTTGCACATGTCTGCGGAGTCTTCCCATCGAATGACAGCTTCCAATGGATGGATGCCAAGCACTGAGATCTTCAGTAGGAACCCGGTCACTTAGCCGTTTTGAACCGGTCCACCCGATCATCGCATTGTCGCTGCGGCTCAAACGATTGAGGTCGTCCATAGTGATTGGCCACGTTTAAGTGGCATAAATCATCACACTTCGCACACACATGTTGAAAACATATGGCATCGACTTCGGAAGGAGATGCTGCTGTTCGTAAGGATAGTGATAATAACTTCTTTATGGCAATTGATCTGCAACTGAGGTGAACACAGTGCATGTGAACGAAAGAACAACATTTGAGCAAATTCATATCAAGTAGAACTGTCTGAATAAAGCATTGGATGAGTAATTCTATAAAAACATTATGATGATCTATTCAGTTAATCTATTGATAAAAAGTGCAGACCTACTGCACAATTCCACAATTTATTGCATAATGGCGTCAATCAATTGATTGCAGTTAATTGGTGTAACTGATCATTTTATCCATATCGAACAAATTTTTAAACAAAGTGCGTCCAAAATGTACCTTCTTTACCAATTGAACAGTTTCCTTCCTGAGCATAATTTGATCATTGCATACAACGCTTGTATTACAAGCATGTATTCGAAGCTGTTTTGACTATATGTCATCTGCAAGGATTTTACTGAATTCTCTAGGGAACTCTAGACTAGATTATTGTTTGACTCTATGTTGGATCTCTGGTGACAGATCCTTTCCCGTAGTTGCCTCACACTGCCGTCGAACACATTAACGTTTGAAATTCGACTCTCTGACAGTTTGGTGACTCTCAAAAGGCTTTTATTTTTCAAAAATATTTTTAGTATGTCCATGCTATAAAGCGACTTTGAATATCCATCGGAATAAAAACGTCCTTTTGTATTGAATTCCGAAGAAAATAAAAAATAAATTGTCGAGTGTTGTGCATGAAAGATTTGTCTCATCAAACTGTGAATTTCCTTTCTTTGCATCATTACGGCACCGACATGCTAGGATTCAAACTTAAATCCTTCACGCACCCTGAATAACCCCTGAATAATTGTACTTGGTAAAGCTTACCTTATATTCGAATAATATGACTAGAAATCCCCTCGTCAAAACCATGTCCGAATCAGTGAATGGTGGTTTCGATGTGTGCTTTTTGACATTCATATTTTTTCAGATTCATTTTGCCAGCAATGTTTTTCTGAATGAAATTTGTTCCCAAGGCTTTCATCGGTTATAGCTTTGATAAAAGATTGCTAAAAAATCCAAATATTCATCATCACTACTTGAATAGACTATTTCTTAATACTGGATTTTGAACGTTGGTGCTGCATTTCTCTTCAGCGCATTAGGCTATTAAATGAAGCTTTGCAAATTACATAATTCTTCAATTTCAGTTTGTAGAGAGCTGGGCACTGGACAGACCTACTGCAAGTAATAAATGTAGGTTTATTTATAACTGAACGCAAAGATAAATGATATCAGCCTAGATGAAAGTTTATTAATCATCATTACAGTGATGATCAATTACTGAAACAAGCTAGGTAAGAGCTATCCGTACCTAGACGATATAATATTTGTTTTTTGCCCCAAATGGGCGTGCCAGTGCTCAAGAAACATCGATGCCATTAGCCTGTGATAAGATTAACTGCAGCGTACGAAAGCCTGCTGATTTTGACAACGAAAACGATGTAAAAAACAGGACTAATATATTGTACTAAAGCTGTATTGTTCGTGCTCATTCGCTAAGAAAGCGATTGGCTTTCCAATTGAATTTTCCAACAGGAAAACAAGTCGTTTTCTTAGCGAATGAACACGAACAAAAGAGCTTTAGTATATGTTGCTATTTTCGCTTTGTACGTCGGTTTCGTAAGTGGGTAAATCCATTTTATATATCAGCATTAACAGCATTATACAACAGTCAAACGTGTCTTTCGTCTGAAAAAGTCTTACTTCTGAAGAGAGTTTCAGGATTTTTTATCATCCTTATTTTTAGGATCTTCTCTTTTCGATCATGATGAATTCAAATCAATCTAGCAAAGTTTTCTTTATGAAAAATTTACCTCAAGGCAGAAAAAGTGCCAAAAAAGCTTGTCCCAAGAATCGGTAGGTACCTCTATTGTTGTCATCTACTTAAATTAAGCAAATGAAATGATGCATCATGGCAAACCGCATGGACCATACTTTTAACCAGACTAGATTTTAACCAGGGATGTTTTTTGGGATGATTTGTCCCCAGAAATTGTCTTCTGACCGATGTACATTTCTCAACTTAGAGATGATGTTTTATTTTTTTATATGACGAAGTACATCATTTAATTACGTGTCTAGTTGTTGCACCAAATGAGACATCAACAATGGATCATCAAAATTAAGGAATTGTGAATTTTAAAAGAAATATCTATCATTATCATATTATCATTTTCTTGACTTTTCTACAAATTTCAATTTATTGCAGAAACTACACTTTTTATCTGGATTTCACAAAAACTTACTGAATTATCAAAAACCATAATATAATCATGTGTGCGATATTTTTTTATAAGGCGATAACTGTCATTTTCAAAATTTTACAAAACCGTCAAATTGTCCATCTGACCGAGGCCACAAAATTATCGGTCAGAAGACACAGGTATCACATGGTACAGATACAAATACTCATATCATGTGGTCGCCACCATCATCTTCGAGCTCAGAATGAAAAATTGACTAAATATGCTAATTTCAAAAAAACGAAGTTGCAAATTTGAAAAGAGAAAATTTGCCCACGATGTTGTTATATAGATGGATTTACCCAAGTAGCTTTGGTATCGCACAGTTTACAGTTACGAAACACTTATCATCTAAAAATCACTTAAAGGCCGGGTGTTTTCCCGTCGATATTGAGCGGTTACGGCATTGCAAATTAAGCAATCAATGAAATACCTCTACAATCGTGGCAACTCAAATATTTAATTGCAATGATTTTATAACTCAAATTAATTGATTGTATCTGCTAGATCCCAGCAATCAATTGTTTGTATTCTTGACATGTAATCAATTTTTTACGATATTGAAAGTAAGAAGCTAGAAAAATAGATAAATAAATCAAAATAAAAATAGTTAGATGAATAAAACTTCGTTATATGAAAATCTTCCAATCTTAACACGAGATTGTTAGGGTTGACATTGGAAACCTCAGTGGACTACCTAGTATTATCACTTTTGAAATCTTGCGTTCTTCCAACACATGATTTGCTTCTTTGTGTGTGATAAGTTCTCGAAATTAGTTTGAAGTAAGTACTATTTCAATGAGGCCATCAACATCAGTGCTGTGGTTTTCTAGAGAATAAAAGTTATTTGGGAAGTAGAATGATAAATGGAAGTGATCACCATGCTACTTTTTGCGGAACTTTATCAGTATAACCATTGAAACTCCGTTTTGCTCTGAAGAAGTCAATTTTAGTAGAAGTGCACGTAACGCATGAGATCAGACTCTCCTGGAAAGTACGCTTCTACAAACACACATTGCTCTGCTGATAAATTCCCAGTTGGTACAGAGAATGCCAAAACCAGTCTCTTTATAAGGACTAACTGCATTTTGATTTCGGTGAGCATTGCATTATTCGTTAACACTTTCATAGCTCTCGCTTTTTTGCTGTTTCCTCTTTCATTTTCAATTTTTTCTTTCAATGTTTTCACTGTTATCTTTATTTACATCTATTGTGCTTCATATTTTTTGTGTAGGTTTGATGTTCCAAAATATACATTTTTGTGCAATTTCAATAGCCAATTATAACCATATTTCACTTATAATTTCCAAGTCGTTTAATTCTCAGAATTTGTTTCCCTTTTTAATTGTTAATACGATTTACAATTTGATATTTTCTAGGTTGATGTACTGACATGCTAAGTCAAGCAAATATGTCAATGATTTCCTTTTTTCTGCATTATCACCTTCCCAATTTGTAATAAGCCATATATTTTCTCGTTTTTTTAAACATGTCATAATTGCTTGAGCCTAAATACCAAATAAATATAGAAAAATAGACCAATCTGCCAGAAGTAAGTTTATTTTCCGCAACGTGTCGAAGCACCCTACTTCGTCGTCAGACGAAGCACCCTTTTTGGCGTTCACTCAGGAGAACCGCGTTGCCCACCAAATCCATATAATGTACGGCCTTGACGTTTGAGGGAGTACACGACATCCATTGCAGTCACAATCTTCCTCTTCGCATGCTCCGTGTAAGTAACGGAATCACGGATGACGCTTTCAAGAAATACCTTCAAAACACCTCTGGTTTCTTCGTAAATCAATCCAGATATTCGTTTGACACCACCTCGACGAGCAAGACGGCGGATCGCCGGCTTTGTGATACCTTGGATGCTATCGCGCAATACCTTTCGATGACGGTTAGCACCTCCTTTACCAAGTCCTTTGCCGCCTTTGCCTCGTCCAGTCATTGGGTGATTTTTTGTGTCATTTTCATTTAAAAAGTTGCTTCCAGCGCCAGGATTTTTTCTTGCATGCCATGCTTTCCAGTGGAGAGGAATTGTAATGTCGCGTCATACAACAACGCATTCTAATAGATGATTGATTTATTTCCCGCGATTCGCATGTTTATGGAAAGTATCTTCTCCCCTAATTTTTTGAAATCAGATGGAATTGAGGACATGCCCATAATGGTCAAACCCATGAAGTCAGATTCATTTGCGTGTGGGTTAGTTTAGAGCGCACACAATCCTATCCCAGCCATTGTATGCAATAGCGGGAAACGATAGAGATTGAAATAGACATTTGTCTCTCTTTGGTTTGTGTGATTGGCCAAGCATGCGCATTGCAGAAGTAGCTCAACAAACACACGAAGTTCAACATTCAGATTGCAGTCAGGCCTTTCAAGTGAAAAGTGCTAGTGCGAGAGCAGCTGAGCGAGTAAGGAAACTTTTGACTCTGATACATGCTATTTTGATAGAGTAAGCTAGTTACCTGTAATGCAGTCAGCCACTCGAAAGAGACTATTTTTCCTATATGTATGAATGGCAATATAGTTGAATGTATTGCAGACACAGTCACTACTTGTAACATTGTACCGCAAGACATTTTCACTTCTTTGAATGCGACGAATTTGACAATATTGACAATATTGACGAAGGCGATAGGTCAGTTGTTATGAAAGTGCATGGAGGCAATCTTTTGACTGCACTAGGCAATACTTTGATCAAGTTATCTTTTCATAACGCAGAATTAGAATCACTTTTCTATGTTGTTGCTGTAAAAGATGAGAAGCCTTTGTTGTCGACAGATTTGAGCAAACCATTGGGTCTGGTTCAGGTTGCGAATGCAGTGAAGCTTAGCAAACATAATCTCTTTGATAATTACAACGATTTCCATACTGGTATCGGCTGCGTACAAGGGGTAGAGTGTAAGATTCAGATAGTGCGGAGCTATTGACACTTTCTTCCTGAATTCTCGAAAGCATTATTTTTGATATGTATACAGGGTGAGTGAAAAAAACGATTTATTTTTAAATGGATATAAAACATGTTTGTTTTAGTGATAGAAATTCGTTACAAGTTCAGATATTAAGCATATGTCTTCAATTTGACGAAGGAATCGTTCAAATTATGTATTGCTTAGGTAGATCCCAAAAATTATTATTATTTTATCCTGCATGTAAATATTTACCCGAAATCAGTCCAAAGAAGACCGAAATATTCCCGTTAATAGAGTTTCCCATAGTTATAAGACAAAAACGAAAGTTATTAAATATCACTCTAAACATGAAACTGAACTGTCAGAATGCATAAGAAAGGTATTTCATAATAAACGAATTGAATGTTAACCTTCAACTTGACCACCGTCCAACTGAATGCACTCATTGCATCGCTCAACGAAAGACTCGTACGATGACTGAAACATTGTGGGGTTGAAAGTCCCCAGCTCATCTTCGATTCTTGTTCTCAATTGTTCCACGGTTCTTGGAGCCTGTTTGTAAACTTTATCTCGCAGAGCTCCTCATAAAAAAATCACAAACAGCGAGATCCGGTGATCTTGGTGGCCATCGAACTGCTCCCTATCTCCCGATCCACCTGTTTGGAAGATGCTCATCCAACAAAGACCGAGCGGTGAGACTGAAATGAGGCGGAGCTCCATCTTGTTGATAAAGTTTGTTGCGATTCGATCTTCTTCGAAAGTAAGGGATCACCTTTTCGCGAAGTGCTGTGCAGTAGCGGTCACTATTCATAGTCTCAGAGCTGATGTCGTAAGCCAAGACGCCGGACGGACCAACCATGCACTATACCGTGACCGAGTGTCGGTCTTGCAGCTTTTCAATCTGCATGTGTGGGTTTTCAGTTGCCCAGAAGTGGAGATTATGAAGATTCACTATGCCGTTGACGTGAAGAACAGCTTCGTCGGAAAATATGATGTTCTTATAAAAGTCACTGTCACTCTCTTGATTACGACGTAACCATTGGCAAAATTCTAATCTTCTTTCACAGTCATCTTTGGATAAAGCTTGCACTTTTGTTGCCTTAAATGGATGAAGTCCATTTTTATGAAGACAGCGGACAACACTTGACTGAGTGAGAGTTACCAGTTTCCGTAACAATCTGTCTAGTTGATGCTGTCGGTTTATCTTCCAATCGTTGATTGATTTCCTGGAAACTGTCATCACCACTCGCGGTAACGGGTCTACCACTGCCTTCTCTCCTTTTATTGATGTCACCATATTCAAGGAAACGAGAAACCCATCGACGTATTGTGGATTCAGGAGGAGCCTCTTCATCATATTCTTTCGCGTATCGTCTTCTGGCTTCTCTGGTGTTTTCATAAGTGATAGCCCATGCAACAACCTTTGCTTTGCGTTCCATATTGATGAATGCAAATCGAGAAATGAAATATCATATGATGAATGCAATATCATGCGTCGAGAAACAACTTACTTATTTAAATTTAGAAATGTATTATGTTGATTGATGGACAGTAAAATCATCTGTCTAATATTAGAAGTGAACACAGATATCTAGTTAGTACATAATTGAATTGAAGACATATGCTTAATATCTGAACACAGATATCTAACATAATTTGAAATTTTTAACAAATCTAGTTAATACATAATTGAATTGAAGACATATGCTTAATATCTGAACTTGTAACGAATTTCTATCACTAAAACAAACATGTTTTATATCCACTTAAAAATAAATCGTTTTTTTTACTCACCCTGTATATTGTCACCCAACATCACTAAAACGACAATTCTTAAATTCTACTTGCAGTCGTCTTACAAGTTACAGGGCCTCAAACACTGCAAAATCCTATTTGTCTATGTAGATCCATGTACTTCCGAGTGTCATACACTCAATAGCGTAATGATCCAGCATCATTTGAAAACTCAAAATGAGATTTGTCATTTTTATGATTGTGATTGCATTTTTAGGGCAGAATTTTCCATCATCAGGCAGAAATGCGACATTCCTCATTTCCGATGGCTTGACCGATTTGCTGTTAAAGATAATGAAAACTTCATGGCAACCGATTTTATTGTCGCAGATAAACAAACAGTCCCTTCTGATCACAAAAATGATATTCACAGAATTTCTTCTACAGAATATGTCACCTAGAGAACATATGTTCTTAGGAAGAGCAGATATGTAGACTTTATACAGAGGTTTCTATACTACATAAGTCAATTAAAATAGTTACTGTGGATGCAGTCAGGAATTACTAATAACATTAAGAACGAAATTAAAGCAATTAACTTAGAATTCATGTCATTTGTCTTTGAAAATATTTTTGGAAATTCGCAACTTCCGGTCAAAATTATGAAAATGACAATTGACAGTGGTAGTCATAACATGTCCACGCGGGTTAGTCATCATCATTGAAATGAAAGGAACATACTTGTGTATTTGCCGTCGGAATAAAGTTAGCTCGATGAAAATGCTTCTGATCCAGATTGGTGTCTCAGGCTCATTTAGAGGATATCGATGAAATTTGACAGGTTGGTTTGCAGGACCGTTTCTTGTTTTAGTGCACCCACTTCGACATGCAGTAGCACAGCAAACCGTCATTTCTGTGAGCACTCGCTAGCTGAGACAAAGGCGATCCGAGTGACAAGTTTGCAGCTGGAACTATGAATAAATGTGCTGACTTGCTGATTGGCACCGTGGTTGACCTTTCCACAATCACTGTTGATGAACCGTCGACAATTCACACTCGTGTAATCGTCTGTCTTATTTGGGAAGACCAGACAAACTTATCCAGATATGCGCGTGCACCGCCAACCAGCTGCACGCTGACTCACTGAATTCAGCCTCGTGTCTCGTGCTATACTGATATTGATATTTCATCATATCAATACTTAATAGACATTTTAGTACTTCTTTAAATTAAAGTTCGATAATTTTATCACTCTTCCATTTAGTACTGAGATCCGCACTAAAATAGGACTAAATGATTCACAGGATGTGCCATAGAGTAGGTATATTAGGCAGAGTGGTAACTCCGCATTTATTAAATCCCCAATGTGTATACACATACCATTTTATTAAATGAACTCAAAGGAGATACATACAGTCGGAATTGTTTCCAAATGTGAGATATGTGCATTTATGCAGTTTTGAAGAAATTACAACGGAATTGACTGATCACGATAGCAAAAAGCAGAAGAAAATGATATTATTTTACAGATAGTCCATGTCTGACAGCCTTGGTGAGGAAATGTTTGTTAAATTGGCAACTCGATGACCTGCGCTACTGCTTTCCTGCTGAACCTAAAGAGAATCTTCTTAAGCGTGATCAGGCAACAGCTGCCACTAGCACGGCGAGATCGAGATTCAAAGACAATGATTTCAATTAACTTTGAAAGATGTAAATGGATCCACATCACTATTCAGATTCAAGAAATGAAACATGAATTTAGTGAATCATGAAATCGAGGCGGTGAAAATTGAATTAAAAACGACATTTCAGCCATGAAAGCTTGAATAATATCGCGACTTTTTCACGAACACTTTCATTATAATACGGATCATGAAATTCCTTTGATAATCAGCTTGATTTCCGCTTAGTTAGGATATATTAGCAAATATTCATTCCTTTTGATATCCAACTTATTTCATACTACTTATATAAGGGAGTCATCTCAGTAGTATACAAATTGGCAAAATTTTGACTTTTTTGAAACTGCCCACATAATTTTTTGGACCACGGGAACGTAATCTCCGCAAGGAACTGAATCTTTCCATATAAAAATTTTCACTGTATACAGATACTTTTTTGAATCGACACTCTAGATGTACTTACTCTATGGGATGTGCTAAAATCAGGATTTCAGGATCCACTGACCTGGATGGAATTTACAACTATAAATTGTTCTGTAAATTTCTTTGCAGTTGTCAGACGTCATTGGGAGATGTAGTAGAAATTCGGAGCTGTTATCTTCAGTCATATTCGATGCTGCATTCCGACTATCGTGGGCCAAGAAGACTCTGCGGTCAAGCAAGAAAAGGAGAAATCCTGCACATTGATTGGCCGGGATCTTGTCTACAAATTAGATTCATTTCTAACTCTGTGGACACAAAGCGAGGATTCTATGCTTATTTTTCCTTTTACAAAGCACGTGAGTGTTAACTCAATCATGTCACATGTGCACTCGTAAAGTTTCAAACATGAATCATATTTTTTTGTTGTCAATTGTAAAATCATATTTCAAACAAAATTTTCAGAGATATCTCAGTGACCTTGAGTCTTCGAATTCAGGGTGAAAAAATTGTTAAAGATCATTTTACTATTTTTTTACTTTGAAGGTCATAATCATAGAGTAAATATGTTAGGTAGAGTGGTAACTCCGCATTTGTAAACTCCCCAATTTGTATATACTTTTGATTTTATTAAATGAACTCAAGGGAGATACAGTCGGAATTGTTTCAAAATGTGAGATATGCACATTTATGCAGTTTTGAAGAAATTATTCAACGGAACTGACTGATCATGATAGCATTGGAGAAGGAAATGATATTATTTTACAGATCGTCCGTGTCATGACAACCTTGGAGAGGTAATATTTGTTAAATTGGCAACACGATGACCTGCCATTGCTTTCATGAATTAGAAATATGAAATTTCAGCCGAGAAAGCACAATAGGATCACGACTTTTTCATGAAGACTTCCATTATCAAACGGATCATGAAATTCCCTTGATAATCAGCTCAATTTCTACTTAGTTACGATGCTTATTGGCAAATATTCATTCCATTTGATATGCAACTTGTTGCATACTACTTAAATAGAGGAGTCATCTCGGTAGTATAAAAATTGGCAATATGTTGACTTTTTCGAACTGCTCAAATAATTTTTTGAACCACGGGAACGTGTTCTCCGCAAGAGACTGAATCTTTTCATATAAAAATTGTCAATGTATACAGATACTTTTTTGAATCGACACTCTACCTATATATCCCTACTCTATGGTCATAATGAATGGCATTAACCGAATCGTTTCATCATTGAATAAAGTTCAAATTCAATGGGTTTCAACCTATAGAATGCTGTTACACATGGAAGTCGACATCTTTTCAATAAGTATTCGGTTTCTTAAAATAAGAAAAAATACAGATAGTTTCCAAGTGAATTGAAAGGTTAAGCGTAAATTGCAAGGAGAAAATCACTTCCAAGTCCAACAAATTCTATGTATTTAGAAAGCTAATGTTCCTTTTTTGCCTCTGTAAAAATATTCAGCAATATCGGTCAGTGGACTCAAAAAATACCTAAATTTTTGCAATGAGTTAGAATTCAATTCAACTTTTTCAGCTTTTCAAAAATTGGTATTGTAATTCAATTCTTGTTACCTGTTGACTGCATTTCTGATAGAAAAGTGACGCACCGCTTATACACATTAGTTCACATGGAACTAGACAGAAACGGCATTGAATGACATCGAATTCATCGTAATTCAATTGTACATAAGACAGACAGAATCAGTCTTTTTAGGACTACACTGTTATTTATAAAGTCCCAAATGATCACTAGAAAGAGTGCTGAACTTGAGTACCGTACTAATTACGACTTGGAAATGAGTCCCATAATTTAGCAGGCCTACTCTTTGAGTTCGGAAATATTAGAACTCATTTTAGAACTTCTTGGGTTCGAAAACACAGTAATCAATTCTCATTCATCTAATGAGTTGCATATAGGACTAGCACCTCCACTATATTAAAAGATGCCATACGGAATATCTAGCCCGCTATATCACATACGCACATCCATCGAAGAACTGCTGGCAATTAAAGGCAAATGTATTTGGGTTTATTAAAAAATTCGCAAGAATCAAAGCGCAGTCGGTGAAGTGGACAAACGATGGCAAGTCGCAAAGAACTGTCGGAGAGGATGGAAAGTGTTGGTAGGACTTAAAGTGCAGTCGGAGAAAATGATAGACGTTGGCTGGACTCACAGCACTGTCGGTGAGGATGCTCTTGATCCAAATTGATGTCTTAGGTTCATTGAGAGGATGTCGATAAAATGTCACGAGTTCGTTTGCAGGCTTATCCAATCATTCAGAGTATTTCATTGACCTTCGGAAATTTCCCACTAAATTAAGCAGCTATACTGATTATGAAAGCTGCCTGCATATCTACCATTTATCTGACTCCTTTGGGGATAAACTTGTGAAGCATGTAAATTATTTACTTTTACGGAGTGGAGGAAAGGCCTTCGTTGTTTGCCACCGGTAGTCCGGCAGTCAGAATGAATTACTGCAAGGAACGAGGTCAAAAATCAGACTTTTACTGGATGATGTGCAACCAATGCCTACTACGACTCGGTGCGTCTCCCGAGTTCTACCTGCTTCCTCTTCTTACCAGACAGGATCAAAGAAAAATACGTGTTAATTGAATGAGACTCAGATTGAAGTTTTTCCAAAAAATGAGATTTTCTATGTTTTCTCTGATTATGCGATTCATTGCTCTGTCCAAGACTTCAACAGGTCGAATTTTCATATCGTGATTTGTCTGTAGCATGTGACTCCTTTTTCTGAGATATCATCCAGATTTCGCAGATTGGTCCGATGTTCTTTCACTCTCTCCGCAAAAGAAGGCAAATTCTCCAATCCCTCAAATGTACATAAACGTTAAATTGGGAGTCTCTTTAAATACATGTATGTGAATTGTATTTTACACGCACAAAGCGGTCTCAATAAGAGTCAATCACCAGAACTTTGTGGGGTGTAAACAGTAGTGGCTATTTTATCAAGAGGACTGCGATGTGCTTTGTATCTGATTACTTGCCTGTTAGAAGCTTGTCGCAGTATAGATTTGACACTTGAATTTTGTCATTTTCAGCTATCCTACCTCAAAGCAACAATAACAATTGTACAATTGGACCACATTCAAATCTCATTTTTGCTGTTTTGATAATCATTTTTTGGATGTCTTTACCACTTGGATGAGATGCTGTTGTTCACATGATGGAGATTCTTGCGATGAGCACCGGAATATACATATTCAGGATGCGCGTTCCTCGGAGAGTATTGCAGCCCACATGATATACATCCATAAAACATGGAAATTTCAACAGTATTATGAAACTTCAAAATTTGTCGTTGTATTGCTCAATCGAATATTTGTTTTCTGAGCAAGTCATGAGACTGTTTGTGCACACTTTCTCCCAGTTGGTGCATCATTTTGGCGAATCACCTCCACAGCACATTTGTTCATATAATGTTAATGACACAAAGGAATCTGCTGCGTTCCATAGTTAAACTGTCTTTCTATCTACTCTTCTTTTGTAATTACAATGTCTTGCTTGTCCGGCATTTTTCAACATTTTGTATGAATGACATATTTTAAACTTGAAATATAATTTGGATTCTGATCACTCGCTTGCTACTTTAGCAATAGGATCACAGATTAATCGTATGATGCCGAATTGGGAAGATATCACATCCCCGATCCGATAAATAATTGAGAAATAATTCAATGACAATCGAATGTCTGATACATAGTGTTTAAAAATTGACGGTAATTTATTTTAAGTTACCTTACCGGTAATTTTCTGGTAATTTACGGAACAATTACCGGTAATTTACATTCATGTCCTTACAACTTCAAATATAGCTCTGAATATGCTCTGAATTTAACCAAATGCATGTTTGGCTTAATCTGATTCTGGTGACGGTTTGAATTTTGCTTGACGTCTGATTCTTTTTCATATAAATTGCGATTAAGAAATGAAAAAATGACAGCTTTTAGAAGTTTCTTAATCCTTCATCCAAATAGAACTGATGATCAAATGTTTGACGGCAAAAAATGGTTCCACGCAACGCTCTATCGTAGCCTAATTCGACCATCAGTTTTGATCTTGATTGTCTATAATTACATTGAAGATTTGAATGGCAAGATATTGATGGAAAAGAAGTAGGGATGCTACAGAATAGCAGCCTAGTGCGCATTGACAAGTGATATTATCTAATTGGGCTGTTTGTTTGAAAAAGTCTTAAGACATTCGATATCTAATTTACCGATGTTATGATAATTTAGCATCTAATCAAACTCAATTTACTAAATAAATATTTTGGCTAAAATTTCGAATGGAATTAACTTAATATGAAACTGCGCTTCAAAATTACGCAATTTTATGCTTCAGCACGCGGAATTGATAGTATTTTGTGAACTATGTACTGCAAATCTTAATAACTTTCTGTAAATCCAAACTAGTTGTCAATGCAAGAAGGATTATGCAATCGATGATACGTAAATTTAGATACAAGGAGACAACATCGTTTCAAGAAATGAATTTTGTTCATTTTATGATTTTTGCCTTGATTTGCTATCTCCCTAAACAATGATGCTGCCAATTTTTCCGCGTCACTACCTAGACCCAGTGATCGATCAATACACTGAAGTTTGTCATCTATATCTGTCAAGGAATGAAAAATTAATTTTTTCAAATAAACATTTTTCAACAAACCTTAAATGAAACTACCATGGTTTTTGTGAAGCATTTCCTTGTGGAAATCACATTTCAATTTTCGTAGCTAAACAGAGCTTGTACATACCGTCTCAAGTTAAGAAACATGGTCCTATGTCTGTATACTGAATGAATTTGTCCAACGCATCGCAGTTTAGTTATTGTTCATAATATGAAGTCCCTCTTCTGAAATATGGTTTATGAAGGTTTCCAAGTGCAAGACGAATTCTTGCCCTGACCAACACAAATTCAGAAGCATTTACACCATAAACATGGAGCATCTACATCCTTCAATGTGACGTCGACAAATTGAATTAACTGATTTAACGAATTCAGATTCATTTCAGTTTCTTGATGAGGAACTTGATTGCAAAACTTGTTCATATTGTTATCGATTAACGCAATGTGACTATCAATTAAGCAATAACATTTACTTGATTTTCACAGAATATTTGAATGTTGTTTTTGAATTGAATTGTTTTTTTTGGTGAATTTGAATATAAAACAATATAGAAAATTATCGAAATTGACAAGTTATAGGCTAATGAATAAGTCAAGTGATTCAGAAAGAAAATAACAACGACAACAACTTCTACTGAAATATGAGGAACGACATTGACACAGTGGGCTACGATCGAAATCGTCTTCAATATTTTCGTGGATAGTATTTTTAATAATTGCAAAAATATGCTAGGCTATCGCATCACCATGCAGAGCGCAGACTTGGAAAAGTGACTAAAGGCATTAATAAGAGAGCAATTATGGCGATCGTCTCAACCAATGAGAAACCAGAATTAGAAGATTTCGAATGCGTGTTGGACAGACAGCAACTATCATGGAATTTGATAAATTCAGACATTCTTTGGTACTGCTTGGTATTGGTAATGGCAAAGCGGATGATATAAACATTTACATCATATTATTCATAGACATCTCTGGTTAGATGCATAGGCTAGATACATTCGCTATGATTTAATAAGACATGCTAGAAAAGCTAGGCATTATTTAACATGCCACCAGAGAAATAGTTTTTCGACACTTAAACGCGTGCTATTCCAATAGGCATCTTTAAGTTTAAGCTAGGTATAACAGCGTTGAATTATGAAAGTAGCTGTGCGCCCTGCAGCATATTCATTTCCCGAGTCAATTAGGAATTGTTATGTCAAAAACATACAAGGCCTAGGCCTGGCCTACATGTAGGCCAACTTGTCACCTTTACGCATACGCGTCAACCGATAGGCCAATAACGCTTATTGAATTCAATTAGCCTATATGGCATTCAATTCAAGGCTACCTAATGTGAATATCAGAAGAAGTTTCAAATGGCTCAACCGTAGGCTATTCTCAAACTATCGATATGCAAATTAAAGGACAGTAGCTATAACTTAAGACTACATCGGAAATTTCGTCGCAGAGAAATGTAATCATGAAACACCGAAAAATCGGAAATTTACTGGTAATTTATTTCAATCTTAATTTACCACTGGTAATTTACCAGTAATTTACTACACTTGAAACAATACTGATAGATAACAGAGACAATCGAATATTGTTGACATCAGGTAACACCGGCTATACGCATATTCTAACCCATTAGGCGCCGCATTATTTTTTTAAAAAAAAATAATGTAGCTGAAATGTATAGTTACTTGTCCATCTGATGAATCACACCATTTTTTCACGAAAAAATATTTTCTGATTCCTGAGTCGCTATAACATTGGCGCTCTGAACAAGAAAGTACATAACCTGTTTTCAGATCATAAAAATAATCGTAATATTGTCAATTCAAATCATCTAATTATCTATTGAATGCCATTGTTTTCATTCCCATTCAAAACTAAAAGCTTTAATATATAAAAATTGACTTTTACAGCGATCACTTAGAGACGACCATGTCACATTTGGAGGATCACTACATATACTATGCAAAATAGCACTATTCGGGTTGAATGAAAGTCAACAAAACAACTCGCACGTAACAGCACATCGTAAAAGTCACATTTTGTTCGGGTGCTTCGCATGCTGGCCTTGCATTTTCATTGTCGCCCGGCTGTAACTGGAAGATGCTTCAATTCATTTAACTTAGACCCAACAGCTGGTGTCCTCAAAGGTCCACGACAGAATTCCCGTAGTGGCATTTTATAGAAAACTCCCTATCTAGGACAGCGTTTCAATCTGCCTCATAGTCATATTCACATTGCTTTCTATTTCTGACTCAATCATACACTGAGGTAGGAAGCCGCTAGCATTCAAAATACTAGACGGCTTAGAATTAACATATGGAATTGAAAGCTTCCAGTATCTTTTGCTATCCTTAATGACTTTTGCCTTATTCAGTTCATTGAGCTTCACAGCTTTGTTTCTCCTTTTCTCTTTCCTCAATAGTTTATTCAGCTGTTTTCTATATCTAGCATTAAATTATTCCTATTTTTGTCTGTCATATTAGAATTAAACTTGTTCATAGCGCATTTGCATTTTCGTTTCATTTCTCTAACTTTGTCTGAATGTACTTCATGATCATGAGCATTTATTTTTTTGTTCGCAACTAGTTTTGCAGTCTTCATCAATTCGCCGTATAAATTCGATGAATCAATCCGATTTTCTTTCAATGACTTAGTTATTTCATTAAATATGATATTGATGACATCACTAGTGATATTAGAAAATTCACAGCACTTGCTATGTCGTTCACGGTAGCTGCAGTGTAGACCATAATCCAACGAAGTTCATGATCACAGTACAGCTGTATCTTGGATTCTAACAGAGTATCCAAGGAACAAAATCCCTCATCCCAGGGGTCAAGTGAGATTTCTCAATGGTGGTGTTGTGCTATCACTCATTGACAGATCAAGTCTATTCTACATTCAATGTGACTAAGTTTGACGAAATTTGATGAATTTGGAAACATTGGAACATGTGGGGGGAAGAATAGAAATACCGTTTATTCAATATGAGAAAAATCGTTTGATATAGGCGACATTGATAGTCAGTTTTCTCTAGATTTAACAATCTAATAGGTTTCTATAAATCGTAATTCGTGAGAGGCCCGGAACAAAAGATAATAACATTAATTCAATTTACAAGCACAAATCATGATCAAAGCATGAATAATGGAATTCCAAAATAGAGAGTAGTGAAAACTGTGCCCTACTTGCGACGGATAGGTACATGGATAGGTACATGTAAAATTTAGTGTTATCAATAGGTACATGGATAGGTACATGTATAATTTAGTGTTATCAATAGGAACATGGATAGGTACATGTATAATTCAGTGTTATGAATAGGAACTTGTATGAGATCTGTTTTACTGGATAGGTACATGTGTTTGGTACACTCGGTTGAGTACACTGTGTTTCGGAACGTCTATGAGCGAACTTGTGCGGTTTGGTTCTGAGCACTTGGGTACGTACCGATAGACGTCCGTTGTTTGATTTTGAATGGGTTTGCTCAATTGCGACTATTGTGACTATTGAAACCATTGTAATCAAGATGACACATTGATTTTCCTTTTGCGTAGACAAACTAAGCTATAAATATGAGATAGTTGTTTGATGACATACATAATGATGACTAGTATCCCAACGTCGTGGGTTGTCGCAAGAGACCTTGGATATTCGTTCAAAGCTATAGAAAACTGTAACAAATCTCAGTGAAAATATCAACGCTGGTGATTTAGTTGATCGACTAATGGATCTAGATGAGCATGCAATGAATCACAATTTGGATCGCAGGTGGATAGAGGATTTCTCCATGCTACACTGCAATGATAGTGAAATTAGGAGGATCAAATTGGAACGATATGGAAAGAAGGAGACATCTGACAGTGTTTTAATAAAAAGTTCTCCCAATAAAAGTGACTTCAGAAGGAAATTAGAAGAAGATACATTTAAATTATTATGTGAACGGAACTGCGTTAAATGTTTTAAACAGGAACGATCCTTCTCTTTTTGCCATGTTCTCATAGCGTTATGTGTTCTACATGTTATGTACCTCTTGAAACTTCATCTTGTCCCTTTGTGATGAAGAAATATCTTCAACAGTCACTGTATATCGTGCATGATGAGTCATCATGCAGGTCTGTGATTGGTCACTATTGTGTCTTTGTTTGACTTTCTATATAAGGAGGACATTGTACCGTTCTATTTCAAGCATAATTTGAGGCTAATACAATGTCAATCAGCATTTCGTTCACTACCAACATTCCCATTTCAATAATTTACCGAAGTCAACTCTTCACCGGCAATATATTTTATTCTGCCGTGAATATAACTGGCTATAAAGCGGATTTGGTGGATCTGATGGAGGAAATAGTGAAGTATTTCCGCTGCGGAGAGGACGTTGTGGTGCAGAGAATGCTAATGAGAGTCGTGAACAACGCTCTTACACGAGTTGCAAGATTCTGGCTCAATTAAGTATTTCGCCCACTAGCTCAAACGGAGATTGTACCGGAATACTCTCGCTGTTGGTGCAGCAGTATCCAACGGAAACTCAACACATGTCTCCATGACATTATCACCTCCAGCTACTATGACGAGAAGGGTGACAAATGTAAATTGGACTTATTCAGTGGACCGCCATCAGTAAGCATCAATGTGGCTGCTCAAGGACATTCTGAGGTAATCAGTTTGCGGGAATACTATGCCAATATTGTCAAGACTTTCCATTCAAAGCCCTGCTGTATGTGCTGCCCAATTTCAAAACATCTAATAAAAGACATTGAGCAGCTCATAACTGCTACAAATCAGACTCTAGCCGATGTGAGTGTATATCAGTTTCCCTCTACAACTTGTTAAGTGTTTTATCTAATTTTTATAAGTACCAGCAACAAACTCTGTGTGAATGCTTGTAAACTTTTGTGTATAATGTTGTAAGTACTAAGCAAAAATTGTAATTGTATTATCTATTTCCATATTAGAATAAAAATGTCTGTAAAACGGAAGGCATCTTCTCGTCAATCGAAACGGTCCTTCAAACCTTCAAGTCAGTTTAAAAAGGCGTTGCGAAAGTTAAACAGGATACATGATAATAGGAAGAAGTGTAAATTGATTCAAAATTCAAGTGATGATTTCATTCGTAATTTAGCTTTTGCAATACACAAATGTCTACCTATTTACAAGCCTCTGTTGAATGCTGGCTCTTTGAATAGCATAAAAAAGTTTTCAAATCCAAGGAGTAGTGATAAGAAAAGGCGAAACTTAATTCAGCGCGGTGGTGGTGGGTTTCTAAGTATGTTAAATGATATTGGAAACAGTATTAATGGTGTAATCAATAGTCCGCTTGGAAGGATTGCAGCAACTGCTGCAATGTTAATATAAGGTTAGCGAATCATAAAGTGACACGTCATCACTTTGATTGATGAGTCATATATAGGTGTATATAAGGAAGACGCTTCAATGATATTTTACCACTTTCAAGTGACAATTCATTTGCGTGGTTGAAAGCTCCGAATTAGTACTTGTTGAAACATGACTCAGAAAATGTATACAATCAGAGAGGAAGGTGACGCTTTTGAGCAAGATCTCTTGAAGCTTCGTCCGACACGAAAGGTGCAAGGGATTGGAAATACATTCTACTTTCAAACCTTGAATTATGGTGATGATGGCTTTTATCTTCAAGTTCCATTCTTCCACAGTAATGGTATGTCTACATCAGGGTATAGCAATATGAGACAAATGCGAGTGACTTTTCCAAAATGGCAACAGGCGATTCTTAAAACTATTGACTCTTTCGCGAAAGAATGTGTAGAGCTGCCTGAAAGTGCTCCCACTCATTGGAGAAAGGCATTAGAGGAAGGAGTTGGTTATAAGGAATTGCCGGAATTCGATACACTGTTTTTAAAACTATCGGATCATTTTCAAAGCATTCGATCTCTTTGCAAAACGCGATGGAATGTGAGGATCTCAAACGGGGTCGCTATATGGGCTTAGTGCACGTTACCGGACTTTATATTGGTTCACATGGTTCGACTGGTAAAGTCGCATCTTTACAAATGAAGGTTCTTCAACTAGTCTATGAACCACTACCAATTGATAAATGTTTAATTAGCATTGATAAGACTGCTTCAAGTGATGGGAAGGAAGAGAGCAAAAAGCGAGGGCGGAAATCTAAAGATGGGAATCCTAAATTGAAGTTGAAGCGCCAAGATGCTGACTTGAAAAACTTTCTATAATCCTAATTGTGATGAGGGAAACACAAATGTTTTAATTTGTAAATGTTTTAATTTGTAAATGTAACTTGAAAGTTTCTATTCTGAATGTAAATAAACGTGATCTGGAACATGTGTCTGTTTTGTTGTTCTAAGCAAAATTAGCGGGATGATGAGTTTAATGTTAATGGAATTATAAGATGACAGATTTTCGTCTATTCACTGATCTCACAATGTGTGTCGCTGGACCAAGTCAGTCCGGTAAAACTACATTTGTAACTGAATTGCTACAATATAGAAATGAAATGTTTAACAAGGAAATTAAGAAAGTCAAATGGTATCATGGAATATTTCAACCACAACTACATTCTGCACTTCGCCAGAAAGGTTATGAGGTGAAGCAAGGGTTGCCATCAACTGAGGATATCAAAGCAGGTGACTTACTAGTATTAGATGATCTATTACGAGAAAGCAAATCTTCAAAGGATGTAACTGAAATGTTCATTCAAACTGCACATCATAGGGAAGGTTTTATTATCTACATCACCCAAAACATCTTCGATGGAGGGAAAGAGCAAAGAACTAGAAGTTTAAATACGCATTATTTGGTAATATTTAAAAATCCAAGAGATAGCAGTCAGATACATCATCTCAGTAGACAGATATTACCTCAACAACCTAAAGTACTTTCAAAAATATATGAAGATGTAACAAAGAAACCACATGGCTATCTATTTATTGATCTAACCCAGGAATGTCCGGAACGACTTCGATTTCGAAAAAATATCATACCTAATTCCGCTGAACCAATGACAGTTTTCTCGGTTCACAGTTAGTTTTAAGCAATGTACTTTGTTGCCTTATTATTTTCAAACATGTCGTATTCAAAGATGGTAGTCATTCCTCAAGAGGAGTATGTACAATTGACTACATTACAAAGTGCACAGGAAGTCAAAAATATAGATCAACCTATTACGAATCAACTTAAGGAACTAACACAAAAGGATATGGAAATTCAGAAGATTAAGGATCCCTATCGACGAATGCAGTTAGCAGCTGAAAACAATGACGAGAGGCGACAGATTCGTGACAAGTTGCGACGAGTTATAACCTTGACAACACCTCGACATATCGTGTGCGCGCTGAGCGATTATTTGACTTCATTGATCCACATGTGAA